>JARHVA010002915.1:990000-1050000 GCA_037957365.1 Torreya grandis | reverse complement strand
TCTTGATGCTCCATCATTGCTTAGCACTGATCACATTTTTTCTGTCGATCCTACTAAATATTTTGAGGAAATTTTGAACTGAGTATCATTGCACACCAAATGTAGTGAGTCAATATGTATGCACAAAAAAGGCACTAATTTTCAATGTAGGTATAAATCACTATGAGCAATAGAACCCATCTCAACCATGTTTATCAATAATTAAGTGAAAAAAACTTATGTCCCAACAAGAAATAATGATATTGTTAACATCCAAAATACAAACATGCTCTAAATGTGGTGTGCAAACATCAATTGCCAATTAGTTATTTACCACCATGTTATGCTCAAATAGATAGTAAATTATACATCTAAGGCTGAAAACAAATATGAAAACTAACACCATATGCTAACTAAAATATAATATAAAATATGTATATCATTATGATATATAAATTAATAAAAATACATTTTAAAGACTGAACACATTTTTTTGCATTAAACTTTTTGGAAATAATGCATAATAAAGAAATTATTAAATCCTTAAAAACTATAGTTATATTTTGTAAAGATGAATAGATAAAATTTATGTTTACATGTCACCAAAATGATATCCAACATGATTAAACTGTGCTCCGATGAGAGGGATGAAAATCATTCTAACAAATAATATATGGGTTAAAGAAAGATTGTTTAATGAAGTAATTGGCAAATCTGTTCACAACGTCTACATTCTGGACTCAAAGCCACTAGCATTACCAATGTACATAGTTTTTTGCATTAAAAAAAAACCTTTGATCTACCTCAAGTTAGTAACAATCATTTTCATCTTCCAATTCATCAAATTACTTGGATCAGTCAATGATAAATACCTATCAAAATGTCATGAGGACTAAACATACATAAAGCATAGGGAATGACTCTTGATAAACCAAAAATTGATATTGGCAACATAGATCATCAAGGCACGACCTTCACTATTGTATCAAGAGGATGCTCCCTTAATGACATATATGTCTCAACTACTTTAGATTTAAGCATTTTACAATCCGTAAAGAATATAAATATGAAAAATTAAGGAAATGAGAAGAAAGAAAACATAAAGAGTTGCATTTTCCACTTCATTTGTATCATTTATAACTGTAACATACCATCTTATACATTTATAAAATGGAATTTACAAAAATAAATAAACTATGCTCATCTTCTTTTACAAGCCTTTATATACTATTATATATGTGATTTGTCAAAAATGAATTTTTATGGATGCAAATCATTCCGAGGGTTCTTTTAGTCCATCACCTTAAATGCCTTGTCATTGTCCCTAACAAAAATTTAATATTGTCATTTTAAATTTTCTATGGACATTCAATCTTTCAATTTTTTTATTATCCCCTAGTAAGTTGTTTCCTATACCCTAAGTAAAAGGTAGAGCATAGCTTGGGAAATTGTTGAATGTTACCAAAAATACTACAAATAAATACATATTATCACATACTCAATGCCAACCCACCCTCCCAATCCTTCACATCAAACCATATGGTACCATGTGTTTGTGATAATGTTTGTGATTCTTTTCAATATTCCTTGCACCCATAGAGCAACTACTAGTTATTTTCTTTTTCGAAGGGGGATGAATTTTGAAGATACTACAAGGTTTTACTTTGAGCATTTGTGGTTCCATTTAGGATTGATTTGGACCATTGTGATAGATAGGGACAATAACTTTATTAACAAATTTTAATCTACATTATAGTATTTGATGGAAACTTACCAAGTAAAAATATTTTCCTTCATAGATTGATAAGAAAAAAAAGTGCCAACCAATTGATGGTGAAACTTCTTTGAATGTGCATATCAAAACATCCAAAAAGATAGGATGATATGTTACCATATGTCTAATATAACTATAATTATTCCCTCAATAGTTACAATAGACATAGTTATTCTAAAAATTGTCTTAGGTTTTAAACATTATACCTTAATTATATAAGCCTGCATATTAAACTGGATGAAGGATCTCACCATACACTAAGATAATTTTTCAATGCCACCATATTTTTTAAACAAATTTGGTAAATCCAAAATCAAATTCATGAAAAATTGTAAAAAACTTGAAAAAATTAGAAGAAACACTATCACTAGAATCTAGGTACTTAACAGTTTTAGATTTGTAATAAGGTATGGCTACATTTGTGAAAAAAAAATAGAAAGTGCTAAATAGAAAATTTAATCTTCTTTGATATGGTCCCTACATAATCATTAATCAAGTAGGAACTACTTCATTTAATCTAAACTCACCACCCTCTTTTGGGATACATCTATTTGTCAATTTTGAATTACTTTGAGCATGTTTTCCACCTCTTCTTATTACTTGGAATATTGCTGGACATTTTCATGTCATAGAGTTTTACCTAAGTATTCAACACCATTCATTATTGATCAAGTTATATATATATATATATATATATATATATATATATATATATATATATATATATATAGTTGTAAGAGATATGAGATGCTAGCAAATTGCCCTATATTGAGCAATCAATATAGGTTAATTTTATCACAAAAAAATTTATTAAACATGTGTCAAATTTAGAAATAAATTAGATTTTTTTGAAGAGCTAGATGCAATGTGGCACATTGATTCAATGTAACATTCATGATATTGATCGAAGGACTTTGGAGCATTTTTCAAATCTTACAAAGCATCTACACAATGCTTTAGATGTGTGATCTTCTTCCT
This sequence comes from Torreya grandis, assembly GCA_037957365.1. Classification (NCBI taxonomy): domain Eukaryota; kingdom Viridiplantae; phylum Streptophyta; class Pinopsida; order Cupressales; family Taxaceae; genus Torreya; species Torreya grandis. The sequence goes on along the minus strand of JARHVA010002915.1, from coordinate 1,047,269 downwards.
AGTGATTTGGGTTTATGAAAAGGTATTATAATAGAAAAATTAAAAAATACTTAGAAATGTTGACTTCAACAAGGTTGCCCAACCTCAATGGTTATTACATTAGCAATTCTTCTTCAAATAATTCTCTAATTTTTAGAAATTGTCCTATTCGTGGATTTATTAATGTTGAGATAATATTAATAATTTTGTTTAGTTTTAAATAAAATTCGTATTGCCTTGCATATGCATATTGAGTCGATGTTATTAGCTTAACTTTTAAATAATTTTCTATGATTAAATTTTGTAAACTATAACATAATTTTTTTATAATAAAATTCATATTATCTTGCATATGCATGTTGAGCAGATGTTATTAGCTTAACTTCTAAATAATTTTCTATTTTAAATTTTGTAAACTATAAGATAAAAAAAAATTATCTAATATAATTCAAAGTGGAGAGTTGGTATTTATTTTTTAGAAAATCTTTTATTATCTTTCAATAGAATTTTGAATATTACTCTTATACAAATATATGTCAAATTGATATAAAAAAGTTTGTATTATTATAATACAATAATTCTTACTAATAGTTATTATGTTATCCCAGTTTATGAATTGTGATATTGGACAATAGGATGAAAGATGAAATATAATCTCACAAAGATAAGACTACAGGTAAAAACTAATGTGATCAAAAGAATCATGTATGACCTCAGTTATGTATGGCCCTTGTAGGGTCGAATAAGAATCACTAAGCATTGAGAATATGTGTTGATGTACGGCATATCATTTAAGTACTAAACACCAAACAGAAACACCCCTGATTAAGCGCATTTCAATGGATGCAATCCAATGAGTTATGTGAATTAGTTCTAAGTTTAAACTCGCTCGGTATGCTTAATGGTCCTGCAGTATGTAAGAGGACAACAATGTAATGTTCACTAAAAGATAATAGTTGATCTTACACTTTGAAGAGTAACGCAGGAAACATGTGATGAACTGATTTTTATAAAATAGATTCCAGAGTCCATAGCTTCATTTTCTTTACGATGCTATTAATTATTATAAAAAATATACGTACATTTTTCTGCTAATTAAATCTCTAGCCCTTTGACAAGATATCCTTAACGGACTATAATCAAGGGTATATCAAAATAAATTCGAGGAGGTTATCAAAGGGGTTTGTATGATATGCACAGCAATGCCATCCTTATTTCAAAACTTGTCAGAATGAAGAGATTTTTCGAGACCTCAAAATTTATATTCGAAGGCGAAGAAGAAACGTGGTTAAATTGAGCCAAAAAACGTGAAGCTGGATAGTATTCAGTAGGAAAACACATCTATATTATTTCAAAACAATCCAGAAAAAGATTTGAAACAGTTTTAATTTTCTGAACATTTATTATGATTACATCAAAGCTCAGAGTATGTAGGTTGATGATATTCAGTAATGAAAAACTATAACATGGGTGCAAAAAATAATTTTGTAAACATGCCTATTCTCCCTATCTCCCGAGTTGCCTAAAATTCCTCCTCCAGATCGTTTGCTATTGCTACAAGACTAGAAGTTAAACCCAGAAAATTTGTACTTGGGGGAAGGCACATCACCTGTCTCAATGAAATTCAAGTCATATAAATGAATCTTATAATGCCTTTTGACTTCCTCTGTGGATTTCTTACCAACCATGGCAGATATATTTTGCCAATTGTCAGGAGTGCCTATGTTAGACTTGTCTATTGCCTTTTCAAACAATTTGTTTTGGTTGGATGTACAGATTGATGTAGGATTTATTCCGGATGAACTAGCCATGATACTAACTCAAGCCTGCAGCTATACAAATTCAGGCAGAATTTAGATGGACAACATAGTGCACTTCGGATATATTCTTCCAACCTTCCAGTAGTAGTTTATGTAATAAAACATCTAAAATACAGAAGTCCATAGTTATCTATAAGAACACTATAATATTTACCAGAATCAGGTCGCCCAAATACTCTTATCTTAGAGGATAAGAATCAATACAATTTTAGAGCTATTGCTGTACCCATTTCTTCAAAATAGTAGCAAGAACATATACCCAGCTTATTGAGAGTTCAATGTAACTCTATATCCAGTGTGGAAATTATTATCAAATATTTAAATAAATTAGAAGTCAGTAATATCTGATTAAAATGAAACTACAATACATTTAGAAGTACAATCAAACAAAAAGTATAAACTCAAATCTATTTTATTAAATGCAACGACTAAGTACAGAATTTAAAATTATATGAAGAGAATAGATTAATTCAATAGCAAATTGCTATGGAAAGTGACATAGAAATCATACCTTAATGCTTCAAATGCATTTAAAAACAGTAAAATTGAAGAGGAACCAAGGGCAGGCGTAGGTATTCCTCTTAATTGCTTTCTTTTTCAAGCTACTGCAACTTTTGTATTTTGCTCTTCTGTCTGTCTCAATCAAATTCACAGTTTCTTTTATCCTCTTACCTCATTTCTTGTTCATGATAGTGCAGACCTTCATATTTTCTGTGTCCTCCTTCTCCAGATCTGTAACAAACGTAAGACCTACGTTGATTTAGAAAACATACTATAACACCACTATAGTCTCGTGCTCTTTGAAAATTTATTCCTCTTTGTTTATGGTTAAACCCTTTTCTATTATCTTCTTGACTTTTTACACCACATGATGATTCCCCTCTAGTGAGATTAAAACCACCTCTAGTGGTATTGTACCCACCTCATCCCCTTATTGAGGGGGATTGTATTCTTCTTGGCCTAGTTTTTCCTTTTAAAGTCTGTCTATTTTGTTTTTCATTTGCCTTCAAAGCTAATTGATATGCCTTCTCCATGCAAAGTATTTTATGTGTTCTCAATTCATTTTAAGTAGAAAATTCCAAACTATTTACATACCTTGTAGCTATTTGTTCTTTTATTTTTTCATGATCCACTAATATGAAAAGCTAGTAAAAATCATCTATATAGTCCTATATGTTGTTTTTGTTTTGTGTTAAATTATGAAATGTTATGTATAGGTTTTGTGCATAATCCACAAGAAGAAATTTACCTTTTAGTTTCTCCTCCATCTTGCTACATGTGTTGATCTTCTCTTTAGCCTTTATCTGTCTCTCTTTCTACAGTGATGCAGCCAAATCATTGCACGACCCTTCAATATTGTACATGAAAATTTTATTTTTTTGTCTTATCTCAAGAGTTTTCCCTTCAAAAAACATATCTATGTTATTCATACAATTTATCAACTCCTCTTGTTTTACACTACCCCTATAATTTTGAATGTCAACCTAGATTCCTTCATTCCTTCCCTCTAAATCCCTAACCATCATCTCTTCTATTCATGGTGTTTCTTGTCATTCTACTTGTTGTTCAATTTCATCTTCACGATTCATGTCTTTCTTAGTTTCAACTTTTGCTTTCCTTTGTCTTTGATTTATGACAAATCCTGTTAAGTGTTCCACTCGCCTCTATAGTTCTTGTATTGTCATGTTCGTTTGAGTAATTCATTCTCACCCTTGTCCTCACCATCTCTTACATATATTTATTCAATAATTGAATATTATCTATAAACATAATTTTAAAAACCTAATAAAAATTCACAAATATATTACCTCAAAGATTAAAATTTACACTTATATTATGTGAAGAAAATATATATTCCATAGGCATTAAACATATAAATTATATGAAATCAATCTTTTTTATTGAATATCATTGAATAAATAAAATATTATATAAGAGTCTTTAAATAAACATCAACTCAAAATTAGAGTTTGCATGCATAATTAGAAAATCTAAATAAATCAAAAGTTACATAAAGCTAATCGACCCATGGAATTTTAAAAAAATGTATTATTTTTATTAACTTTCATCACTTAATATTTTTAAAACTGTAATTTTTTTGTAAGTTTTGCATACAAGTTTAAATAGGTCTAAAATATCCACATATCCTCTTTATTCTATAATTAATCTAATGGATAAAAACTAGTTTCAGTTCATGCTCGGTTACAAAAATATCTTGTTTCTAAAAATGCAAAAATCCCAAATTATAAAAATATCATTTATAACCGTTATGTGAGCACGTATGGAGACTAAAATGTTCCTAAAACATTGCTAACCAAATAAGGTGAATTACAGTTATATTAAAATTTTCAATATGGTCTTTTTGGTACAAACAAAAATTTCAATAGAATTTTGTATAAAAAATTATGGCCTCCAAAATTTCAATCTCTACATCAACCTTTTGACTGCAACAATTTACGATTAATACTTAGCACAAGAAAAGTAGTTCCAATTAAACTTATTGAGATACCTCCAACTACTATGTTGAAATAATTCATATATTAATTTGTACATTAGACTGACAGATGGACACATTCTCTGGTAGATATTATATGTTTTCCACCATATATCATGAAGGAAATATCTAAGAAAATGTTATTTACTACCAAGTATAGGAAAGGTTTATATATGCAATTTAAGACCCCTCAGTGTTTTGATAGTAAAGTGGTAGAAAATGAATTGAGAGGCACATAATATTCTTGTTTTATTTGATAAATATTTATATAGGCCAATTAATTTTTCATGATTTCACCACATAGATTAGATCAAGCAAAAAATGTGCAATATCAAAAAGTATTTCAATATAAAAAAAGATGTAAAAGTGATCATTAACTACTTTTATAACTATGTTATTTTGTGTTTGTGGGTGTAGGATATTAATTATTCTATTTAGTTATTTAATGGATAATTCCTACACATGTAGGTTCACCGTATATAGGTGTCATAAGAGGTTAAGTGGGTGAGATGGTGAGTTCCACCTAGAGTTCCACCTAGAGTTCCACCGGAGTTCAACTAAGTATCACTGTGAGTTCTCCTATGAGTTCCACATTGATTTACACAATTTAATTGTAGGTTTTTCAGTGAATTAACTCCCCTACTCCTTATTTATATTCCTCTTCACCATGCTATTGTAATTGAATAGAGTAGAATAGATATTGGTAAGTAGGGAACTATAATACATCAGGAGATTGTTGCACATCTAATTATTCATTTTTTAATAGAATCAATGTCATTATTATTCTAAAATACTTGTGTGCTCACTCTACCAGAAAATCACCTACTAACCTATTTTGATATGGTATTAGAACTAAAGTTTTTGATAATAAATATCAGTTTATCTATTTAATTTCTAATCGGTATTCTTTAAATTAATTGAGAAGAAGTTGCATATAGTTAGTATTTTCTTCTACATGTATTTAAATGGTAGTATAAACTTAGTTTTGCAAATCTCAGAGGAAGACTCATTGACCCGATTTTGTTGCTTGGTCAAGGGTTTGAAATTTATGGAAGCGTTGAGCTGATTCGCCATTCTACACCATTGTATCTCACCCTTTCCACATAACCAACCCATTGCATGGCATCTTGGAGACTTCAATCCAACTGTTTGGCAGATCCATTCTTTGATAGATGTGACTATATCCTAGCATCCCAACATCAGATTTGCATCGTCACTGTACGTTCAACTGACTAGTCCTGCTACAGGCCTCGTAGTCATAAGGCGAGTAATCATGGAAATATAATGATATGGCGACCTGCATGATAGTCTAAAATGGCGTATGTATTTGATAGCTGCAAGGTTGACTCCAAGTCTCCATGAAGACATTTTGAGAGGCGTAGAGCTCACGACTGGGCATGGTAGTGCAATATAATTCATGCTAGAGTTTTTTCCCTCTAATGGTAGCGCAATATACTCTCTGTTTTTAAGTGCCTAAGTGCACTTCATGTGCACCGACATTTTTAGTTTTACTTGATCTTGTCTTGTGCCTTGTGTATCAACTCCAATGATATCCCATGGCTGTGGAGCTGAAACGAACCGAATTTCATCGACAATTAGACTAATCGCTTCCCTGTGGACCTGCGATCATGGGGTGAAGATGCACGTAAGGAAAGAAGATCAAATGCAGGCATATCTTGATAGGGAATAAATGGCTCCAGCAAGTTGATATCGGGAATGCAAAGTGAGTGCTCCAAGAACTCCAATAGAATCTCATTGTTTACGCTTGCTGATTTTATTCCTACGCAGTTACTATTGGGGAGGGGAGAGGTGCACAAAATACACCGTCTCTTTATTGCTACTGCTGCTCTTGATTTCCAGACATCGACATCTTCCTAGTTCAAAGCCTATGAGCCATCCAGCTTTGTATGTTTCTCATGGTGGTTTATACATAGAGGACTTACATGCAGATTCACGGCCCACCAGGCCCTTGTCATCCTCTCACAGACCCTTGGTTCACTCCAGCAACCTGCTACTGTCTTCATACAACCAGCTGAAGCCCTCCATTGGCGATGCATACTGGTCTTCTCTTTGGTTTGATATGGAAGCTAAAATCTAATTCGACGCCAAATATCCCTTACTAAAAGTTAGAAACCTAAAATTCTCCGAAAAGAATAAAAAATTAAAGCATGTTTTTAATTTTATTTAAATAGCTTTGAATATTTTTAATTAAAACCCCCTTAAAATAGACTTTTGCAGAAAAGTACACGTAGGGGTGACTAGGCCAAGTAATTTTTACTTTTGTTGATGCAAAGAGGTTCAAGGTTTTTTGATGATTTCAATGAGTGGTTACATGGTATGCTTTGTATCTAAACTTGTTAGCATTTAAACATTCAATTGCAATTTAATTAAGAAGACTATTAATGATAAAAATTTAATTTTGCAATAACTTTTGACTGGTAACTCAAAATTGAGAACCACATTGTTTAGAAGTGCATAGTTTTGTCATCCTCATTCCATTGATCTACTTTATTTTGTAAAATGCACTCAAGTTATAAAGTGACACATTCAAGAAGGGTTATGGGCCCTACTACTTTCTGCAGTATACTTCGTGCATTGATTACTCTCATCTGTATGGACTTATTTTTGGCCCAATCTGAAGTCTATATCTAGAGCATGTACCATTGTTTTCCATTACTCTAGCACTAATTTCTCATTTGAACACATTCTCAGTTGTGTCTGACATCCCTGTCATAAGCATGTTTCAAGCATTTGTTATAGAGTATTTTGTGCAGTTGTATACTTCCCTGGGGTCTTCTCTCAATCATGTCGATCCAATTTGAGAGACTCCAGATAAGGAGAGTTGTTTTGTCTCTAGTGATCCTTATTATAATGGATAGTTATGCTTCATGGCATTCTTACATGGAAAATTTGCTCATACCTAAGAATCATATTCAATTCCTATATAAAAAGATTTCTGCACCCACTGATCTTGTTCAATTTGATAAGTGGGCTAATACTTGTGAAAATATTTTTTTCCACTTTGTTGCTAAATGTTTCCATGGATTTTCATCACCGTGTGGAATATACAAAGTGCTAATGGACTACTTGGAGCATACTACAGAGTCTTTTCATAGATACTAGTATGATCGACATCACACATTCTTTGCTTCTTATTGTCTCTTTTGAGACTATTGTAATCTCCCTTTCTAACTTATTTCTTGTGATGATACATACATGGTGGGTGGTGCTCTTCCTTCTATTGAGTGCATACTACAGGATGAGATTCTGCCAAACCATAGCTGTCTTACTGTAGATTCTATATTCATTCTTTTATAGATTTTTGCGCTTTCAGAGCCTTCATAGACTTGCATTTCAGAGAACATTATTAATTTTAGTGAGAATATACACATTGAGAGTATTGATGATTCTTATGTTGCTATGGACATTTATCTTATAAATCTGAGTGATTCATTTACATACTAGTCTTAAATTTTGACAGTTGTTGATCTTTGTTCTCCTCTTCTCATGGACATTCTTGTATTGAATGCTCCATGTTTAGATTCTTCTCTAGTTCTTCTCTCCATTTCATTGTATGCTTCTTCATTGCCATCTTCTATAGTTAATCCTAGGATACTTGATTAAACTTTAGCATATTCGAGCATTAGTAGAAATACATTTGAACATTTTGCATAGATATACATCTTGATTCCTACATGCATTTCACTAAAGTGGGAATTCAATAGTTTGATGGCTCATGGTTTCTTTCTTTCGAAAGGGAGAGACAACATTTATTGCAGAGGGACTTACTATAACATTCTCCACGTGACATTTTGTGCATAAATTCTCTCTCACCTTTATGGAGGAACACATCTTTCACATTTTAGAGTATACTGGAATCATCACTATGTACTTAAGTACCTCATCAAGTCTTGTTGTTGAGACTCAATTTTACAACCCACCTAAGCTATGCTTAAGATGGGGTGTTGGAGTGGGCTTTCTAGCCCTTCTTTTCTTTGTCTCTCTTTTGGGAGGATGTTTTTTTCCACTGGATTTTATCCCTTTATTCTACTTATTGAGAGTTGCATTGTATATGGGTACCTCATCAGGGCTTGTTGTCAAGACCCATCTTTTCTTTTTCACCCACCTAAGCTATGCTTAAGGGGGTGGGGTGTTGGTGTATGATATTAATTATTCCATTTACTTATTATATGGATAATTCCTACACGTGTAGCTTCAAATTACTTAGGTGTCATAAGAGGTTAAGTAGGTAAGAGGGTGAGTTCTACCTAGAGTTGCACTAGAGTTCACCTAAGTGCCACAGTGAGTTACACTTAGTCTAACTGTGAGTTCTCCAATGAGTTAATTCCCCTACTCCTTTATATTCCTCTTCATCATGCTATTATAATTGAGTAGAGCATAGCAGATACTAGTAAGCAAGGTTGTCTAATACAACAGGTAATTATTGTACATCTTGTTCATTTTTTAATACAATCAGCGTCATCATTATTGTAGAATACTTGTATGCTCACTCTATCAAAAGATCACCTATTAGCCTATTCTGATAGTTGCATGATTTCATCATAGATTAACTCTACTAAAAAATGTATAATATCCAAAACATCAATAAATACTTATTTAAGTGTAAAAAGTTCCTATATGTGGAAATGATCGATAAATGCATTTATAGGCCAATTGTTCTTTCATGATTTCACCACATAGGAAATCGCCACCTCTACAGACTTACACCAGTTTCTTATTGAGATTTGAAGTCAATATCTATAAATCGTAAAAGCTTATCCGTAACTAAGGGTGTTCGTTACAATGCATATTTACTAATGTAAGACTTTTGGTAGAAAATCGTAATCCCCACAGTTATCTATGCGCACAGTTATGTATGGACCACTGTAGAGTCGTACTAGAATGGCTAAGCTGTGAGAATATGATGTGGACGTATGACATATGATTTAGGGACGAAGCACAAAAGGAAAAAACACTTGATTAAGCGCACAGACTCATAACATTCTAATGGCTGCAATATAATGAATTAACTCAAGTTGTAGCAAGTTTAAACTCCCTCGGTATGTTTAATGGGCCTGCACTAATTTAGAGGACAGGAATGTAATGTTCACTTTACTGTAATAGTTGATCATACACTTGAAAAGTTTGGCAGAGAGCTTGTGATGAAGTGATTTTTATTAAATAGATTCCATAGTAAGAATCGCAACCATCATTCTTAGAGTGCCAATGCAAAAGGTTGAGATTTCATAAAGGGTTAACCACCGCTTCTGTATTGAAGGATTGGACATGGATTAAATATTCCTGAACATGATAGCAACTTGAAGTGTGTGTGGCACATGTTCAGGGAGATACTTTCCTTCCTGTGCCATTTATTCCTTTTGCGTATTGAAATAAACCTATTGACCAATATTACTCCCCACGGCCTAGTCCCAAGGTGGTCAGGAAAAACGAGTGTGTTTTTACCTGAGTTTAAAGGTGATGTTAGAAGGTTTTTAACAAGAAAACAGGTCCATATTATTTCAAAACAAGCCAGAAATAGCTTTGATTACATATATTATGATTACATCAGGCTCTTGAATATGTAGGGTGTGTGTATTCACTAGTGAAAAAGTATAACATGGTTGTAAATAAATAAGTTTGTAAACATGCGTATTCTCCGTCTCCCCAGTTGCCAGAATTTCCACCTCCAGATCCAGATCGTTTCCCGTTGCTACAAGTCTAGAAGTTAGACCCTGAAGATTTGTACTTAGGGGAAGGCACTTCGCCTGCCTCAATGGATTTCAAATCATCTAATAGAATCTCATAGTGCCTTTTAACTTCTTCTGTCGATTTCCCATCAACCATGGCAGCTACATTTAACCAACGATCAGGAGTGTCTTTGTCATACTTGGCGATGGCCTTTTCAAATAATTTATTTTGCTTAAATGTCCAGGTTGATGCAGCATTTGTTCCTGACGATGATCCTGGATAACTAGCCATGTCACTAAATCAAGCCTGCATCCAAAGAAATTGTGGCATAACTTAAGAGTGACAACATATTGCACTTAGCATACGTTCTTCCAACCTTCCAGTAGTAGTTTTCGTAATAAAACTTCTAAAACGGGGTTGACCTCAGTTATCCATCCTGTCTAAACTAAAATAATATTATATTAATTCGAAGATATATACCAGTATCAAATCACCCAATACCCTTAACATAGAGGATGGGACTCAATACATTTTAAACCCAATTCTTCAAAATAGTGTCAAGAGCACATACCCAGCTGGTTGAGAATTCAGTGTAACTCTATACCCAATAAGAAATTCATTGGAAAAACATCAATCAATCAGTAGTTGTGAATATGTAATTTAAATGAAAAATGCAATATACTCAGATATACAATCAAATGAAGAGTAGAAACTCAAATGTATTTGTACCAAATGCAATGACTAGAATCAGAAACTTATAAATTATATGAAAATGAAAGGACTAATTCAGTAGGAACTTGTTATGAAATATCACATACAAATCATACCTACCTGTTTCAAATGCCTTTACAGACAGTAAAATTGAAGAGGAACCAAGGACAGGCTTAGTTGGTCCTTTTACAACAAAAGCTGAACTCTTGGATGCAGGGAAACTGAGCAATATGGTTTGAGGATTTACAGTTCAGCAGTTTCCTTTTAAATAGAGGAGAGCTTGGTTTGAGGAGAGCAGTGTCGTAATAAAATCTTGTTAGAATCCGTAGCAGAGAACTGGAAAGAATAATAAATCGCTCACCTCCATGGAAGCCCCACGATAGATTCTCAAACCGGCTCGTGGAATAAGAATCGGCCGCCAGAAATCTCTTAAAGTTTGCAAAGTCATTGATGAAAGTAAAACTAAAGAGAGAGAAAAAATTAATGCAAGCCATACATTCAAATTTGGGATTCTAACTTATTCATGTTTTTGATACTCTTTGAATGCCAAGTGAATCCACTTGTGCTTTCTTTGATGTGATGTGGGATTCCCTATTGTAATATGTTCTACACTTATCCCGAAGATTTGAGATTGGAAATATGCCCCGTGTCATCTCACTCTCTCGGTATACTTTGATTTTTTCTGTTTTTCTAATGTTCATTACAGTTTTGTATTATCTGATTTGTTTTTGGGTCCTCATTAGCTTTAAACAAAATTTGGCATGGTTATAAATGTTGAGTGGATTATTTAAGTAGTTATTTTTTTTATTTTGTTTTATTTTCTTCCCCACTTCCTTTTCTTTTCCCCTCCCTTATTTTTTTCGGGGCCGGGGAGGCAGAGGGAAGGGGAGTTTAAGTAGTTTTCATTTATTATTTTAATTAAATTATAAAATAAAAAGTTTTCTTTATTGTAATTGAAAGTGAATAATTTTTATTTTTATTTTAGATTTTATTTTATTATTTTGTAATAAATTTTTGTTTATTATTTTTATAAAGATATATGAATTTGATATATAAAAGTTTGATTTGTTTAGATTAAAGTAAGGCCATTTTAAATAATTGGTATAGGTATCATTATCAAATATATCAAGAAGTTTGTGTCCTTTTTTAATAAAAAAATGTTGACCAAGATTACAAAAAGGATCCTATCGAAAGGAACAACAGGAGGATCAGGGCTCCTCCTAACCAGATATAGATGATCAAGAATAAATAGAGAACTCAACCAAAAGAATAAGCATCTGATTTTGATTAGATTGGTAACCATCAAAGAAAGAGATAATACCTTATTTGACTATTGTATCAACCAACTGGGTTTGATTGGACCAAAAACCAACCTAGGATAAAAACAACATTAGGTCTTGGGGTAACATCAAGGTCCCTTGGGAACCAACAAAACAATTTTTGCTAGATGGATAACCATTCTAGACATAAAAGGAGGTCCAGGTCTCCAAAAAACCCTCAAAGTCACTAAGAAGCCATCCCCCGACATAAGCATTATAAAAAAAAGCTACGTTAACCTGGAATAAGACCCTACTAGTTGTTGAGTGGTCCAACAACCACCACAGGGATCCACAACATATGAGGTCCAATTTTTTAGTGTGTCAAAACAAACCCAACTAAAAAAAAAGCCTAGCCGAGAGAAATCCAATGGATCCCCAATGGATCATGAAACCTCTGATAAACATTTATTCAAGAAATAAGTTAAAATAGATAAATATTTCCTTCCAAATCCTCTGCAAAGACTTCCTCCCAACAATACCTAAAAATAGCTAGTTCTTTCTAGTGAGGCTCATGGCCCCAATTCCCAGAACAATTAAATTTTTCCTCCTTATGACTTTGAAAAAAACCAAAAGGGGAGAAGATCTCCCATAATGATGCTAAAGGCCCAAAGTGTCAAATCAAAATCATAATCTAACAACCTCGTGTCCCACCTAATCATAACCAATGACCATACTAAATTAAGTAAGACTAAATCATAATCGATGGGTAAGATCAATGGATAAGACCAAACCAAAAAAATCCTAATAACCACAAAGAGATAGCGATTTCTCAAATGCTGAGCCAACCTCTTGATATGTTACATCAAGATTCTTTGCTAAGCAAACTTACTTGATTATCTATAGTTATTTACAGTTATCAATTTGATTATGTTATTTTAAACTAAGCTATAAGTTATATGTTGTTATGAGATAGTTGATTATTGAGTAGATTAAATGATTACATTCCTATTAGTTAGTTGTAGTGTATATTCTCACATTATGACCATGTTGAATTATTATTTTAACAATATTTTATGATGTATGTATATTATGATGTTATGGACTAACTACCCACTTTTCATGAGTTGGAGGCATTAGAGATTCATCCCTCAAATCCTAACGGAGGGAGAGCATTATCGAAGAGGGTAATGGAGATGGACATGTGGGGGGGAAAACAAAAAAAATGGTTAGAATCATGCACACACCACATTAATAAGTGTGTGTTATATGCATATTGGAATGATTAATGTAGTGTGTTTTGATGTTGCTTCAATTTAGATAGTTTTTTACACATAGTTAGTTGTGTGTGTGCTTAATTTACTACTTACATGGAATTTACCTTTTATGATTGCATTATGGATGTTATGCATAGGGTTAAATTCATAATGTAGTAGACTAACTATGTGGTGATTAATTAATTTTACTAAATAATTATTCATTACTAATTTATTTGGAAAATATAAGAAATTTATTAATTTTCATAAATTAGTAAATTAAAGAATATACATAAATAAAATGGATGTGAATAAAAAAAGATTAGTAGGAAAGTATGTGACTAGAAAAAAATAGAAAAATAGAAAAAGATAAAATCATTGTATAAAAATAAATAAAAGAAAGAAATAAAAATAGGTAGCTTTAAAAAAAGAAAAAAATCCCATACTTAGAAAAAGAAAATAAAATACTAATTAGGGGCACATTTCTTAAGAGGAGAAGGTATAAAGAAAAGAGACACAGAGAATAGAAGAAGAGGAAAAAGGAGAAGAGCATCATAAAAGCATAGAGGAGAATGTTTTTTGACAGGAGCATATCTGGGTAGGTGCAATGTACCTATGAAATCTCTAAAGTTTTGTGTGCTTCCATTTTTATATAAATTAAACTTTGTATTCAGAAATAACGAATTGTTCATATGTAAAATTTAAGATGTACACACACACACACACACACACACACACACACACACACACACACACACACACACACACACACACACACACACACACACACACACACACACACACACATGCAAGAATTTATAAAAATGTAATATACATCAAGAAGGTCTTGAATATTTATTAATATTCAAAGATATAGCATACAACGAATATTCTAAATTGATTCGATTTTGATCTAGAGTATATATAAAAGAGATATTTGGGTATGATATAGTTATAAAAATTCATTATGACATAGTAATCATAAACATAGTCCTCAATATATTAATATATAGATCTATAAATTCAAAAACAATGACATATAGGTAGCTCCATAGGTCATAAGGGATTAGGTAGTTATTATATTATGCAAGTACAAGTACATGTTATGTGTGTGTGTCTACACACACACACACACACACACACACACACACACACACACACACACATACACACACACACACACACACACACACACACACACACACACACACACATTGATATACATATATATTTATTATTGTAACAATGAGATACATATGGGATTTCATTATGTCCTAGAGTAAGAGTGGTATTGAAAACAATGATCTATATATTTATTATAACATGCTTTTACAATTCAAAGAATAGGGATAGGTAGGGTAATTTGTTTGATGGTAGTTACATATGTTATAAGATAATGGGAAATGCTATATAAGAAATAACTTGTGTTATAAAATATAACAACTTATATTAGAATAACAATGACTTATGTTATATTAAAACTATACATTACTATTTATCAAGTATACACTTTTTAGATAATATACATACCGCTTTACACATACTGTATTCACGCTTGGAGAGTATGGGTGATACACCTTTTATAGAATGTTGGTTCCTAGTTGTACACCTCTTGTACTCAACATTGCACACTTGGGAGGAATGGAAAACAAAGAAGAAAAACTCATAAATATTTATATTTTGAGACATTTTATTGGCGTATAAGAAAGTAAATCATACTGAGGAGTAACCAAACATTCCCACTCCACTCAAAAGAGTTGCCACATGAAATGAAAAATGCTCTAAGTTAGACATAATGTACTCAAAACAAATGTGGGTGTAATTACAACCTTCATTTTATAAAAAATTTCAATAACGTAGGGCCAAATGAGATATTACAATGTTGGGATTCAAAGGAAAAGAGACAAACACATTTTAAATATGAAGTATTTATGCATCTCTAGAAAAATAATACCCAAAATTATCAATAGGTTGTATTAGTTAGAGGGTAGGGCATGTAGGATGAGTTAGATAAATATAAAAGAGTGGCGTGATGAATTTCAAAAAAAAATAATTCTTTCAAAAATCATGACATCATTCACTATAAAAAATGTATAAGACCAAAAAACAAGCTCAAAACATTATTAGGAATGACTTACATCGATTGGTGCCAATACAATACAAATATTTAGATGGTCTTTGGAACCCTAAATCATACACTTCAAGAAGAAGTTCAAATACTTTCTCCTATTAAATGAATACACAAATAATTCCCTTAAAAGGTTATCAACAACACATTTCCAAATCACAATGCAAAAAGGGTTTACAACCTAGATTTATGCCCAAAATGACCACCATTAGTAAGCATTAAACTATATATCCAATCAGCAAAGCATGTAAAATAAATTATTCCACTTCATTAAAAGGAAAGAGTAAAAATAAAAATTATTTTCCATTATCTTGAAAATAAATCTTACATACATCAATGTTTTAAAATTTTACCATGGGGGAAAAGTATGGTGAGTTTCCTCTTCAACAGGGGAGACATATACAACTCTCTTAGAGCTTGATAATGGTTGTACATATACAACCACCTTGGTAAGAGAGAGAGAAGACACACACAACAAGGATCCAAAAAAATTGAAAGATCCTAATATCTAATAAAATCAATAATAACCGTTGATAGGAGGATAATCCCTCTTTTTATGAAAATTTCTCACCTTAAATATTTTGGGAATATGATTTAGTTAGGATATGTTTTTTTTCATGCCTATAAGCTCATTCCTTGCAATGGAATCATTGAATAAACCATCTATCCATGTAATGATGTAAATTTGAAACAAACCCTTGATCCTTTTGGTTAGAAATGTGCTGCACTTGGGCTTGAGGGAGAGTATTCCCTTGGGAACAAAACAAAATCTTTGTCTTCATGTGTAACCACTTAGCCATGACTTCAACTAATCATTTGCATAGTAGGAAACTTTTAGATAGCTTCCCTTCTTCTTAGGCAAATCAAAGAGTAATCCATGCCTGGTAATGATTTCATCAATATACTCTAGCTACGATAAAAGCATAGAAGGATCTATGGGAATTTTTAAGAAATATGATTAGATTGACCCACCATGGCCTTACAAATGCTACAACATTTTTTATTTTAAAGGTTAACACCAAACTTTATAATGCTTAAGCATATTATTTTACCTAATTTTATCCCATACAAAACTTGGAAACCTTTTTACTATTTACAATTTGTGAAAATGCAAACATGTAATTGGCTTGAAATTTTCTAATTTAACTTTTGATAGCATGTTGACTAGAAGGTTGTGGACATTGGCTTTTAATTTGAAATTTTCAATTTGTAGTATTACAAAATTTCAATTGGACTCCAAATCTCCACCAAGCTTTATTTGAATTTATGTACCCCATGCTGACCTCGATCCATGGGATAAGTAAATGAGATGATATTTTAAACATTATGTACTAACTATTGAGAACCAACCAAATCTTATGAATTGAAGGAGCTAAACACAAATCCCAAATGAAAATTTTGATGATAAAATCCTTAAAAATAAAAGAAACTTCAAACATAATTTTTTAAGAGTTAGCCTTGACAACAAAATTCAATGAAGGAGTTCTAAAAAAATGTACAAAGAATAAAATACTTAAAAAATTCTCCGATCATAAGAGATGACAATAAAGTTCTGAAAAAAATGTCTAACGAGGAAATTTTGAACTTAATAATTTACAAAGTGCAAAGTTCCTGAAAATTCAAAATTGCACTTTGCATGTGTAATCCCACCAAGAAAGTCCACCAAGAATGGGAGATCAAGAAGAATATTCTAACTTTTCAATATGTAAAGTTGCACTTCATTATAAAATTTTTGTTGACTCCTTATTTGCCATATATCCTATAATGTTTCTAAAACATGAAAACAATAAACATTAATAAAAACTTAATTTTCATGGGGTCTTCGTAAAGTAAAAGTTGTATTTTTTACTCGGTTGAACACTTCAAAATAGGTTGTAATAGTTAGATACTCATACACTAATATTTTTAAAAAGATCACAAATTATTAAGTGCATTCTTGGCACTAAAACTTGATCTTGCCTAGGGATGTACACCCCCTACAGGTGTGACAAGAACCATAGAAAATAAGAACAGGTGATAATCCCTTGGGACATAGTAAAAAAATTAACATTTTCTTCGTAAACACCCATGAAAACTCTATTAGACAAAGGTAGACCAACAAAAAAAGATCACGAGGATTTGAGAATAAACATATGACATGAAAAAACCAAAAGTAACTATACAAACAAGGCCCAACATAAAGGTGTAATAAAATAATAATACTATACACTATACAATACATTACAGAGTTGTGGACTTAGTTTAGGAAGTGTTTCAGATATCTACTACTGTCTAGTAGCTCCAGTATCTCACCATCTAAGTCTCTCAAGAAGAATGTGTGTTTCCCAATTCTGTAATCAATGGGATAAGGTCCCATCCATAAGGTATCAAATTTGCCATTCTTGCCTTTCTCTTCATGCCTATTTTCCTAAAGTAAAACCAGATAACCTACTTAAAAATTTGTCATAGAACCCTTTCTATCAAATATTATTTTATGTATTTCCTTGAACTTGAGGTAGCTCTCATGAGCTTGTCTTCTAGTTTCATCAAGCTCAACAATCTAGTTTATTTTACTTTCATAGTGGTTTATTTTCTCATTTTCCTTTAGTTGTTTTATAAACTGATCGGTTGAAAACTATAAATTTATAGGAAAAATAGGTTGAGTTGCTTAAATAATATCAAAAGGGCTTTTAATTCTATCTATCTTGGGAATGATCCTATCATCCCATAAGGTAAACTCTAGTTATTCACCCAACTTCTTCTTGTTATATTCCAAAGTTCATCTAATGATTTTGAGTAAGTTCTGGTTACTAGATTTTGCTTTCTCATTTCACTAAGGGTCATAGTTGAAAGCATAATTCGATGTGATCCCATACTCTTTGCACAATTATACCAAAGGTTTATCTCTAAAGTTCATAACATTATCAATAATTAGTTTTATAGGCATACCAAACCTAAAAATAATATGATTCAGTAGAAAGTCCATAACCACTTAATGTGTGGCATTCTTGGTAAGGACTGATTCAACCCATTTTGTTTAGTAGTCAGTTACAACCAATATCCATCTATATCTAGTACATGATGAATCAAAGATTTCCATAATGAAATCCATTCCCCATTGTCTAAATAGGAATTCAATCAACACAAGAAACAAGGGAAGAGAACTAGAAACTTTTAGCCTTCCATTAAAGCAATGATATTTCTCGCACTTTCTAAATTTATGTACAACATCCTTGAATAGTGATGGCCACCAATAACCAGCTTTCAAAATTTTATGAGCTATGAATTAAGGTGAAAAGTGACAACCACGTACTTAAATATGGAAGTTTTCAATCAAATTGTTAGTTTCTTATTCCAACAAACATCTTAGGAGAACACCGTCTAGATTCTTCCATACCAATCAACTTTTAATCAGGAGATACTTTTAGGAAACAAGTTTTAGAGTTCTTCTTTGACTCTTGTCCAGGTTAGGGAGACAATTCATTTTTTTGAAATAGTAAACAATGTCTTTATACCATGGAGAGATGTCAATTCTATCGAAAGAGTCATCAACATTAAGAATAACAGTTTTTACCTCAATGTCTTGCAAATTTGTCTTAGCCATGAACTTTTTCTAAAACCATCCCTCTCACTAGCTTGGTGGTCTAAATATCCATGTCATACTCTTAAAAATTGTTTACCCTCCTACATCTCTTTATTTATGCTTCAATTTGAGTCAAGATGTCTTTGACCATTGCATGTGAGATGTATGCAATAATCTTCAAACTAGGAATATAAGGTCTAAAATTGTTAACATCCATCAAGAGAGAAAAAGATTATTTTTTCATGATGGTATAATTTAGTTTTGACCCTCCAATACCTTTTCTAAAGAAAGTTATGTGTTTTCCATGACCATCATTATTCTTTTACAGCAAGACAACAACTATAGTATTATGGGATGCAAAAGAGAATATTTGAAACTTCTTAGTGTAATAAGGGTTAGCTAATATAAGGGTAGATTTTAAATCTCCCTTGATGTCATTAAATTTTTATGTGACCTTATCGTCCCACTTTATGGTTTGGTCCTTATTCAACATGGTTGTGATAGGCAAAGTGATCTACGAAAAATTAGACACAAACCTTCTGATTAAATTGATTTACCCAAAGAAATAGTTAATTGCTTTCTTGGATTAAATGATAGGAACTTTATCAATGGCTTTCACTCTTTAAAGATCAATTATGACACCGTCCATACACACAATATGTCCCAAATGTATAGCCTTTTGTAATCTAATGTAACATTTCCTAGGATTAAGTGTAATTCTAAACTCCTTGCATATGATGAACACTTTCTCTAGATACTCAAAATGTTCTTTTCTCTTCCTAGAGTACATGTTAATCTCATCTTGATACAAGAAAATGAAATTTATGATTACCTTTGTGTTTTATTCTTTTTCATAATAATGGAGTTTTATTCTTAATTAAATAATAGATATGAGTAGGGTAAATCAATAAATAATGTGCAATAATTAAGCCACTAATTTGTGTAAACAGATTGTATTTTTACCTTATCTAAAAATAGTCATAATAGATAAAAAATCAAACATAGCTAGAAATTGACTAAGATGAATGTTGCACGGTCTAGAATTTTTTTTATAGGATTGGGAGACTGTCACAAATATGATCCTAGAGTTCATTTCTAGATTGGATAGGAACGTTGAAAGTGAGACACCTTGCTATTTAATGTTATAGTTCTTTTCTAGCACTATTGTCTAGGTGATATGAGTTCTTTTAGCTTTGATTGGTAGGTATGTGTTACTCTATTAATGAAATATCAAACCCTATAAGTTTGTGAAGCTCTATGTGCATCTGTTTTAATCTTCAAATCCCAATGAGCTCTTTATGCTTGAACTTGGATGGCAACTTGGGAAATAGAGAGAAGGGGTTAGTGTGTAAAGGATACGTTAGATTCAATTCACACCCCGTGTGTGGGCACACTCTTTATATACCAATACTCTAAGGAGGGATGAACGTAATGCAGTTATCTCATTCAAGTGATTGGTGCAATTGTGTATGAAAATGAAACTAGATACGAAATTGGATATATTTTAGATGGCTAGGGGCTAGTGTAAGGGTTTAAATAAGTTTGGAATAATATTTTAAGGTTGTATGTAGAGAATAGGGAATTGTGATTGAAATTACATTGCTTGTATTCTTGATTCTCTCTTGTAAATGAGTGCCAACACTTCTAAATGGACTTGAAATGGCCTTTTATAGGGAAATTAATGATCATGGGTTAAATGAGTTCACATTGGGCCAACATGAATTAGGATAAGGATTTAGGAAAATATGACCATTAGGACAAAAAGTATACTTGGACAACAGTGCTACAAATAGGACACCCTACGTTTCAACATTGTTATCTAAGTTAGGTGCTATTTTCTGGAGGGAATGAGACTTGGGGGGTGGATATAGGCTTGAAAGAGATACTTGGGTCTTAAGGGTTAAATATGTAAGGCTATGGATGAATGTGAATCATTGAAAGAGAAGCCTAAAAGGGTTTTGAAAGCATGTATGAGGACCTACGGATTAAGTGTCTTTATCCGTACTCAAGTAACCAAATTTTGCATTTTATATGACTACATTTACACCCCCCCCCCACACACACCTTTATTCTAGTGATGCAACAAAGTTAAATACTATGATAAAAGAAAAAAATAGAAAGAGTTCATAAACTTACCAGTAAAGGTGAACCCTAAAAGCTTGTTTGATGCTGAGTAATCTTAGATAGTGCATAAAGAACACATTGTGCAAGTGTGAATATGTGAAATGAAATGAAGAGTGGATCAGTTATTATTATATGTGATATAAAATAAGAAAATAAAAAAAATTGAGTAAATCAAAAAGGAAGAGAAAGGAATGAATATATCCCACTGGGTGCACAAACCAATACAAAACCTATTATGATCCTGAATAAGGTTGAATAATGTATGATTGTGCTAGATGATACTTTACCAAAAGTTATATCATGAATGAATCTGAGTGCTTAATTCCCCAAAAATTATCTCAAAAATAAAGGCTATCCCTTTGGCTCCATTATCACCTACTACATGAATCTAGATTATCATGGAGGTGATAATTGATATCTGGATTATGTGTCCAATCCCTCTAAATAGGTGGCTCAAGAATACAAAGATTTGCCTTTTACCTCCATCATTTCCCCATTAAATGAAGCCATGAAGTGATACAGATATCTAATAAATGTCATATGAGATAGACGATGAAGCTCATGGATGTCCTAAAAATATAAAAATGTGGCATGGATAGCCAAATGTATGATGGAAAATAGGCCACTCTTGCCCATTTTAAAAGATGGAGATTAGGCCTTTATGAAAGCCACTCTAGAATTGATTCACTAGGCTTATGTGAAAGCTAACGCAGGAACTCGAGTACTTGGAAAGTTAAAATTGTATGAAATTTCAACTTGAAAAAAATGCCAACCATGTGCAGATGAAGTAAGACATGCAACTACTTAGAATGCCTAGGTAATAAACTAAACATGAAAATAAAAGATACAAATGTGCCATGCACATTAACCTCAATCATTAGTGTCTATAGCATGGATTCTGATGTGGAAGTTATGTCAACTACATAATCTTAAATTGAAAGTGAGAAATATCATGTCATGCATGATAGCCCCTATATCTAGATTCTTTGAGAAAACATTACTAAAAATATTCATCGAGATGTGCAAAAACTGTAGGTGAGCTGAAATTTTTTCCTGTTACTAAAAATCCTAGGTGTTTTTATTCCTTGAAAAGAGTGCCAAAATTAGTACACCCTCATGTTTGGCACAACTATCCATTTTTAGCATTATTGTCCAATTCTGAAACTAGTTGTTGACTTGGAATTGTCACTATTTTTCTATTGTGTTCTAACTGGTTTGACCTATATATTCTAATTTGGGTGATATAAATACTACTATTTTAACTTCTAGGATCTTTAATCTCTATTACAAAACCCATACTTATTTCCCCCTCTTCTAAGGGTAGGAATGATTGAACTTGTAATGTTTGCCCTTAGAAGAAAAGAGGCTTTAGAGTGTGTTATGTTGCATAGATACATGATATAGCAATGATTTTTGACAATATATCTCTAGATATAATAATGTTTGTACTAAAATATTGTTATATCAACAAAGGCATTCCTAGATAGATATAACAATGTAAAAGCATGTGGAATGTACTGAACTAGAACTAAAAATGTTAGATGTTAGTTGTTAGTTAGAGGGATGGAGCATGATGTCCCTCATGGCATCTGAGAAAGTAAGGTAAATGCATGATATGGATCATGACATTGAAAATAAGGATAATCAATCAAGGAATAAACATACAAATAAATAATTAATAATCAAGAAGCATACAAGGTTGGCCAAGGGGCCACACAAATAAGGGACATGGGCACATGTCACTCAAACTGAAAATAAAGCATACAAGGTATGTTTAAATGCCACATACACATACAATTTAAAATAAGGAAAGATTGGCATGAGGGCCATAGGTACATATAAGAGTACAAAGGACATTGGAAAATGTCCAAAGGTACACACACATGAATAAAAGTAAAGGACATTAGAAAATATCCTCAAGTACACATAAGAAATAAAACTGGAATTGGAAATGCAATCACATCTACCTACACAAAGAAGGAAAGTAAAAAATAGAAAAAATAGAAAGTTACAATCACATGTAACTAATCAAATAAAGAGTGAAACTATGTAGGACATGTTTAGTACAATACTAGTTGTATGCTAGGAAATACACACGTGTAGGATACTAGTGAGTGTCGATGTGGTAATATATTTGATCTAGTAAGTAATGTATGTCAACATGATAACTATAGTGTGTGGTGTAAGAATGACATAACCTAGATGGTGTGTTCATATAGAAGATGTCCCTAGTGGGAATATGTATCAATTTCTATTTTGAATGTAGAAGTAGGATGCCCTGTCAATGGGTAGAATGAGGCAATCAAAGAAATGGAAGTCACTACACACACTAAAATAAGATAAAGTGAAGCATGATAATGTATATAATTGACAAAATATAGTAAAACATAATAAAGTTAAGTCTAGCATAGTAGTCAACATGTAAAACATAGATGATACATATAATCTATATGTTTTTGTTGTTTTTGAATTATTGGAATGTTTTTATATTTTTATATAAGATATGTAAAATTAAGAAAAAGAGATTATGTATAAGTAGGCTGAGATAGGATGATACTAAATGATGAGTCCCATTCAAGATTCCCTATCATGGTGTCATGTATCAATGATTGGAATCATTTATGAATGTGAAGCACAATGAAAATGCTAAGACTGTGGATCTAAAACCTATATATCTTGTATATTCTCTAAAATATTTGAAGTAGAAATGAACTATGACATCCCCCTGTAACTTTGATAAGTGGATGTAACTATAGGGCTCTAAGGGACCCATCTGGAAGTAGGAGAAGATCTCTGAACATGTGCTTTATGTGTAGACTCATGATATCTCAATAAAATTACTCTTGGTGTGAAAATTGTAGTTGGAAGCTATCTAGAATCCCAATGTTGTGGAGGTATATGAACCCTCTATACTTAAGATGTATGCTTCAATTGTGTTTGAATCTATATCAGAGGAATAACTGTAATGGGTGGGGAAATTGAAACTGGTGGAGAAGATAAAACTAGTGATTGCAAAGTATATGGTTTTGAAGTGGGTAGTGGTAACTCATAAAAAACTCCACCAATTATAATAACCTAATTAATGTGAATGAATTTCATGCATCTATAAAATTTAGATGGTAATACTTGAATTTTTTTAATCCATGGGTGACCAAGTAACATATCAAAAACTCCTAAACTAATAACTATAGTGAAATGTGTGGTCACATGGGTTGGATAAGTCTATAAAATAAGTAAAATATCACCCAATGAACTCTATATATACCCACTAAATCCACTGATAATTATTTCTATTAGGGTAATATCCAACCCTAAATATCCCAAATTCTATAATAATGTAATCGTAGAAATGTTGACATTAGAACCATTATACATGAGAACATCATGAATGGGTTTATTATGAATATATTCTCTAGTAAAGAGTGCATTATAATCTGAATTATCCTCCACAATCTTGTGATCTAAGAAGGATATCAAATTTCTATCTAAAACTATGTACTCATACACATCGATCATACCACTCAAAGGATGTGACTCAACTGAAGGTACTTGGTATGTAACTGGTTGTGAATATGCATGATATGCATGGTGAAACCCAAATGTGTCCCATATATCCTACTTTGAATTCTATGGAAATGGATCTAAGAATATTTTCAAAGTTTTATCATGTGTTGGTTTTTCTTGTGGAGGGTTAATTGAAGTGTCAAGATCAAGTAGGTTATCATCTATCAAGTCATGTATATTATGTCTCAAACTAATGAATCTATTTGTATTGTGGCTGAGTATGCTATGGTAATCACAAAATTCCTACTGATCATATCCCTTGATAAGAGGTTTGGCTAGATAAACTTCCCAAATAGGAGGGAGATATATGATATTACAATCCAAAAGCTATTGTAAAACCATGTCTAGAGGAACTGAAAGATGTGAGAAAGTATGCCAAGGGGGTGATGATAAAACTATACTATGAGGAGGCTCTAAATCTACATTTACTATAGGTTGATTCTACCCTTTTTTATCATTGAACTTAGCCGTGTATGGTACTTTGATGTTACTCTTATTAGTTATGTCTGGAATGCTTGTATACTTGAGTTTGCCCATTGAAATGAGTTTCAATTTCCTTTCCTTCAATGTATGACACAATTTAGTGAAGGAATAAAATCACTTGAACATAATTGATAAATGAAGTTCTGGTACAAGACTCTATTTGAAGAGATTCTATAACTCTTGATCGACCAAGGGACTAGTCATCTTATCTAAGATGGTCTTATACCAAAGAACATAGTCTCTGAGATTCTCATTTGGTCATTTTTTATGTTGACCAATTTGAGCATATGAAACCTTATCACTAATGTTAATGATAAAGTGTGTTATGAACATGTAAACTAAAGGATTGAATGCATGAACCAACTAATTCAATAGACTATAGAACCATTGTAAGGCATATTTCTTTAGAATCATTGGAAATAACTTGGTAAGTATCTAGTCATCAAGTACATATTCCAAGCATGCTATGTGAAAAGCTCTCAAGTGTGTCTGTGGATCGCCCTTGCCATCATAAAGAGTAATATTGGGTTGAACAAAACCTTGTGTCAAGGGTGTAGAAGTAATGTGATGTGCTAATGGTGTATGCAATAAAGCAAAATAATCTAATGCATGTGTAGGTCTAGAGACACCTTGATGAAGATGTTGTACCTTGGATTGAAGAGATATTATATCTTTCACAAGGGTTACCACATCAAGAGATAGAGATGTACTACCTATAACTAGTGGCACAGAATATGGTTTGTCTACTATGGGGGTTATTGAGATATAGTTGCCCCTGTAATGTCATTTGCAATTGGTGGTTTGTGGTTTGAGAAGATCAACCATTGTTCACTTTTTATTGTTCTTCTTCTAGAATTCTAAGCATGTCATCTTTCATATCTGAATGTTTTTTTAAGATTTATTAAAATTTCTTTTATCAGTTTCATCAAAACTAGTATATTAGGACATTGTGAAAATAGGAAAATAATTTATAATGTGTTTGAATGTTTTGTGATAAGTTTTAATAGGGAATGAATTAGAAAAAGGAAAGTATTGATTATAAGAATTGCAAAGTACTAAAAATAGTTTATTGGAATTTACGCAAAAAGGATAAAAAGCTCCCAAACATGTAAGGTGATATCTCGAGAGGCAAATAGGTGCTAATATATGCAATTAGGGATGTTTAAATGCATTTTTGTGAATTAAAAAATGAATTAATGAGTTAAGTATTCAAGAAAAAATTTAGAAATTTATGGGAAAATGCTTGATATAATGGGACTTAATAGATGCAACTAAGGCTTTGAGGAAAATAAAATTTTGAAAATTACTATGAATTTTTGAAATTTGAAGTGATTTTTTTTATTCTAATAGACAACTAAATGTTTAAAAAATAATTAAAAATTTACTGGGACCTAGTGTATGCAACTAGGATTTGGAATAAATTTATTTTCAAATTCAGTATAAAATATTAGAATTTGATAGGATTTTTTTATTTCAATATTCAAGAAAAAATTCAAAAATTAATGAAAAAATTAGCTATAAATTTACCCTAGGGTTTCTAGGGTTTTTATGTGAAATTTAAAGTAAGTCAGGTTCACCAAATGTTTTATTAATTTTAATAATAATATATTTTTATTCCTAATTAAATAAATGGGTATGAGTATGGTAAATTAGTAAATAATTTGGAATAATTAAGCCATTGATTAGAGTAAATAGATTGTATTTTTAACTTCTCTAAAAATAGTAATAATAGAGAGAAAATCAAAGTTAGCTAGAAACTGACTGAGATGGATGTTGCAAGGTCAAGAATTTATATGAAAGCTTGAGATACTATCACAAATAGGATCTTGGAGTTCATTTATAGATTGGATAAGAGCGTTGAAAGCGGGAGACCATGTTGTTTGGTGCTATAGTCATTTTTTAGTGTTATTGTCTAGGTGATCTAAACATTTTGGGTTCTGCTCAACAGGGCCGTGTTACTCTATTAGTGAAATATGAAATCTCTAATTTTTTTGAATCCTCTTATGTGTCTATTTTAACATTTAAATCCTTAGGAGCTCTTTGTACTTGAATTTGGATGGCAATTTGGTAAAGAGAGAGAAGGGGTTAGTGTGTAAAGGATATACTGGACTCACTTCAAAGCCTATGTGTGGGCACATTGCCTGCATACCAATACTTTGAGGAGGGATCATGATAATGTAGTTCTCTCATTGAAGTGCTTAGTGAAATTATATATGAAAATACAACTAGATTCAAAACTTGGTATATTTTAGATGGGCAGGGGTTGAAGGGTTTGAATAATCTTGAAATAATATTAGAAGTTTGTATGTATGAAATAGGGAAAAGTTATTGAATGTACTTGATTTTCTCTTATAATTGAGTGGAAACCCTTCTAAATGGACTTTGAATGGCCTTTTATAGTGAAGTTAACAATCATAGATTAAATGTATTTGGATTAGTTTGACATGAATTAGGATAAGGATTCAAGAAAATATGACTGTTAGGACCAAAAGTACACTTGGATAATAGTGACATAAATAAGACACCCTAGGTTTTGGCACTCTTGTCCAAGTTAGGCACTATTTTCTAGAGGGAATAAAACTTGGGGAGGTGGATCTAGGCCCGAACGACCTACTTGGTTTTGTAATGGTTAATTTTGAAAGGCTATGGATTATCGGGAATCAATGACTGAAAAACCAAAAGGGGTTGTGCAAGCAAGTAGGAAGACCTATGGATTAGGTGTCTTTAGCCATACTCAAGTAACCAAATTTCACATTTTATATAACTACACCTTGCAAATGCAATGTCCATATCTTGTTGAAACATTGCTCCAACATTCATCAACCCAAAATTCATCCTCATATAAGCATACATTTCCCAAAACATTAAAAATGCAGTCTTGGGTCTCTTGGATTCTTTTACCACACCCTGTTTATACCCTAAGAAACCATCTAAAGTGGATAAAATTTATGATCCTATAATACTTTGTAGTAGGTTATCCATATTAGGAAAAGGGTAATTTTCCTTCAAAGAACCTTTGATTAAATTTTGTAAATCCACACACGCACAAATGTCAACATTTTTAATTTTTATAGGGACTAAGTTCACCACCCATGATGAAATCCTTACGGGCTAAACAATTCCAACATCCCTTAGATTCATTATCTCATCCCACATCTTAGTGATGAAAATGAGGTTAATAGGTCTTTATTTTTTATTAAAAGTCTTATTATTAGGGTACAATTGGATGATATGCTTAAAAAATATTTGATATATGATTTCAACATGGAATAAGATCAAGCTAAATAGTCTTGATAGTCTGTTAGTAGCTACATGTACACTTTCTTTTATAGTGCACTTAAGTGTGTACCCAGCCAAAAAATTCTCTAATTTTCATGAGAACCCAAATTGCATTAATTCACATATTATGAGATAAAAATATCTCTATTTTTTATTTGGTCCACTCCATCAAAAAATGCCTCCAAAATCACAAATACCCTAGGGAGAGTGTTTGTCTTTACTTAAATAACTTCCTTCCCAAATAATGTTTCATTTTTGTCACAAATTTGGACCATGAATTCCAAGTCTCTAAGCTGATCTTTAAATTCCAATTCATAGTTTAGAAACCTTCTAATTTGTTAATCATCATCAAAAGATTGCCAATGATGAATATTTCCTAGGATTGAAGTCCCAACCAACACCTCTATCTGATACTGACAATCAGAGTTCATATTTTAAATTACAAATTATTAACCCTGCAAGTCTATCAACTTATTTGTTGAAACATCTATCATGATAATAGAGGTTGAAAGCATTGAAAAATTCAAACAAATTCATAACTACCACATCTATATTCATAAATTTACCTAGATGAATTGCCAACTACACTACCTGTAGACACCTAAAACTAGCCATCGATAACCTCCATCTAAGCTTTTGGCCAATTTCCACTTAAAATGAACAATTAGGCCTAAAAATACTAAAACATGATAAATTATATGAAACTGACATATTCATGTGCTGATTTTGGCTAGGGTATCCCTAAATATGGAAATACAATTTATGGCCCAGCTAACTTTGAATACTTCATTTCATGTCAAAATTCCAAATTTGCACTTGGGTGCTCTGGATTGCTCTTTCCTATCAAATATTATACACATGACATGTGCCTTTATTATTTATTATTGGTAACATCGTTAATGGGAATATGGTTCCAATTCATCTGACATCACCTTCTAATTCCAATCTAGTCAAATTTTGGACCAATAAAAATACAATTTGATCAATTTGGGTAATTTGTGTACAAAGTGCTTAATCATGATTAATAGCTACATAACCCAAATGAAAGCCTAATTAATAATTCCATGGAAACTTATTCAAAACTTATTTTTGGAAATGAATATTGAATATCTACATCATCAAGTGACCTGATTTCATGGGAAGACATCCCTAGGCCATAAATGCAATAAATATCAGGATTCATGCCCTCTATTCCTCTTAATTTCCCCTTCTTCCAATGTTATGATGAGGATAAATACAAACTTAATTAAAAAAATTGAATTAATCCTCAACGCCACACTCAATCTTTAGATGGATAGTTTAGGTTGATTTTGATCAAATCCAAAAATCTATAAATAGAGAGGCCATGAACATCATTTTTATGTTTTTTAGTGCAAATTTATAATTCTAAATTAGTTCCAAAATCTTCAATCAACTATTGTTACCATGCCAAATTGATTCTAAGCCAAGTGAAGCCATAAGTCAAAGGTTCCAAGGAGAAGATGAGATAGCCAAGCCTCCTTTGATGAAGACTTCATGAGCACAAACCGAGCAAGCTGCCATTACAAAGGAATTTTCAGCATCCAACTAAGGTGAATGGATTTTTGTGTTTGATTCCTTAATTTTTAGTTTTGTTTGTCATTTAATTTTATTAACTAAGCTCTCCCTAGTGTCTAGGCCTATAGATGTTATGATATTAGTGTGTTTGTTTCATTTTGTTTGTCTTTTTGGAACTAACACCATACTATCCATCCTCTTTTGAGTCAAAATCCTAGATAAAATTAATGGCATGCCTGGTGGGATTAAATGAATCTCAAACCTAAAGGAGATCATTTTGAAACTCTAAAATATTTATTTGGGCCATTAAAACTCTTGTAAATTGATTTTCTAACTTTATTTTTCCATTTTTGGTTGCCATGGTTTTACATAGTAACCGATGTTAGTAGGAAATATCAACATCATTTACCTAAATTAATTGATGTCAGTCATCAAAAATGACATCGATTAGATCTCAGTTAAAGTAATCAACATCATTGGTATTAGCTGATGTCGGTCAATGTGTTTTTCCAAAAACACAGACCCAAGAGCTACTTTTCCAAAGATTATTGCTTCAAGCTAAAAAGTGCTTCAATGCTAAATGACATGCTAACAATTTTCCTACAGGATCAAGATTGATATTTGTTCAAAACATATTTAAACCACCTTTGCATGCTTAAAAATCAATTAGGAACCTTGTTTTCATGTTTAACATAGAATTTAGGTGTTTTTGGTGAGTATTTTTCAAAGTTTACAACTGCGACCAAGGGGTCAAATGAACACCACCAAATATTTCATTTTGGGTTCAAAATTAAACATACTTGTCAATTTTTGTTTTCAATAGTTTTTTAATCAAATCTTATTTGGCAAGAAGAGGAATGTTGCATGTATGCTCTTCCATTTATCCCTTATAGGGAACCCTTGGAATCAAAAGTGTCATTCTTATTACAAGTAGCCTAGTCCAAGACTTAGAAAGAAAGCCATCTCAAGCCCTCCCCAAAAACTCATCAATTTTTAGGTGACCTTAAAAGTGACCCTAAACTCTTTCTACTTTCATGCTTTCTTTGTATTTTATGCATCTTTGCTTGCGAAGGGTCTCCATCACCTCCCACAAGTTATTTAAGAACGCTTATACCTAAGGTTTCACCTCCTATCATTGAATTAATTTATCTCATTTGGATTTATAGATGGGATGTATATGCATTTGTACATTGCACTACACTAAGAGAATAACAAGATGTAGTGGTTGTAAAAAATACTAGACCATTTAACAACTAGCCAATGCCACAGTCACCCAATTTTTGTGCTTGTCTTTTACATTGTTTGACATGAATTTCATTGTCCAATTGATTCCCCTAGAATGATTGAAACTTTTCTATTTTAGTAAACCACATTTTTCTATACCTTTGTTAGGATTTGGATGATTATACTTTTTGTATTTTGGTCATTTTTGCATGGTAAGATTTGAGGATAAAACTTATTTGTTTGTTCATAAGCCATGTAAAAATAATTCGTTTGAGTTGTGAAAGGTAGTGTTATGCTACCCAAATCATGCCAAAACATTTTTAGCATTTTATGTCTTTTGAAGCATAGCATTCATCATATCATTCAAGCATGCTTAAACCATTAGGAAGCTCAAATTGTTTCAAGACTTGTTTACCATTATATCAAAACCATTTGTTTCAAACCACTTTGTGTATAATGTGTAGACCTTTCTCATGTGCCGTCATGTTGTCCAATCTTTTCTAGTCTATTTGGTCAAATCCTAGTTTTCAATGTTGAGTTTTCAATTATCCTTGTCAATTTTAGATTCAAGCATTGATTTATTCTTGTTTAGGTCTCAATTCATGGAGCTGATACATAGATCTTTCACTTTTAGGTTGAATAACTTTTGTTAATTGAATACCTATATTTGAAAACTATTGATGGTTTATTTGTTTAATGCCTATCCTCATCATTGTTTGTGCTTTTATTTGGGAGAACACAAACTTTCTCAAAGATCCTTTTGCCTTATGCCTTATGCCAATTGATCATGTTTATGTTTAATTATATGTGCTTGATTTTTGTCAAAGTTGTTTCCAAACTTATTAGATTAAATCAAATCACATCAACCTTTGTTTCAAGTCTAGATTTTGATGCCATTTGGCCAAAATTCCTAGCACATGCCTATATTTTTGAGCCTATATTTTGACTCCATGTTTGGATAAAAGACCTAATAACTCAACTTCTCCCTTTCCTAGTTTAGACCTTGTTTGGAATATTTTGACCTAGACCTTTAACATGATGGTTTTTATTCAAATGCTTGACCTTTTATGCATATGACATTTGACATTAAACATTTGAAGTTAGGCTATGTTATGCCAAGACTTAGCATAAACCATTTTGGAGATACACATCTACCTTCAAACCGAATTGGAGATACAACTCCACCCCTTCAACCAAGTTAGACCAAGTTTGAGCCATTTGTCCTTTGAAGATAGTATTTCAAAGTTTGTATAGATATAAGTATTTTTTTTAGAGATTTCATCATTTACGTGGAGATGTATCACTACATTTATGGTGGAGTAACTTACAATCCATCTTATGATATAATGGCCACACAAAATGACTTTTACATCTTTTATCAAGACCCCAATGATACTAATATGGTTTGTGAGATAGATTTCTATCTGCCTCATAGTAATCATTCATGGGAACAAAGTCACAAAACAAATTATGATCCATCTCGAGAAATTGATTGGTATGAAGAGGACTTTGGAGACCCAACTATAGATAATGTTGTTTTAAATACAAATCCATACCCTCTTTACAAACATCAGTACATGAAACACAGTCAAAAACCAACTTATGAGCCAACTCACAACTAGGATGATATGGTTTATGAGGAAGACTTGGATGCTTTTGCTTATACAAGCAATCAAGTTTCATTATGTCCTTTTTTTATCCAATCATTATCTACCCATAACTATCTTTTGGATTATATGAGATAACAAGCTCCGTAATATACATGGAATATAATTTTTATAATAGGACCTTGTGATTTGGTTTGTGTGAGCAATCAAACTCCACAACACCCATTAATTAATCTAGGACCTAGTCCTTTGGCTTGTGAAAGAAGTAAATCCCCATAATGCCCTATCATTACCATATTATGACTTTTTCCTTTGGCTCATTCCAGTAATTATGCTCCCCAAGGCCCTACCATTATCCAACCACAAGTCATTCCTCATCCAGTACCAATCCCATGCAAAATTCAACCAATAAAATCACTTGAAAACTAAGCTATGTTCAAAACTAGTATTTTTCAACTCATTGGAAACCAAGGCCAAGACAATCAACCAATCCAAGGTGGTTCTGTTGAACCAACCACTTGTGATAAGTCAACCTATGATGAATCACCTTTTGATCCTATACTAGTTGTCAAGGAGTCTCACACTGATGAGCCAATTTTTGCCGAGTCACTTCTTAATGATTATAACCACCTTTGGGTAAATCATTACCTCGACTATGTGCCTATTTTTAAATAGCCTATTATTAATAATCCAGTATTTGAGGAGGTGTCTCTTGACCTATTTCCCATACTAGAGGAGTCTCACTTTAACAAACCAATTTTTGTGTAGCCCATTATGCCATCATAGGTTGTTACTTATCCAAAAAAATATATTAAAGAATACATAATTATCACAAAGTACCTATCAGATGAAAAATTAGAGTTAGATTCAGGTTCTATTCTTCAACTAACATCAAATTTAGCATCAAAATCAGAATCAATATCAGTGTCAACATCGAATTCAGTGTCCCTTGAGTTATAATAAGATTTAAAAGAAGAATATGTTCATGATTTTTACAACATTTGTTACACATGCCTTGCAGATTAGTTTGAACATGTTTTTAATCTTTCTATAGTTTTTGAGGATGATTACATTAGCATCAGCACAAATTTCTAGTATTTTCTACAAGTACTATGATATATTTCACCATTCCATTATTACCACCTAACATAGCCATTATATTGACATTCCATCACCCATAAGTTTTTATTTGGACCGACATAATCACACTTTATTAAATTGAATCCATGGTGACATAGCAGTTGAAGAAGAGCAAAGAATCCAAGACCACATTTATATAATAGAACAAGACTCTCCTAGTGAAATTTTTTTAGAAGTGCTAGAAGAAAATTAAAGACTAAAGCCAATGTTCATTAGTGAAACTTTCTCGGAGGTGTTATGGGAAAATAAATATAAATTCATTGGTGAAAATACTTTTGAGTCACTAATAGCTAAGCAAAAAATTTCTTCATTGCTTGATGAAGACAAAGTCAAAGATTAAATTAAAATAGCTTCCTATCTACAGCCTAATCTGATGGTATCTACTCTCAACATTACACAACATAAAAATTTGATGGTCCTATTGAGAGAAAAAGTCTTTGGCCCAAGCACCACCAAAAATATGTTGAATCTAGCATTAACAACATTACGTGTGACTAAAAGTCCCGGTCTTCATCTTTTTCCCCACCATTCCACATTCCATTATCATCTACAATTCCATTTCACAATTAGACCTACCATCTATTAGTTGTCTTTATTTACTGTCTATGGTCCCACTTTCCTTTGCAAAGGTTACAAAGATACCTTATCTTGACACTTGAAGGAATCAAAATCAATGACCAACAAAGATCACAAAAGCATCCTTGTCAACTAAATCTGCATCAAGTTTTTGATAGAGTAATTATTGAGATGAAGTATGGGATAATAATTAACATGATCATGTATTTTTTTTGTATCATTTGTTTATTAGGACATTCATCTCCATCTCAACAGGAAAAATAGAATTAAAAACCACACCCAAGATAAAAACATGTACCATGCCATGGCCATTGTTATATAACCTTTTCCCATTGTCGCATATTCCTACCATATACCCCATCACTTGGGGGCAATCCTCTTACCATCCTATCATTCCATTCCTATTTAGACAAAATCCTAATTTTTTAGTCATCCTACCCAATCTTATTTTAATCTTGGTTCATTTGGTTCTTCCCACACCTTTTGAGGGGGGATTCCAATAAAGTTTCAACAATCAATCCAATCCATGTTTATAATGACAGTATATGAAAGTAGTGTGATAGTTGATCTGGAAAGATATATTTCATCCTATATCCACGTTTATTTATGTGAGCTTGATTATAACTTCCAAAGGGAAAATTATTATCATTGACCAATGTCGTTATATCTTAGTTATAACCACCTATGGGTAAAGTAGGGGTAACACTTGGTATCACACATTGCCACATCACCTTGCCATTACTATTTTCATTTGACTAACCAATTGCCAGACTTGAAAACTTGTTGGAGCCTAGTTGGTTTTTCCTCACCTTTTGTGTGGATGTAATTACTAGGACTTGAGGTCATTTTAGGACTATGTGGTTAATTTTTAATTCATGTTGAGGTCACCTCAGTCCCCCTTTCCATATGCTCTCATCATTTTATGAGAAACCTAAGCCAAATGCTCTTGCCATTTTGTGAGCAGGTATGTTTTCATTCTATAACAAGTTAAGATACCTCAAAAATTCCAAAAATATTCATAACATGTTAAAAAATCCAAAAACATTTGTCCTATCTATACTTAGTGAACTATCCTCAATCCACCTTACTGGGGCATTATCATTTTTATGATGCTTTCTTTTGCTTTTATTTTCAGGTTTTATTTTTGTTTATTTTTTAATTTTTTTTGTGTGTTTTTTTGTTTATTACTTACCTATTTTTTATTTTTTATTTTTTTAAATTTCAGCACCATTACCTCAACATCATCTATATGTATGTATTGGGTGATTCCTTACACACATTATTCTTGAATCCATCCATATTCATATGTCAACATTGTCATCATGGTTTTTATCATTGATGCATTATTTTCAAGTGTTGATTGGATCAAGATTCAATCCTTATGCATATTTTAGCCAATTATTCATGGTGTTCTATCATGAAGCCTACCGCCACATGCTACATCAAACAGTAGATTTATAAAGGTCTATAATCAATGGATCTAAAAAAGTTTCTCCTTGGCACCTTGGCAAATCCTTCCATCCCACCCTTGATTGAATCAACTCATTTGACCATTTTAGTTGTATCA
Source organism: Torreya grandis (assembly GCA_037957365.1). Lineage (NCBI taxonomy): Eukaryota > Viridiplantae > Streptophyta > Pinopsida > Cupressales > Taxaceae > Torreya > Torreya grandis. The sequence continues at coordinate 1,011,275 of JARHVA010002915.1, read as the reverse complement.
TTGTTAATCAGGATGAACATCTCCTCATTAACAGGTATAACTAAATCATTCTATTGATCAATCTCATTTTTCTATTCATCTATTTCATCACTTTGCACTGGCTCATATTTAATATCTATTCTAGGTTATATCTTTGAGTTGTGCTTGATAATAAGCCCTAAATGGAGTGCAATCATATTTATCCATTATAGGTCTTATTAATGATTATAACTCCCTATGGGAAAATCATTATTTTGACTTTTATTCTTGGTTATAGATGCCTTTGGGTAAATCAGTATCTTTTTTACATCAATCCATGCTAGTATTTTATTGTTTGGATTAATCTCAACCATGGGTTAATTCCACCTATCTTCTTATTTCTTTTGAAGGTATCGTCCATCAACAAATGTGATGGCCACTCCCTCAAGGGGGCATCATCATAAGCGTCCCAAAAACATTTGAATCTTTGTTCTCTAATCATCTTCTTTTTTTAGCATACATACCATTTCTCATTCTTTCAATAGACATTGCTTTTCCTACAATTTTTAATGCCTTCCCAAATAGGAGCAAACGATAGACATCTAAAATTGGCCATCGATAACCTCCAACTAGATTTTGGCCAATTTCTAAATAAAATTCATAATTTAGCCTAAAAATACTAAATGATGTGAAACTAACATATTCAAGTGCCAATTTTGGCTAGGGTATCCCTAAATAGGAAAATGCAATTTATGGACCAGCTAACTTTGATTAGTTCATTTCGAGTCAAAATGGTAAATTTGAACTTGGGTGCTTTGGATTGCTCTTTCCTATCAAATCTTCTACACAGGATATGTGCCTTTGTTATTTGTTTTTGGTAACATCCTAAATGAAAATATGGTTCCAATGCATTTGACATCACCTTCTAATTCCAATCCAGTCAAATTTTAGACTAATATTAAGACATTTTGATTAATTTGGGTAATTTCTTCCCAAAGTGCTTAATCATGATTAAGAGATAATTAACCCAAATCAAGGCCTAATTAATAATTCCATGGAAACTTGTTGAAAACTTATTTTTGCAAATGAATATTGAATAAGTGCATCATCAAGTGACCTCATTTCTTTAGAAGACATCCCTAGGCGATAAATGCCATAAATATCAGGATTCATGCCCTCCATGCCGAATCAATGCCTTCCATGATGCCCTCAATGCCTCTTAATTTCCCCTTATACCAATGTCATGATGAGGATAATTACAAACATAATTCCAAAAATTGAATTAATCATCAACCACACATCTCAATCTTGAGATGGATGGTTCAGGTTGATTCTGATCAAATCCAAAAATCTATAAATAGAGAGGCCATGAACATCATTTCTAAGATTTTTTAGTACAAAGTTATAATGCCAATTTTTTTCCAAAAGATTCAATCAATTAGTGTTACCATGCAAAATTTATTCCAATCCAAGCCAAACCATAAGCCAAAGGTGGCAAGGAGAAGAGGAGATAGCTAAGCCTCCTTTGATGAAGACTTCATGAGCACAAGCTGAGCAAGCCACCATTACATATGCATTTAGAGCATCTAAGGAAGGTGGAGGAATTATTGTGTTTTATTCTTTGCTTTTTAGTTTTTTTTGTCATTTACTTTTGTTAACTAATATCTCCCTAGTGTCTAGGCCTAGATATGTTATGCTATTAGTGTGTATATTTCATTTTGTTTAACATTTTGGAACTAACACCATACTAACTATCCTCTCTTGAATAAAATTACTATATCATATTAATGGCACACCTAGTGGGATTATCTTCATCTCACACCTGAAAGAGATAATTTTACAACTCTAAAATATTTATTTGCTCCCTTAAAACTCTTGCAAATTGATTTTCTCACTTTATTTTGCCATTTTTTGTTGCCACAGTTTTACATAGTAATCGACATTGACAAGAAATAAAGACATTAGTTAGCTGACTTAACTGATGTCATTCATCAAATTTGACATTAGTTAGATATAGGCTAGAGTAACTAACGTTGGTGGTATTAATCGACGTCGATCATTGTGTTTTTATAAAAACACAGATTCGAGAGCTACTTTTCAAAAAAAAAATTGTTTCTAGTTAAAAGGAGCTTCAAAGCTAAAGGACATGCTAATAATTTTGCTATAGTACCAAGCTTTATATTTGTTCAAAACATGTTTAAATCACCTTTTAATGATTAAAAAACAATTAGAAACCTTATTTTGGTGTTTAATAAAGAATTTAGGTGTTTTTGGTGAATGTTTTTCAAATTTTGAAACTAAGACCAAGGGATCAAATGAACACCACCAAATATTTCATTTTGGGTTTAAAATTGAATGCACTTATTGATTTTTGTTTGTAATAGTTGTGTAATCACATCTTGTTTTCTAAAAAAAGGAATATTGGTTGTATGCTCTTCCATTTGTCCCTTATAGGGGGCCCTTGGAATCAAAAGTGCCATTCTTATTGCAAGTAGCCTAGTCCAAGACTTAGAAACAAAGTCATGTAAATCACTACCCAAATACTCATCAAAGTTTGTGTGACCCTGAAAGTGACCCTAAAGTCTTTCTACTTTCAAGCCTTGCTTGTTTTTTTTTCATCTTGGTTTGTGAGGGGGAATTCATCACCTCCCGTAAGTTCTTTAGTGAAGCCTTGACCTGGGTTTCACCTCCCAGCATGGACTTCATTTGGATCCTTTGGAGTTTCACATAAGATGTATCTGCATTTAGGCATCTCACTACATTGTGAATAGTAGGCTATAGTGGTTGTAAAAAGGACTGTACCTTTTTACAACTATCCTTTGCCATGGTTACCCAATTTTTGTGTTTGTCTTTTACATCATTTGATGTGAAAATCATTGTGCAATTGATTCCCTTATAATGATCAAAACATTTCTAGTTCAGTAGACCCAATTTTCCCATAACCTTGCTAGGATTTGGATGATTATACTTAGTGTATTTTGGCCATTTTTTCTTGTTATGATTTGAGGCTAAAACTTGTTTGTTTGTTCATCAACTATGTCAAAACAATGCATTTGAGTTATGAAGGGTAGTGTTATGCTACCCAAATCATGTCAAAATATTTTAAGCCTTTTAAGTCTTTTAAAACATAGCATTTTTCACATCATTTAAGAATACTCACACTGTTAAGATACTCAATTTATTTCATGACTTTTTTACCATTATATCAAAACAATTTGTTTCAAACCACTTTGTGTATACCATTTAGACCATTTTCATGTGTCATCAAGTTGTCTAATCTTATCCAGCATATTTGGTCAAATCCTAGTTTTAAATATTGAGTTTTCAATTAGCCTAGTCAAGTTTGGATTCAAACATTGATTGATTTTTGTTTAGCCCTAAATTTGTGGAGCTGATACACCGATCTTGCTCTTTAGGGTTACATAACTTTAGTTAATTGATTACCCAAATTTGAAAATTATTGATGGTTTGTTTATTTAATGCCTATCCTCATCATTGTTTTTTATTTTATTTGGGAAAACACATCCTTTCTCAAAGATCCTTTTGTCTTATGCCTTATGCCAATTGATCATGTTTATGTTTGATTCTATGTGTTGGGTTTATGTAAAAGTTGTTTTCAAACTTGTTAGATTAAACCAAATCACATCAACCTTTGTTTTAAGTCTAGATTTTGATGCCATTTGGCCAAAAGTCCTACTACATGCCTATTTGTTTGAGCCTAGCTTTTGACTCCATGTTTAGACAAAAGACCTAGTAACTCAACATTTTCATTTCCTAGATTAGACCTTGTTTGGAACATTTTGACCTAGACCTTTAGCATGCTAGATTTTATTCAGATGCTTGACCTTTTATGTGTGTGACATTTGATATTAAATGTTTGACATTAGGCTATTTTATGCAAAGTCTTAGCATAAACCATTTTCAAGATATAATTTTTTTTTGAAACCACATTGGAGATATAGCTCCACCCCTTTAACCAAGTTAGACCATGTTTGAACCATTTGTCCTTTGGACATAGTTTTTTAGAGTTTATAGAACTCTAAGTCTCTTTAATTTCAGAGCTTTCATCATTTAAATGGATATGTTTCGCTACACTTATGGTGGAGTCATATACAATCCAAATTATGATAAAATGGCCACATAAAATGACTTTTATGACTTTTTTCAAGACCCCAATGATGCTACTATAGTTTATGAGATAGATTTCTATCTTCCTCATATTAATCATTCATGGGAATAAAGTCACAAAATAACTTATGATCCAACTGAAGACCTTTATTGGTATCAATAGGACTTTGAAGACCCAACTACAGATAATGTTGTTTTGGATACAGATCCATACCCTCTTTACAAAAATTAGTACATGGAACACAGTCAAAAACCATCTTAGGAGCCAACTCACAACGACGATGGTGTGGTTGATGAGGAAGACTTGGATGCTTTTGCTTGTGTAAAAAAGTCAAGTTTCACGATGTCCTTTTTTTATTCGATCATCGTCTACCCCTAACTCTCCTTTGGGTTATAAGAGATATCAAGCTCTACAATAAACATGGAATACAATTTCTATAATAGGACTTCATGATTTGGGTTGTGTGAGTAATCAAACTCCACAACACCCTTTAATTATTCTATGACATAGTTCTTTAGCTTGTACAAGAAATCAAACCCTACAATGCTCTATCATTAGCATCTTAGGACTATGTCCTTTGGCTCATGCAAGCAATTATTCTCCCCAAGGCCCTACCATGATCCAACCATAACTCATTCCTCATCAAGTAACAATCCTATCCAAACTTCAATCAGTCAAAGCATTTGAAGACTAGGCTATGTGCAAAACTGGTATTTTTAAACTCATTATAAACCAATCCAAGACAATCAACCAGTCCAAGATATTTTTGTTGAACCAACCACTTGTGGTAAGTCAGCCTATGATGAATCTCCTATTGATCATATACCAATTATTGAGGAGTCTCACACTCATGAGCTAGTTTTTTTTGGGTCACTTCTTAATGATTATAATCTCTTTTGGGCAAATCATTACCTCAACCATGTGCCTATTTTTCGAGAGCCTCTTATTGATTATCCAATTTTTGAGGAGTTATCTCTTGACCTATTTCCCATCCTAGAGGAGTCTCACATTAATAAACCAATTTTTTTGGTCCACAATATGCCATCACAAGCCATTAATGTCTAAAACCAAATATTCAACAAGAGATCATTGTAATAGAGTACATGTCAGATGAAGAATCAAAGTTAGAGTCACATTATATTCTTGAACTAACATCATATTTAGTAGTACAAATAGAATCAACATCAGTCTCAACATCATATTCAGAGTCCTTTGAGTTAGAATTAGATTCAAAAGAATAATATGTTCATGATTGTTACAACATTGGTTACACATGCCTTGTGGATTAGTTTGAATACATTTCAGATCCTTCTACAATTTTTGAGGATGATTACTTCAACATCGACATAAGTTCTCCTAGTATCTTCTACAAGGATTGTGCTACATTTCACCATCCCATTGTTACTACCCAACATAGCCATTATATTGAAATTCCACCTCCCATAAGTGTTGATTAGGACCAATAAAATCACACTTTATTAAACTACATCCGTGGCGACATAGAAATTGAAGAAGATCAAGAAGGCCAAGACCACATTCATGTAGTCAAATAACACTCTCCTAGTGAAAATGTTTCAGAAGTCTTAGAAGAAAATCAAAGACTAAAGCTAATGTTCATTAGTGAAACCTTCTTGGAGGTGCTACGAGAAAATAAAGACAACTTCATTGGTGAAAATCTTTTTGAGGCACCAATAGCTGAGCGCAAAATTTATTCACTACTTAATGAAGACAAAATCAAATATCAAAATAAAATAGCTAACTATCTATAACCTAATCAGATGGTAGCTACTCTCAAGATCACATAACATAAAAATTTAATGGTATTATCAAGAGATTATGTCTTTGGCCCCACCATAACCAAACATATGTTGAATCCAGCATCAACAACATTATGTGTGAATAAAAGTCTCGATCTTCATTTTTTTCCCACCATTCCACATTCTATTATCATCTACAATTCCATTTCACAATCAAACCTACCATCTATTATTTGTCTTTATTTACCATTCGTGGTCGTGCTTTCCTTTGTAAAGGTTACAAAGATACCTTGTCTCGATGTTTGAAGGAATTAGAATCAATGACCAACAAAGATCACAAAAGCATTCTTAACAACCAAATATAGATCAAGTTTTTGATAGAGTGGTTATTTAGATGAGGTATGGGATATAAATTAACATGATCATGTATTCTATTTCTATAATTTATTGATTAGGATGTGCATCTCCATCTCAATAGGAACAATAGAATTAAAAACCACACCAAGGACAAAAACATGTACCATGCCATGGAAATTATTTCATATCCTTATGCCATTGTTTCATATTCCCACTATTTACCCCATCACTTTTGGGCAATCCTCTTACCATTTTGATCCTAAGCAAAATCATACCATCCTATCATTCCATTCTTATTTAGACAAAATCCTATTTTTTCAGTCATCCTACCCAATCCTATTTTGATATTGGTTCATTTGGTTCTTCCCACATCTTTTGTGATGAGATTCCAATCAAGTTTCAACAATCAATCCAATTGATGTTTATAATGATAGTCTATGAAAATAGTGTGACAGTTGATTTAGCAAGATATCTTTCATCCTATATCCACATTTGTTTATGTGAGCTTGATTATAACCACCTATGGGAAAATTAGTATCATTGATCGATGACATTATATCTTAGTTATAACTGCTTATGGGAAAACTAGGGGAAACAATTATTTATCATGCATTGCCTCATCACCTTACCATTAATATTTTTATTTGACTGACCATTTTCAATATTTGAGAACTTGTTGGGACCTCATTACTTTTTCCAAACCTTTTGTGTGGATGGAATTACTATGACTTGAGGTCATTTTAGGACTATATGGGTCATGCTAAATTCATGTTGAGGTCACCTCAGTCCCCCTTTCCATATTCTCTCACTATTTTGTGAGCAACCTTAGTCAAATGATCTCTCCATTTTGCAAGCAGGTATCTTGTCATTCTCAAATGAGTTAAGATACCGAAGAAATGCTAAAAACATTCATAGCATTTCAAAAAATCCAAAAATGTTTATCCTATCTACACTTACCTATTTATGCTTGATCCGCCTTACTAGGGCATTATCATTGTTAGGATGTTTTATTTTGCTTTTATTTTTAAGATTTATTTTTGTTTTTTTATTTACTTTTACATGTGTTTATTTTTTTATTTACTTTCATGCTTGTTTGCTTTCAGCATTATTACCTCAACTCAGTCTATATGTATGCAATGGGTGATTCCTTACATAGATTATTGTTGAGTCCATCCATATTCATGCATGAAAATTGTCATCATGGTTTTTATCATTGCTACATTATTTTCAAGTTTTTATTACATCAAGAGTCAATCCTTATGCATATTTTAGCCATGTCTTCATGGTTTTCTATCATGAAGCCTATCATCAAATGCCACAACAAAAATTATCTTCACGAAGGTCTACAATCAACGGAGAAATAGAAGTTTCTCCTTGGCACCTTGGCAAATCCTTCCATCCCACCCTTGATCAAATCACCTCATTTGACCATTCTAGTTGTATTTTTCTTAATTAGGATGAGAATCTCCTGATTTATAGTTATAACTAAATCATTCTATTGATCAATCTCATTCTTATAGTATTCTATTTCATCACTTTTCACCCACTCATATTTAATATGTATTCTAAGTTATATCCTTGAGTTATGCTTGCCAATCATCCGTAACTAGGGTATTTTCATCTTTATCCAATTTAGGTATTTTTAATGATTATAACCACCTATGGGCAAATCATTATTTTGACTTTTATTCTTGATTATAACCACCTTTAAAACAATTAGTATCATTTTATTATCAATGCATGCAATCATTTTCTCATTTGGATTAATCTCAACCATAGGTTAATTCCACCTGTCTTCTTGTTTCTTTTTGAGGGATCGTCTATCAATAAATGTGATAGTCACTCCTTTGAGGGGGCATCATCATAGGCTTTCCAAAATCATTTGGAGCTTTTTTATTTAATCATCTTCTTCTTTTCAGCATACAAGCCATTTCTCATTCTTTGAGAAGACATTATTTTGCCTATAGTTTGCAATGCCTTCCCAAACAAGGTCAAATTATAGACACCTAAAACTGGCCATCGATAACCTCTAACCAAGGTTTTAGCCAATTTCCACCTAAAATGTATAATTTGGTATAAAAACACTAAAACACACTAAATGATGTGAAACTAACATATTCAAGTGTCGATTTTGGCTAGGGTATCTGTAAATACGAAAATGCAATTTAAGGGCCAGCTAACCTTGATCAGTTTATTTTGAGTCAAAATGTCAAATTTACACTTGGGTGCATTAGATTGCTCTTTCCTATCAAATATTATGCATAAGACATGTGTCTTTGTTATTTATTTTTGGTAACATCTTAAATGTAATTACAGTTCCAATACATATTACATCACCTTCTAATTCTAATTTAATCAAATTTTTGACCAGTAACAAGACATTTTGATCAATTTGGGTAATTTTTGCATAAAGTGCTTAATCATGCTTAAGAGATGATTAACCTACATCAAGGCTTAATTAATAATCCCATGGAAAATTGTTGAAAAAATATTTTTGGAAATGAATATTGAATATATGCATCATCAAGTGATCTCAATTTTTGGAAAGACATCCATAGGCCATAAATGCCACAAATATTAGAAATCATGCCCTCTATGCCTCATTAATGCCTTCCATGATCCCCTCAATTCCTCTTAATTACCCATTCTTCCAATGTCATGATGAGGATAACTACAAACTTAATTCAAAATATGGAATTAATCCTCAACCACACAACTCAATCTTGAGATGGGTTGTTCAGGTTGATTATGATCAAATCCAAAAATCAATAAATAGAGAGGCCTTGAACATCATTTCTAAGATTTTTTAGTGCAAATTTATAATGGAAAATTAGTTCCAAAAGCTTCAAGTAATTATTTTTACCATGGAAAATTGATTCCAAGCCAAGCCACAAGCCTAAGGTGCTAAGGAGAAGAGGACATAGTCAAGCCTCCCTTGATAAAGACTTCATGAGCACAAGCCGAGCAAACCACCATTACAAAGGTATTTGGAAAATTTTAGGAATGTGAATATATTTTTGTGTTTAATTCCTTGTTTTAAAGTTGTGTTTGTCATTTACTTTTGTTAACTAATCTCTCTCTAGTGTCTAGGCCTAAAGATGTTATTCTATTAGTGTGGTTATTTCATTTTGTTTATAATTTTGGAACTAACACCATACTAACCATCCTCTCTTGAGTCGAATTCCTAGATTAAGTTAATGGCACACCTGGTGCGATTAGACACATCTCAAACCTAAAGGAGATCATTTTACAACTCTAAAATATTTATTTGGGCTCTTAAAACTCTTATAAAATGATTTTCTAACTTTATTTTTCCATTTTTGGTTGCCACAGTTTTACATAGTAAATGATGTCGACAGGAAATACCAACATCGATTACTTGACTTAACTGATGTTAATGATCAAAATTGACATCTGTTAGATCTCAGTTAGAGTAACCAATGTCGGTCACTATGTTTTTCCATAAACATAGACCCAAGAGCTACTTTTCCAAATATTATTGTTTCAAGCTAAAAAGATCTTCAAAGCTAAAGGACATGCTAAAATTTTTACTATAGGACCAAGCTTGACATTTGTTCAAAACATGTTTAAATCAACTTTGCATGCTTAAAAATCAATTACGAACCTTGTTTTGGTGCTTAAAAAATAATTTGGGTGTTTTTTTGTGAATTTTTTTCAAAGTTCGCAACTAGGACCAAGGGGTCAAATAAACACGACCAGATATTTCATTTTAGGTTTAAAATTTAACACACTTGTCAATTTTTGTTTGCAATAGTTGTTTAATCAAATCTTTTTTGAAAAGAAGAGGAATGTTGCATGTATGTTCTTCCATTTGTCCCCTATAGGGAACCCTTGAAATCAAAAGTGCCATTTTTATTACAAGTAGCGTAGTCTAAGGCTTAGAAACAAATTCATCTAAAGTACTCCTTAAAAACTCATCAAAGTTTGGGTGACCTTGAAAGTGAAGCTAAAGTCTTTCTAATTTCATGATTTCTTTGTTTTTTTTTTTATGTATTTGGGCTTGTGAGGGGGACTTCATCACCTTCTATAAGTTCTTTAGGGAATCGTTAACCTGGGGTTTCACCTACTGACATTGACTTTGTTTTTCTCTTTTAGTGTTTCACATGGGATGTATCTACATTTGGACATCACACTACACTAAGTGAACGTTAGGATGTAGTGGTTGTAAAAAATAGTAGACCTTTTTAAAACTAGCCAATGCCACGATCACCCAATTTATATGCTTATATTTTACATCATTTGACATGAAAGTCATTATATAATTGATTCCCATAGAATGATGTAAACCATGATAATATATTAAACCCCATTTTGCCATACCCTTGCTAGGATTTGGATGATTATACTTACTGTATTTTGGCCATCTTTGCTTGGTATGCTTTGATGTTAAAACTTGTTTGTTTATTCATAAGCCATGTCAAAACAATGCATTTGAGTTGTAAAGGGTAGTGTTATGCTACCAAAATCATGTCAAAACATTTTGAGCCTTTTAAGTCTTTTGAAACATAGCATTGATTGTATCATTCAAACATGCTTACGCCATTAGGTGGCTTAATTTGTTTCAAGACTTATTTACCATTGTATCAAAACTATTTGTTTCAAACCACTTTGTGTATGCCATTTAGACCTTTGTCATGTGGCATCATGCTATCCAATCTTGTCTAGCCTGTTTGGTCAAATCCTAGTTTTCAACGTTGAGTTTTCAATTACCCTTGTCATGTTTGGATTCAAACATTGATTGATTTGTGTTTAGGCCTTAATTTTTGGAGCTAATACACATATATTTCTCTTTTAGGTTACATAACTTCAGTGAATTAATTACACAAATTTAAAAACTATTGATGGTTTGTTTGTTTAATGCCTATCCTCATCATTGTTTGTGATTTTTTTTAGGAGAACACGACCTTTATCAAAGAAAATTTTATCTTATTCGTTATGCCAATTTATCATTTTTATGATTGATTCCATGTGTTGGGTTTATGTCAATGTTGTTTCCAAACTTGTTAGATTGAATCAAATCACATCAACCTTTGTTTCAAGTCTATATTTTGATGCCATTTGGCCAAAATTCCTAGCACATGATTATTTGTTTTATCCCATATTTTGACTCCATGTTTGGATAAAATACCTAATAACTAAACTTTTCCCTTTCTTAGTTTAGACCTTGTTTGGAACATTTTGACCTAGACCTTTAGCATGCTAGATTTTATTCAGATGCTGAGCCTTTTATTCGTATGACATTTGACATTAAACATTTGAAGTTAGGATATTTTATGCCAAGTCTTAACATAAACCATTTTAGAGATTCAACTCTACCCCTTCAACCAAGTTAGACCAAGTTTGATCCATTTGTTCTTTGGACATAGTTTTTCAGAGTTTATATAACTCTATGTCTTTTTATTTTTAGAGCTTCATCATTTACATGGAGATGTCTCACTACACTTATGGTGGAGTAATTTACAATATGACTTATGATATAACAGCCACACAAAATGACTTTTATGGCTTTTGTCAAGACCCCAATGATGTTAATATAGTTTATGAGATAGATTTCTATCTATCTCATATTAATCATTCATGGAAACAAAGTCACAAAAATAACTTACGATCTAAATTGAGACCTTGATTGGTATGAAGAGGACTTTAAAGACCCTACTATAGATAATGTTGTTTTGGATACAAATCCATACCCTCTTTACAAAAATTAGTATATGGAACATAGTCAAGAACTAGCTTATGAGCCAACTCACAATTGGGATGATATGGTTTATGAGGAAGACTTGGATGCTTTTTCTTGTGAAAAAAATCAAGTTTCACAACATCCTTTTATTATCCAATCATCAGCCACCCCTAGCCCTTCTTTAGATTATATGAGCTATCAAGCTTCACAATATCCAAGGAACACCATTTATATACCAGGACCTCATCCTTTAGATTTTATGAGAAATCAAGCTCCACAACACCCCTTCATTATTCCAGGAGCTAGTCCTTTGGCTTGTATGAACAATCAAGCCCCACAATTCCATATCGTTACCATCTCTGGACTTTGTCCTTTAGCTCATGAAATCAATTATGCTCCCCAAGGCCCTACCATTATCCAACTATAAGTCATTCCTCATCAAATACCAATCCCATCCAAACTTCAACTGATTAAATCATTCAAAGACCAAGCTATGTTCAAAATTGGTATTTCCTAACTCATTGAAAACTAAGCCAAAGACAATCAACTAGTCCAAGAAGTTTTTATTTAACCAACACCTTGTGATAAGTCAGCGTATGATGAATCACCTATTAATCTTATACTAGTTGTAGAGGAGTCTCACACTGATGAGCCAATTTTTTCTGAGTCACTTCTTAATGATTATAACTTCCTTTGGTAAAATCATTACCTTGACCATGTGCCTATATTTCAAGAGCCTCCTATTGACAAGCCAGTATTTGAGGAGTTGTCACTTGACCTATTTCCCATCCTAGAGGAGTCTCACTTTAACAAACCAATTTTTATGGAGCCCATTATGCCATCACAGGCCATTACTTGTCTAAAACAAAATATTCATCAAGACATCATTGCATTAGAGTACTTTTTAGTTGAAGAATTAGAGTTAAAACCAATTTCTATTCTAGAACCGACATTAGATTTAGAATCAAAATTAGAATCAACATTAGTCTCAACATCAAATTTTGAATCCCTTAAGTTAGAATCAGATTTAGAAGAATAATATGTTCACGATTATTATAACATTGGTTACACATGCCTTGCAGATCATTTTGAATATATTTGTTATCCTTCTATATTTTTTGAAGATGATTACTTCAACATTAACATAATTTCTCCTATTATCTTCTACAATGATTGTGCTACCTTTCACCAGCCCATTATTACCACCCAACATAGCCATTATGTTAACATTCCATCTCCCATAAGTGTCAATTGGGACTGATAAAATCAAACTTTGTTGAATTGCATCCATGGTTACATAGTAGTTGAAGAAGAGAAAGGAGGCCAAGACTACATTCATATATTAGAAGAACACTCTCCTAGTGATTTTTTTTTGAAAGTGCTAGAATAAAATCAAAGACTAAAGCTAGTGTTCATTAGATTCCTTATTAGTTATATTCTAATTAAATCATATATATTCAAATGACATTTTCATGTGTTTAGGTATTCATAATAACTCAATAAGAGGAATGATGATTTTCAATTGACTCGACACTTGAGCCATACCACATATGCTATACTGAGGAAGGGGCACATTTCAAGGAATGGTGATAAAACCTTTAATTAGAATACAATCACATAGAATCATAGGTGGAATAGGCTAGGATAAATTAGCATTTATGATAGTAATTTTTAAATATTGATATAGTTTTATATCACTTGCATCCTTAGGAATAATAGATAATAATTGTTCTCTATTCCTATTTGGAGCACATATTTGTTTAAGAATTTAGTAAGTAGGTGCTTGTTTCAATGGAATAATGACATATTTAATTTTATTAACTTCCTTCCTTGAATCCCTTGCCTTCAGATTTTTAGGGCTAATCTCTTAAGGAATATCACCTTGTTGCATGCTTCTCAAACTATACTATTTTATTTGGGCTATTGCTACATTAATTATCAACTACCTATCTTGAACTGAAAGAATCCCCCCATCATATTTATTAATCATCATTGAAATTAAAAATTAAAAATTATTATTGGGTAATTCATATGATTGTGTCATGTTAACATCATAAACAACTTCAAAAGTTGTGACACATACCTTTTGTACTACACTCCAAAACTAATCAACAGTGGTAACACTTAATAGTTTCATGGAGGCAGACAACTTACTTTAGGAAACTTGATAATCAATCATCAAAATCTCATCATCCTTAGATGTAGACTCAAGTTCCTATGTCAGAAGATGTTCACAAAAATATTAATTTAAACATCTTCATGCTCAACTTCATAATCTATAATGATAATGTGAAAATCCCTCAAATGTTAATCCCCAATCAGTACATTGTTCCCTTGAAACATATGAAGGTGGTTCCTTACTTCATTTAGAACTTAATTACGATACATCTCCATTTCATCAAAGTTAATTGGTCTAAATATGGGAATCCTAAATGCAATATGATCATTTTCTTCCTAATCCCTATGCCTCATCAATGGTTTAGTGGTCAGTTTAAGATAAAATGGTAAAGGGTTGTGAGGGGGTGAGTGAGGTGGAAATGTTAGATCAAATTTAGGAGGAGATTTAGCTAGTTGAGAAGGTGAGAGGTAGTAAATTGGACTGTATGATTTTAAATTATCAAAATAACTATTATGATAATCAATTAATGGAAGCTCAACAAATAAGAATTTAGGTGTATTAGAATCTTGGTAATCTAAATACTCTTTTGTTTTTGAACTTTGTCCTTCAATTTGTATCCAAATTTATATCTTTATTCTTTAATAAAAATTTAAAGGTGAGATAATTTTCTTTCATGAGTCATCTTTGAAGGATGATCTTAGTCCTTCTAGCTTTTCAAATAATAGAACACTTAACACTAAACTTAAGGTATATTCAAAATGGGCACTGATATTTCTTGAAACAAGATACAATGTTTGAGTCTCCACTCAAAGAAAAATTCTAGAATATAAAAGATTACAAATATGTTGTGATACATATTAAATTTATACTTTGTTGAAGTCAGTGACGAAATATGAAAGCAAGGATACTAAAAATCATGAATCACATCTAAAAGGGAAAATCACTTTCCAACATGATCAAACTAATAGCCATTTGTAAAAAATATTCCATCAACATAAATGAAAAATTATTTGTTGATTCCTAGTTGTACACCTCTTTTGATTAACCTTACAGACATGATAAAAATGGTAACCAAAGTTGAAAAACCCACTAGTATGTCATTGTAGTCAGGGAAG
This sequence comes from Torreya grandis, assembly GCA_037957365.1. Taxonomy (NCBI): domain Eukaryota; kingdom Viridiplantae; phylum Streptophyta; class Pinopsida; order Cupressales; family Taxaceae; genus Torreya; species Torreya grandis. Next base: position 996,139 of record JARHVA010002915.1, on the reverse strand, counting down.
GGTTTGGCATCAAGAATAGACTGAATGTATAATATGATTGAAAAACACCAGAAAAGGGTATGGTTAGCTCTTTGTTACTTCTATCTCTACTTAAACCAAGGTGAGAGGACCTAAAGGGTAGCATGCTCACATGGAGTGATTCTACAATTCAATATCCATGGGGATTTTTAGCACAAGAAAATGTAAATATGACCAGAGCATAACAAAATTTATTCACTCCACTCGAGAAGAGTTATCACAAGGAATGCTCAAATGCTCTAGGTCACATACAAGCAACTGAAAACAAATGGGTATATGCTTGAATTTTTTTTTTAAAAATAAATTTTTAACAACAAGAGGATGAATAAAAGACTACAATGTTGTTATATAAAGCACAAAATGCAAAAAACATGTTATATAGGCAATATTTTATGAATATTTAAGTAAAATAACACTTAATATATGTAAATGGTGTATTATTTGTAGGGTATAAATAGTGTACGATAGGTTAGATAGTTAATATGAAAAGGTGGTGTGTTGGTAGTTTTCAAACAAGAAGATTTATTTCACATTCATGACATTATTCCTTCGCAAAGATGTAGAAAAACTCAAATATAAGATAATGGGGACTACTAGGAGTGATTTTCATTATTGATGCCAATGAAATGCAAATACCTAAATGATCCTTAAAAGACCATAACATATAATGAAACTATAATCTCATATATGTTTTCCTATTGAATCTATAAACCTAGGGTGCCCTAATAATTTATTCAACATATTCCAAAAATAATGTAGAAAGGGTTTTATAATCTACATCTATGCCCAAAATGATAACCAGTGGTGAGCATAAAACAAGATATCCAATCAAAAATATTTTCAAAACATTTAATTGTAATTCATCAAAAGGAAAGAGTAATAACCATAAATATTCTCATTAACTTGCAAGAAAATATTACATACACCATATTTTCAGAATGAACCCATGGGGATAATCATGATGAGTTTAATCTTTTGATAAGGGAGACATAAACATGATCTCAAATATTTCTAATCAGTATACAACTATAACCACCTTAGCAAGGGAGACAATACATACATATAACAGTTGATCCCAAAACTTTGAAGAGCTTAGACTTAGAGAAAATGAATAACCAACAACCTATAATAGAGAAGAATCCCTCTATTTATAAATGTTTTACACCTATTTAAAATCTGGGAATGGGGGTTGCATTTTACAAATTTGCAAATTTGAAGTCAACATCCCAAAGTGTTGACAAGATGTTCCCAATGAGAAACATTCATTTGCCATGCCTAAAATATTCATGTATTTTCAAGAAAAATAATTCCTCTAATTGCCTCTATAAGTAATGATGAAGATTTGCAACAACCCTTTGTTCTCCTTGGCTTAAAATGCATTTTTCATGAGCTAGAAAGAGAATATTTTTGGTGGAGACCAAAAAAATATTGTCCTCATGTGTGACTAACTAGAGATGCCCTTTGACCACTCATTAAGACAACTAGAAACTTATAGACAACTATCCTTCCTTCTATTCATGACAAACAACAAATTGGGCTTGCAATGATTTCATTTGAACACTCCAAATACATGGCTTCATGATAAATATTCTTTGGAATGGCCCACCTTGGATTTATAGACCTAAAATATTTATCCCATGGAGTACTTGAATAATAAAAATAATGAAAAATACAAAAAATTAGGTCATTTTACCTTTTTACATTTTGGCTCTAACATGCCTTTTCACATTTTTATTTTTTCACCTTTGCTTTTTTCATTTTTTTATTTTAGGGATAAATCAACATTTTTAAATGCGTAAATGCATTACTTTTCATTTTTTTACCTTTGGGGGAAATTCAGATCCCTTTTGTAAATTTGCAATTTTTCTTATTTTAGAGAAATTTGGGTCCCATTTACAATTTTATAATTCTTTTGTATTGGGGAAATGCAAAGCTCAGTAGCAATTTTAAAATTTTAAAATTAGAGAATTATAAATTATAGGATTATAATTTATAAATTATAGAATTTTAATTTTGAAATAACATAATTACAATTCATAGTTGGAGTTCCTCTAGGAAGTTCCCTTAGGAAATGAGAACTCTAACTACAATTTTTGATTTGAAAAATTTCAAAGTTACAAATTGTATTTTGGGTTCCAATTTCACTCAAAAGTTCCTTTTAGGGAGTGCAAAACTCCAAGAATAATTTACAATTTGCTAAAATTATAAAATTTCAATTGGCTATCAACATTTCCTCTCACACTAACACCTCACACTGATCGACGTTGACTAGGGGTTTGGGAACCCCAACCACAGTTTTTAATTTGCACAAGTGTAAAATTAAAAAATTACATTTATTCTCAAGATATCCCTAAATTTTCTCTTTAGTTTACTTTCTCCTCCTTTATTTGACTAGCATATTTGGGAGAGTTGATCATAATTTAGACATGCATTTTGGAGACTTGCATTTTGAAAATTGTTTTTTCCCACTAAAATTTCCAAGGGACTTTGGAGGCCAAAACCGCATTTTATAAATTTTTTCCCTAATTCCATTGCATCTTGGTCTAGAAAAACATCATTTAGAATATTTTCTTAGAAACTTAACTCCTTCCTTGTACCCATTACTTGCTTCAATACCCAATCATTCTCTTTGTAATTGTACCTTTTTGGGAGAGAGGTTATGAGAGCCAATAGCAATTGTCATAGAAAGCACGATATACATGGTAATAGGAATACAACCAATCAAGAGAAATAAAATATTATTTATCCCATCCCTATATTTCCTATGTTAAATGGGATATATCATGACTATCTCCACTAAAATTCCAAATACAATAGAACAAATACAAAAGTTTCTAGTTCCAATAAGAACCATATGTAAATTCCCAACATTGTTAGTCAAGTCAACTAAGTGAGAAAATTTTCCAAATAAAGTGTTGTATTCAATGGATAAGGGACAAACCATTATTAAAACCATCTCCACAACCTAAAGAAGTGGGTTCTACATGAAACCCAGGAAATTGAGATCCTCGCTCTACCTTTTCTCTTCTAATTTATTTAATCAAAAGATCTTGAGATGGTTATCTCCTTCTACACTTGACAAACCCTCTTACAAATGACATCCAATAATAATACTTGAAATATATGCACATCTACCTATCCTTATGATTTCCATAATCCTTTGTCACTTCGGTGATATATAACTGTGGTACCATAGGCTATGGTAAATGTCTATATTTGATCTAGCCTAATTAATTTTTCCATTCTGAAGTCATATAACCTAGCATTGTAATCTCCATACAATAAGATATTTTGAGGCCTTATATCATATTGAAGTGTATGGGTTTTACACTCTTCATGTACTATGAGTGTAATCCCAAAAAAAATTCAAACATGTAGATTCCACATAAAGTAGCTTTCATAATTTGAGGTCCTCAAAATTTGATGACACTCTTTGACCCTGTTGGAAGCTTGTTCCTATTTTTGGATTAAAAACTTCCTCCTCAATAATATGAAGGGCCCTAGCAACTACCCCAAGAACATTGTTTGTTATTCTAACTGATAAATGAATCTTATTATATACAATCACCTTCCATAAAAATTATAATGGTGATAATAATGTTGCTAGATAGGAGAAATGATAGACATTCTATTAGAGAATGAATTTTGTTGAGAAGGCCTATAAATGACTCATTCCCCTCATACTAGTCATCTAGGTATTCTTACTTGTTATCTATTTGACATTTCCATTCCTTTGTGTTCCAAGGGCTGGAGATGCATACACAAAATCAAAATTTGTAATCACCAAGACTTTCTTTATGGTGTGATATCACCACCAAAAACATCCACCAGTCCATTTTGACTTTTCATATAGGTAAACCTACAAGTTTCAAGGCTCAAACTAAAATATACAAATTGCAATTACAAAACATGTATTTTAACCATACTTTCTCCTATGCTCTAATTCTCATCTTTCCATGGGATTTAGAACTACCACAACAATTTACATTTATTTTGATAAAAATTACATGTCATGTTCCCCTTTCTTCCATCCACATTGATCTCTTTTCTTCCATGGGATCAAAAGGTGGAGATGTAAATTGTAATTTAGAAATTGCATATTACCAGGTATTTTTCCATGGACCTATCCCTAGTAGATTCACCTACCCCCAAATGCAATTGATTTTTAACCTTCATACCTTCACATAACTATATGATGTCATTTATAATTTAGACCTTTCTCAAAATATAGTCAATAGTCAAAATTCCACTAATATCCTATATGGACACACATTATTTTGATTCCAATACATCATTCAAAATTTGATTTAATCTAGTGCTTTCACTCAACATGGACATGTTACTTGGGTGTGGATTTAAGTGTTTAAGACATTTCCATGAAAAAAAATATTTATATGACATGGATGAAAAGGTTACCATGTGTCTCTTTACTACCATGTAGTTCCACATGGGCTCCCCAACTAAGATGAAAAACTTATAAAAAGGTATAAACATATGGTGAAAATTTGAACACCAACAATATCTTCTCCCTAGCAATGGTGCCAATCGAGTGTTGTTGTTGTTGATAGCACAAAATAGTAAATCGAAAAATATATAAGAAAATAACTTTAAAACTTGAATTAGTGATATCTCTTTTCAAGAGTCTATGACCAACAAGATCCAAGGCTTGATGTTTAATCCCAACAAAGTTCTAGTAGAGTGTTGTGTAGTTAACATCCCAAATTAGTAAACCAAGCTTAAATAATTTTAGATATCAAACACATGAGATAATATGGATAAACATTGGCTGAAAATACACAACTAAAGTTAATGCATCAAAGATTTATTAATAGATAACTTCATAATATTAACCAATATAACCCTCTGCAAGATTCCCTAGAAACACAAGTGTCATAGATCTAGAATCCCCAACAATGGTGCTAATAGACTAAAAATAATAGCTATTTTCCACTATCTTGAAAAGAAATATTACATACGTCAATGTTTCAAAATGCTTCCATGGGGGAAAAGCATGGTGATTTTGCTCTTCAATAGGAGAGACATATACAATGCTCTCAAAGCTTTATTATGGATGTACAGTTACAACCACCTTGGCAAGAGAGACAAGACAGAAAACAAGGATCCTAGAAATTTGAAAGAGCCTAAGACCTAGGAAAACCAACAATAACCCATGAAAAGAGCACAAGCCCTCTTTTTATACAAATTTCTCACCCCAAATATTCTAATAATATGATTTCGGTGTATGATGCCCTTTGTCATTCCAGGAAGCTCATACCTTGAAATATAACAATTAAAGAAACTGCCCATCCATGTAGTGATGCATATTTGAAACAAACCCTTGATCCTCTTGGCTGGAAATGTGTTAAACTTAGGGTTGAGGGATAATATTTCCTTAGGATCCAAATAAATGATTTATTATTATGTGTAAAAACTTGGCCTTACCTTCAACTAATCATTTACATAGCTGGGAACATCTGGACAATTGCCCTTCTTCTTGTGTAAACCAAAGAGTAATCCATGCCTTGTAATGATTTTACTAGAACACTCAAGCTTTGATAGAAGAAAATAAGGATCCATGGCCATTTGAAAAATATGATTGAAATGGCCTAGCTTGGCCTCACAAACCTTGTAACATTTTTATTCCATGACATTTTCAACACAAGCCAAATATTAAAAAATATAACACTTAGTTCATTTTACCCTTTTGCCTTTTATAGCCAGTACAAAAACATACTATGACTTTTGGTTTTCTATTTTTCCTTTGAATTTTTAGGGTTGCCACCAAGTTTTATAATTCTCAAAAACATTATTTTACCTAATTTTATCACATGCAAAACTTGGGAATTTTTTACAATTTGCAATTTACAAACATGCAAAGTTGCAATTGGCTTGAAAACTTCCACTTTAACTTTTGACGCCATGTTGATTAGTGGGTGGAAAAAAATTGGATTGAAATTTGTAAATTATATGTTTAGATAATGAAAAATTCCAATTAGAACCCAAATCTCCATCGTGCTTTGTTTGAATATATGTGTCTCATGCTACCCTCAAGCTATAGGCTTAGGAAATCATATGACACTTTACACAATGTGATCTAACTCTTACTAGCTAAACAACTAAA
>JARHVA010002915.1:977500-980000 GCA_037957365.1 Torreya grandis | reverse complement strand
TTTTTTTAGACATCCAATTTTTATTTTGATAGATACATGGGCTACATAATGTTTTATAGATTCTACGATGGTAATTAAGCTATCTAGAAGCACTAGAGTAATGACAAATGCATAGTCAGTATAATATTTGACTGATTCAAAAGTCATGGTTGATAAGTGTTTAGTTTAAGCATAGATTAGGTTGTTTAAATTCACAATAGTAATGGATATGTGTGTTGTACCATTAGGGTCATATTATGTGATATTGCTAAGATTCAATTGGATTATGAAATATAAGGCCAACGCTGACTGTTACGTGAAGAAAGTTGAGTGTTTAAATGATTTTAGAAATCAAACATGAATTCAAAGCATGAAAAGAGTGTTAAGGCTTAGGTATCATTTTTTAATGCAGCTAAAGAGGGCTAAGGAAAAGGTTACCAAGCATTTATTATCAATATAAATGAAATAAAAGAATCTAAAGAACCATCTCTCAAAAATTACCCATTCCTTAAGAATTTTCATGATGTGTTTATAGATAAATTAATAGGATTACATCATAGACATGAGTTTGATTTCTATATCAATATCATACCTAGTTCAAAACCATAGTTGAAGGTACCATATAGGATGGTAATCAATCAGTTGGTTGAATTGAAGGCTCAACTCCAAGAAATGTTGTCAAAGGGGTTGATTATGCCAAGTGTGTCACCATGGGGTGCAACAGTTACATTTATCAAGATGAAGGATGTAACTCTTCAAATTTTTATTCACTATAAATTTTTTAATAAGGAAACTATCAAAAATAGGTATCCACTACTTTGTACATATGGTCTTTTTGATCAAATACAGGGAACAATAGTCTTTTATAAGATTGATATTATAGTAGGATACCATCAACTGAGTATAAGGGATGAGGATGTTCTTAAGACATTTTTCATAAATCATTATGGGTATTATAAGTTTATAGAGTTACAATTTTGGATGACAAATGCATGGGCAACATTCATGAATATCATGAATAGTGTGTTCAGAGATTACCAAAATCATTTTATTTTGGTATTTATTGATGATATTTTTATATACTCTACAAACAAAGAGGAACATCTTCAACATTTATAACTGGTTTTATAACAGTTGCATAAGCACAAGCTATATGGAAAATTGTCTAAATGCACATTTTATAGGAGAGAGTTCAATATCTAGGGCATATTATCTTTGAAAATAGTATTTCAATAGACCCAAAAAAGATAAGAACCTTTTTGGAATGGCCAGTGAAAAATAATATTCATGAGGTAAGAATTTTCATGGGATTAGTGGATTATAGGTACTTCATACCAAATTTTTCTAAGGTAGCTAAACTGATTACCTCTTTGTAGTGCAAGAACCAAAGTTATATTTGGTTAGACAAGTCTGAAGTAGCTTTTCAAGAATTGAAATGAAGACTTACTTCCACACTAGTATTAAGAGTCCCTGACCTCAATGGTCAATTTGTAGTAGTTGCATATGATTTTGGGGATGGAATAGGAGGTTTTATTATATAGTATGGTGTAGTGGGATCTTATGAATCAAGGAAACTAAATACTTATGAGGTGAATTATGCATGCTTTACAAGTTTGGTGGCATTACTTGTTGGGAAAACTATTTCAGCTCAAGACATATAACTTGGGTCTCAAAAACATTTATACCCAAAAAAATATAAATATTCATTAGAGATTCTATTTAGAGTTATTATATAATTATGATTTCTATATCAACTATATCAAAGGAAATGAAAATAAAGTAATTGATGCCCTAAGTCGTAGAATGTACACAATAGTCATGTCTAATTTCAACAATAATTTTAAAAATCATGCGATCAAATTCTCTCTAGGATATGAGTTATATTATTAGGTCAAAAAATTATTATCTAATAATTCTCATAATCCTCATTATAATGTATTAATATTAGAGAGTGGTAGTCTTTTAAGTTACAATGAAATGATGTGTGTGCCAAACCAACAAAATCTAAGAAGCACAATGCTAAAAAATTGCACAATGCCCCATATTTGGTAAATATTGGAGTAACCAAGCTCATGGTAGATCTTAGACCACTATATTTTTAGAATTTAATCAAAAAATATGTAGTGGATTTTGTGGCACATTGTCTATAATGTCAGTGAGTGAAAGCTGAACATGTCCATCTAGTTAGTTTGTTATATCTGCATGATATATTATAATGGAAGTGATAGGTAATCAATATATAATTTCTCCAAGGTTTATTGATGTCACAAAACATGAATTATATTATATTGGTATTAGTTAACAAACTAACCAAAATTGTTCATTTTATACCAATAAATTTTACCAATGGTGCACCTAATCTGGCAAAAAGGTTCATATAATAAGTATATAGGTTTCATGGATTTCAAAAAAATATTATTTTAGATCATGATCTAAATATGACTTCTAGATTTTGGATAACTCTAAATTTAGATTTAAATACACAACTATATTTTAGCACTACATATCACCCAGAGATTGA
>JARHVA010002915.1:922500-972500 GCA_037957365.1 Torreya grandis | reverse complement strand
GTCTCCATGATAGTACTTTTTTAGAGATGACACTTGAAATTTTTATAGATACTAGAGTTTGAGAAACTCATGCTCCATGGATCCATGTATCTTGTATTTCTACATTGAATTGTAATTATTAATGAAACATTATCTAATAATTTATAATTAATTCCTTATTATACATTCAAAATAGTGGTTTTATGATTATACTACTTGTGGTTGAATGTTTGTAATTACTTTCTATATTCAGTTATAATGTGTTTCTTATGATGATAGTAATCAAAGATGAATAATTTGTCATGTCTTATTTTATAGTTATCATACTTATAGTATTTTATATGGATCACTAATTATATTTTCTTGGTGTAATCTAATGAAAGAATATGTTGTTAGAAAAACATGTATTTTTAAGTAGATCCCAATGATAATGTTACATGAGATCAATGCAAAAAAACCAGCATGATCTATCTTTCATGTTAAATCCCAAAACCCAATTGTGCTCACCAATGCCAAAAATGTTAGAATATGATTTAAAAAAATAAAACCCCATCAAGATAGTCGAAACAACATTTAAACTCATTAAAAAAGAGCCTTTGAGCCAATAAGTATGTTTAAATGCCCAAAAAACAACTAAACAACCATAATCAAATCCAATAATCCACTTACAATGGCTAGGAAAATTTAAATCCCAATGTCTTACATCATTAATCTACTATGGCTTCCAACCACGAGGTTGCGGGTTCGAGTAGGGGATCATGCCCATAGCAAAATAACTTATGAATATCTTAAATCAACCAAGTCAAAGTAAAATAAACACACCATCTACAAATAACTAAGTTGTTTTCTTCATTGCTCATCCAGTCGAGGTTCCAATTTCTTGTTACAATGAGGTAATAAAGAAGAACATGAATGGGAAAACTATCCCCCATAAAAAATCTTGGACTCCTAATTAAATGTGTTTGGTTCAAAATCAATCAACCATAATCATCAAGAAATATACCTCCAAGACTTAGTCTGATTGACTATTCCTCACATAACACCTATTTACGAGCCCATAGATCAAAATGAAGCACTTTAACTAAGTTTCACATTTCCCAATGCAATAAAACTAGATCACTATCTAACCTAGTAGATTCGATCTTAGAGAATATAAAGTAGTTACCCTTTGATGTCATCAAATATGGAAGTATAAAATCAAATAAAAGACTTAGCCCTGTTGTGGGGCATTCAAGGATAGTAGAATTAATTTCCATCCCAGGCTCCATCCTAAGAGGAATGAAAATTATGACCAAATAATCCAAGTTCCTTCCATTTTCCCTCCTAACTAGAGGTCACAAGGTTGATTCTTCTAAATGAAAAGATTATATCCAATATCATTAGATGCAGGAGTCATCATATCTTTGCCCAAGTCCCAAATAAAAAACCCCATCCAAATAAATAATTTTTGGATTCCTTTCAATAAGCTAAGTTCCTTGTTCCCAAGGATTAATAGCTTCTGAATTAACCAAAAAACACTAGGCAACCATCCCTATCACAACCCCTCAGGAAAGAGGAGTCAAAATATATTTAGTTACAAAAGAATACATAGATCAAACCACACCCCCCCCCCTTTTGTGCATGTTGACCCTATTTCATCAACATAAGGTTTTTTGACTTTTCTACCATCACCAAAAAAAATTAATTTTAGTTTATCATGATATTTATCCACCAATCTTTCTACTATGGACAATATAATATTTTCATTCACATGTTATAAGCGGTTCAACTAAAACTCCTTCATCGACATGTTTTTCCTCCTACACAACATTAAGCTTCCCCCAACTACAAAAAAATCTTCTTTTCTAGATGGCATATATTTTTTCTCCTATTCTTCTCCTTCCCATTCCACCTCCAGTAGAAGCGAAGACTTGATGGTCTACACCATGGTCATTGCATCATCTAATTTTGACTTGTTATAATTGACTAGTTCAAATAATATTTATGTTATCTTAAAGATTGAATTTTTCATTTAAATTATAAATATAAAATCAAATTAAATTTTAAATGTCCAAAAAAATTTATGTTATCCTATCAAAATTTTAGATTAGAGGCATGAAATCTATCTATATTCTTAATAAATTCAAATGACCAAACATTGATTTATGAGGAATAAATTCTTCAGACCAATTAAAGATAATGGTGGAAGAGTCTCTTAACAAAAAAAAGGGTATAAAATGACCCAATTTGTACTAATTATCCTATAAATACTCAAAATTATTTCAATAACTCAGTAGAAAAGGACCTTGGTAGAAGTTAATTTTAATATCTTGATTTTTGAACATAAAATAAAATATGATGCCCTTGAAATTTTGATCATAAAATTAGAATTATATTTTTTTAATCACATTGCTAAAATGGAAAGAAAAATAAATTTAAAAAATTAAAAAAAAAAATCTTTCATAAATGTTAAAACTAGAGTCCACCAATAGTGAAAATCTCACCTATTGCAAGATCAGGAAGATGTTGACTCTAAATGAGGCATCATCACAAATTTGTTTTGGAGTATTTTTTTAATGTCTTTCTCATCACGTATTGTCTATAAGATGCTTAATATGATATGTACATTTAATATAAACTACTATGATATAAGGAGGACCATTTTTTCTAAATATTTATAAATGCATTTAAATTATCTTTCAACAAAACTAAGCCTCAAAGAATAGTAAAATTAATAGAATACTCGAATACAAAGTTGTTTTGTGTCAATAAATGTTTCTAATGGGTGAAGTGATGGAATAAACCCACAAAAAATAATTTCATTTTTAATAGGATTTTTTTTTTACCAATCCCATCAATCTGATTAAGTAAAATCATCAAAGATAGGATGATCATCTTATGAATTTTAGAAAGAAAATTATTGATTGCTAGCCCTATTGAACTATTCTTGCAACCTATATTTTAATATCATTTTAAGAAAGATATTTTGTTTTTTTACATAGATGAGTACCAGGGAAAGCAATGAAAAATAACTTTTCGCTATAAAAACTATGTGATAGCCTCACCCATAGTCATACTCCATCATTGAATAGCTAGACTAACATAATATTGTTTGTGTATTTTTTAAATGAAAAAACCATTTAAAATGAGAGATTGTGTGATGTCATACCATTATAGGTTTGTGTCTTTTTTATTCAACATTTATATATGTAAAAATAAGATGGAATGTATCAGCTCAAACCTTGAATTCTACATTAAGAAAGAAATATTACATTATTCATTAACTCCCTTTTAAAAATATAATGAGAATGACTAATCAAAAATGTTGTATGTATATTATATGTCACATTGAAAATTATTCTAAATTTGGTTAGGCCAAAGAAAACTGGAAAGGTCATTATAACCATGTAGGCCACTCTACATAATCATAATATACATTAATAATAGGTGGCATACATATTAAAATATTAGATATATGTATTCATTATACCCACCACTAGTATGCCCCTACATTTCTAAGTGACACATCTCATTGAATTGATCCTTAGGGAACCATTCTAAAGGGTCCAATATATATGTGCTAAGTGTTAGAAAACAAATAAAGTAATCGATCAAAAAGAGGAGATAATAAATAAATTCCTTATTCTTCCATATTTGTTAGCTTCTAGAAGAATAATTATGTTATTTAAAAATATGGATAGGACATAAAGAATCTAAAATGATTACAAGGGCCTTAACAAGATCATTATCAATAAAATCCATCCACTACAAAACATTGAATAACTCCTAGATAGTATCAAAGGAAATGTTTTTCCACAAATCTAGGGCACAAAAAATTCCATTCCCTTTACATCATTAGACGCTTCCTCCTTTAGAAATTATCTTGATAGAAAACCTGTGATAGTAGCCAAGGGCCGAATGGCTACGTCTTCTCTATATTAACAAATTACTTTTTACAAACACTTGTTTGAATTTTTTATTCTTAGGATCCTTCAAAAAGGGCAAGAGAAGAGAATACTCTTGAAACAAGGCTACTAGACTTATAAGAAAGCTTAGAAATTTTTTGATGCAAACTTAATGGTAAAGAGGCTTATTTATAACATTTTGGGAGGTCCTGCTTGGAATCTATGCCAAGGCGGTGTCATGTCCCATCATACTTTAAAGCATAAAAGTTAGTCTACAAGGAGATGTTGGATGCACTAGATGAGGATGTCTAGCTTGGTGGGTCCAACACCACTTTCACTTCAGTCAGTAGTTCATCCTCACTTATCAGATTGAAAAGACACCTTAGCTAGAAGGTACTAGAAAGATGCCAGTGTTGGGGTCTAGCTTTGCATGCGTGATGGTGAGGAGTGATATAGAAGTAAGATTCCCATTCTAGATATCTTCTTAGGACTGTGTATTGATCATGGTTCTCTTCTTCATAGATGTGTGTGGGCCATATCTTGCTATCCATTTATATAGATGTTCATTATGTAGAGACCTGATTTTGATCAACCATGTCGATAAAGAATGCTTTAGGAGTTCAGTGAACTGGTGAAATATAAATTCACTATTTAATATTTCTATGAAGATAACACTAGTTGTTTGATGACAACTTGCTTATATTATTGTTGCGGAAGATATTTGTAGATCTTGGCCTGCTACATAAGAAATCTAGGTATACCTCAGATGCAACCCTTCATGAAGGATTTTTTCTTGGATGAGGATGTTCATAGAAGTGAATCCTTGGTTTTAGATTTTGGTTAGATTGAAACCAGGAATGGGCTAATGCATAAGTGTAGCAGTTTGATTGTGGCTGAGCCAATCTGCAATAATATTATCAGTAACCTTAATATGTTCCACTGAAAAGTTAAACTAGTTAAAGAAACCCTGCCATCTAACATATTTACCATGACCATCTTTCTAACCATGATCCTTTTCTTTAAAGGTCAGAAATCTAGTGAAATCAATTTTTATAATAAAATGTGGCAGATGGAGAAGTTTTAGCATGAACTTCTCAAGACATTTCTTTACAGCGTAGATTTCCTTATCAGAAGAAATCCATTTGAGAACATCAGTACTGAAAACACCACTAGAGATTTCACAAATGAATTCTTTATTATTATGTACATAAATAAGTATTCCTCCCCATGCAATGTCAGAGGCATCAGTATAAACTATCATTTGGTCAGATTTTGGGATATATAAGTTAGGAAGTTAGACTATTTTGGATTTGATCTTGCAGATAGTAGCGGTATGTTCTTCTTTCCATTTGAAAGCTTTCTTTTTTCTAGAGAAGTTCTTGATGCAAAAACATATCTTCACTAGAGTTAAGATAAAAGCTATTTAGATAATTCAACAATCCCAAAAAATCTTGGAGCTTGGGTTTATCCAGAATGTCTAGAAAATTGATGACGTATTCTTTGATATGTGGCTGGACTTGTAATTTTGGATCTTGGATTACCATTCCAAGAAAGTTGCATTTAGCTTTACATAACTTAATTTTTATCTCTGATAAAATAATTACTGCATCTTGTGCCAATTCAAAGAATCTAGAGAGATGAGTAAAATGGTCAGTAAAAGAATTATTGAATATTAGTATGTCATCTATATACACACACAGAAGTCAGAAGTGCCTTGAATTATTTTATCCATATAAGCTTGATAAAATGTAGGGGCATTCATTAACCTGAAAGGAATCACTCTCCACTAGAAATGGCCAAAAGGGCAATTGAATGCTATCTTTTCCCTATCAGCTTTTTTGACTCTGATATGATAAAAGCCAGATTTACAATCAAACTGGGAGAAGTATTTACATGTTGCTACCTTATCCAATAGATAGATTTTATTTGGAATTAAATATGTAAATGGTTGAGTAATGGCATTCAATGGTCTATAATTAATGACCATCCTTTTCTTTCCTCTCTTTTGCTCAGAATGTTTGTTAACCATGAATACATAATAGCAGTAAGGAGAATTTGATTTTTCAATAAAACCATTACATTCTAGTTCTTTGATCTGGAGTTCCATATCGTTATAATCCTATGCTGGTATTGGGATTCTTTTCCCTATTTTCATATGCTTACCTTTGACGAGTTTGATTTCCATCTCAGGCATAGATTTTAACCAAAACTACTGAGCATTATCAGAACAGATAGTGGTCTTGATATTTTCACCTATAACTTGTATTTCAGCTGGGATTATTATTTTAGGTATTTGAGTCATTGAACTAGCAAATTTTTTAGTGGCATAAATGAGGTGAGGGATTTTAATCCTTTCATTTTCTATGTTAAACATGATACTCTTTGTGGTAGAACCATAGGGTTAGTATCTATCTATAAAGGCACCACCTAGTAAGATATCTACAGGCATATTAGCTAGGGTGAAGAAATTAGCATGGAAGATTTTATCTTGTATCCTAAGGGTTTACTAATATGTATATTTATTATAGATAAAATTGTTCCCTTAGACATCTAGGCTCTTATAAGCCATGGTCTCATCCAATGTCTTCCAGTCATGGATGAGCTATGATTTGGCAAAGGAGAGAGAAGCTCTAGTATCAATCTGGGCATCTACTAGTCTACCATTGATTTCTAGGGTAATAAATTGGGCAAATTTTTCATTAATTAGTTGTGTTAGATAAACTGGTTGTGGAATTTCTAAGGGATGAATGCTTGTACATACCAATTTTTGTTTCCCTAGATCTTGAACAAGAGTTTGTTCAAGGTATATGTCTTCTGATTCGTGCTTTGCTTCTTCTTCTTGGAGATTACTACATTCATCGGGACAGTAATCTTAGTCTGAGTAGAAAGAACTTTCTACTTCTTCATCCTCTTCTTTTTCCTTTGTGGGCAGCAATATATCCCATTGTGGCTCTATCTTTGATGCTGGGATTTCTCTTGGAGAATATATGCTGGTGAACTTGTTCTTAATCCAAGAAGCACTTATCTTGAAAGAGCTCTTGAATTGTAAAGAAGGATGCTGAGGCCTTTGTAATGTTGGAGGTATCTGAGGCATTGAGGGTTGTCTCCCTCTAGTTGGTCCTTCTCCTCTAGAGTATCCTCTAGTCTTTGGTCTTGTGTCTCATTCTCATACCTTATGATGATGGTGAGACCAATTCCCATATGCTTCATATGGTAGCTGTGAATTATCATGGTGTCAGGGTAGGTACCAAGGTCTTTACATGTTGGTGAGCGGTTATTCCAAGTCATCGGCTAATGCCTCAAGAGCATCTGCATCTTTGTTGTCTTTTGAGTCATCTTTAGGGAGATCATCTAGTATTGGTTCATAGATGTCATCCTGTAGGTAGATATTTTCATTAGAATTAACTATATCCCACCACGCTACTATGTTGGAAGTAAAAATAGCTTTGACTATAGGTTTTTTATAATGGCACTGAGGAGCAATATGGCTAGGTTTGTGACAGATGTAGCAAATAGGCTACTGGGATGGAGGATGGGTAGTATGACATTTTTTGAGGAAACAGTGAGGAGGAGCATAGGAGTGTTTATGAGGAATAGAGCGGCGTATGAAATAAAGATGCTTGTGACGATGCTTTTATTACTTGCAAGGTTGTATAAATGGCCGACAGTTGAAAGGGGTTATTTCAGGAAATGTTGGAGCTATTTGAGAGGCCTGATGCTTGGTGAGATTTTTAATGGATTTAGTCTTAGAGACTAAACACATAGCCTGTTGCTTAGAAAAATCAATTACATTAGAGAGTGAGAGATCTTCGATGGTTAGGCCTTTGAGATCAACATAAGCAATAAATATATTGATAAGGTTATATGGTAAAGCATGCAAAAATTTGATTTTGATCTCTATGGAGGAAAATCTCTTACTTTCATATGCCAATTCCCTGAACTGTTTGCCAAAATCATCAAGTTGTTTGAGATCACAGATCTCCATCTTTAGAAGCCATTTTTTAGATTCCAGTTCATGATTTGTGACTAGAGGAGCAAACTCAATAATTAGTAAATGAAATAAAGTAGCTAGAGGATCAAGCTAGTTATGAACTTTCTCAAATTATTTTGCTTTGGTCATAAAATCCCACCATTAGTTTATGATTCCCCCAAAAAAAGTTGAAGCAAAATTGGTAGTACCTACTAGATCTAAATGAGAATTAATAGTGATGACTCTCATGGAGTTGCACCATACTAAAATATCATTTAAGGGATTTAAAAAATCATCAATATTGAGGTACCAAGGCTATAGTTGGACATGTGTCCTTTGTATAAGTGTAGTATTGGGGTATTTTTTGTGGGGTTTGAAATTGGGACTGAGATCAGCTCTATAGGTTAAGATATTAATAGAAGATTCTGCCTGTAGATCCTATTTTACATATTTTGAATCAATAGAAGACAATTGACTTTGGATATTTGTATAGAGAGTATTGGTATTGTCTTCAAGTATGGTTATTTTATCTAGACTATGTCAGATGTATAACACATCTCTGTAAAGATCATCAAAATTCTCTGACAGATGAGAATTGAACTTGAATACATAATTTCTACGTTTAAACTCATTTAAAGGCTCAATATCTACTTGGTAAGCAGCGGAAAAATATTGTACAGTACCTACAGGTTGCTTATGAATTCCTTTGTGTGGTGGCCATCTTCCACCTTTATATAGATTTACTTTGTTTTCTGTATAAAATTCTAATCTATCTTCTCTTGGAAGGTTCATCATTTTACAAGATAATTGATCCTTAAGATCAAGTCCTTTGTTTATTTCTTCATTTTCAATTAGAATATGACCTATTTTTACAGCTCTTCGAGAGGAAGATGTTGATGTTCTAGAAGGAGAAAGAATAGAAGAATTTACAAACAGATCTGGGAAGAATATTAACAGTTCTACCATCACTTTTATGTACTAAGGATTGACCTTTCATTATATGGGAAACATTTTTCAACCAATCAAGCTTCCAATTAGAAGGTATCTCAACAGACTCTATGTGACCTTTCTGGAGTTGGACAGTACCATTGAGTCTTCTAGCATATGGTAGAATTTCAAGGATCTTTGGGTGGTTTGTATTAGTCATAATATAAACAATAGAGATATTTATAGAGGCATCCTTAAATTCACCAAACATGTCTAAACCAAAAAGGGAGGTGAATAATCCCCAACAATCTCAATAACCAAATTTTACTTGTTTACATCCTTTGTCATAGACATCAATAGAGAGGTTTGGACAAAACTCAAAACAAATGACTTCATCATTTAAGTGACCAAGGCTTAATATTTGACAGGCATGTTTAAAGATTACTTGGCATCAATCACACAAATCTAAATATATAATAGGTTTAATATTGCCAAGAATCAATGGAGTTATGTGGACTCTTATAAGGCCAAAATGTACAAATTTTACATCTTCATGTGACCTGATAGAATTTATTTTAGGTTTAGGCAATAAAGATAATAAATTTGTTTGGAAATTTTTCTTGGGATTATAAGTAAGAGTCAATTCTACATATTTGATTCTAGGCTTTACAAGTGATAGATAGGTAGATTTATACACAAACTTAGATTTTAGAAGTTCAGACTTCTTATAGACTTGTGAAGCTTTAATAGCTAGAGGTTTGTATAGGCTATTTTCCTTTTCAAGAGTTTCTTCAGTAATTTCTATATCAGGACATTCTGATATTTGCTCAAGAATATAGGGAGGAAGTTCATACATTCCTTCTAGTTCAGATTCATTTAGAATTTCTAATGTGGATGACATCTGGGATTTACCAAATTCCATTATAAGAGATTGAGGTTTTGGTGAGCGAGAAAATTATAGTAAGGGAGATAGATATGCAGAGATAAAAGGGCCTATGAAAATTTAATAATGGCTAGGGACTCGATGCAAAAACTTTCCCAAAGAATTTTACAAAACAAAAAAACTCAAAAGTCAGACAGGAAATTCTTACAGATATAATCCAATAGTAATCACTTTGATGGCTCTGATACCACATTCTTTTTACATCAATAGAAACTTCCTCCTTTAGCAATTATCTTGGTAGAAAACCCGTGACATTAGGTAGGGGCCTAATGGCTACGGCTTCACTCTATTAACAAATTACTTCTTACAAACACTTGTTTGAATTTCTGATTCTCAAGATCATTCGAAAAGGGCAAGAGAAGAGCATACTCTTGAAACAAGGATACTAGACTTCTCAGAAAGCTTAGAAATTTTTTTATCATTCTTTTTACATCAGTAGACACTTCCTCCTTCAGTGATTATCTTGATAGAAAACCCGCGATAGTAGGCAGGACCCATTTAGACATATTAAATTTGGAAGATAATATTAATGTTCATAGAATGTATATATTTTAATGTTTAGTCTTAGGCTTTGGTTTAATCAATGCACATAAAATGTTTATATCGATAATGAATGATGTATTACAACCATTCATTGATTCCTTTGTGGTTTTTTAAATAGATGATATCTTTCCTTTTATAATAAAATATGATGAGCACATTAATTCATTCTGACAAGTTATTGTTACACTACAAAATCATAGGCTACATGTTAACATGTATAGGTGTTATTTTACATCTTATAATTTATAATATTTAGGATACATTAAAAATGACAAGGATATACACATTAACCCAGAGAAGACATGATTAGGCCCCACCAAAACATAATTAACTCATAATCTTGTTTTTATTAGACAATTAATGTTATCAATCAATGTATGGATTTTTCCATCTTTTGTGATCATTGAGCCAAAAAACTAAATTGGAAGTAAGGATAAGGATATGTGGAACACATCACAATAATGAGATTTTGAAGAGATGAAAATGAGAATTTATTAAGCACCAATCCTTGCCTTACTATTTCTAAAATAAACTTTTAACATTGGTGTTTATGCTTCCTAATATGGACTTCTTGTACTCATCATTCCATAGAGAGAACTAATTTACTAGCATTATGAAATATTGAAAGACACGATATGTGTGTATCCTACATATGAAAAATAAATTTATATCATTTTAGAATGTAATAATTAGAGGCATTACATTGTAATAATTGAGGGCATATTGTATATAAATCACACACAGTTTTAGTTCATACTAACCAAACAAAGATAAACAATTATCAACATTATAAATTATATACTTACTTATAACAAATTACCCTTCATAAAAAAGTAAAGTAAAGGGATTACAAATCAATTTTTAGCCTATTTAAGCTTACCGCCAATTGTAGTGCTAATAACATTCATATGCATGAATGTGGACTTAAGACTTATAAATAGACCATGTTTTGTGGAAGTGGTTTTGAGTTTTTAATCATATATAAGTAGTAAATATAAAATAATAAGTTAAGCACTATCATTTACATGAGTAATTATATATCGCATGGGAGACTTTTATGTTTAGGTAGTAGAGTTTTTGCAAATGATGCTCATAAACACCTCAATGCTTGTCATTGGAGGCATAAAAAATAAACCTTTGATATGTTCTTAGTGAAATCCTCATGCTAATTCGAACTCATAGGTTTCATAAGAAAATTAAATAAATATATTTATATTGAATTATAAATGTAATGTTATGCACATTTTTTAGATCATTATAGTGTTTGTATTGGCCCTCCAGCCTACAAAAAGAGAGTTTTATAGAGTACAGCAAAAAGCCAACCAAAAGCCCAAAAAAAACATAAGAAACCACCAATTACAAGCATGAACGTAGAGCCCCAATCAAACACAAGAACTCTATAGAAGGATTGAAAAACATAAAAAACAAAAAGGATCTAATAACCAAAGCAACCAAACAAGATCAAAATTTGAAACCAACTAGCTTTAGACATTTACACCCATTAGGACCTTATCATCTATATTATTCAGGAGCACTATTTCCCATCCATCACTGATAGGTTCCTCCTCCATAATAGCAATTGATTCTATGACAGGGTCCAACAACTCTTTTCCCCCAAATGAAAATGACCCTAAGTGATTGACGCCCTCCAGTGTAGCAGGACCCATTTCCTCCAACTTCACTATATTATACCATAACAGTGCCACCACCTTACCTTTGAGTACCCATACTACCATTTTTTTCATTACCTTTACTCACCTTTGCTCATGCCTATAATCCCACAGCCAAACCAACTCTAGAATTGGGATTTTTACTTACGACATAAATGGTAAATAAATGAATTTCCCAATTTTCATATCTGATAAGATCACCTTCTTTTACAAATCCTCCATAAAACGTAGGAAGATCATAAATCTTGACTCAATATCCCTAAAGGTGGAAGCTAGAACAACTCCTAAGCCATCCCACCTAGAGAATGATAGATTTGGGGGAGGAATTAGGTCATGCAGTAGAATAGTATTTACCATACCAACATAAAACTTTGGACAGACATAGAATACCACCACTTTATCCAAAATTTTAACATCAGATACCTAAAAAATGAGATTCAAAGTGAAAATCATCATAACTTCAGAATTTACCCAGCTTTTCACCCTCTTTAACAGAAAATCTTGACCTAGGATGTCCATAATTACATCATGCATTTATTCCTTTAGTATCCAAAATATATTCCTAAGGTGAGCATGAGATATTTATCCATCAAATTCCATTTCTCTGACATCACTTACACCATAAATTCATGTAGTTTCTAACTCTATCTCACTTGCACTCTCTATGTTACACCCAGCTAAAAGTAACAGAAGACACTGTAACTAACAAACCATGAGCACAACGCTTGAAAATTGAAGTGGAAGTAAACTTAAAGAGGCATAAGTGGTGCCTTTAGGCTCCCTCATACCATGAGATGTTTTCAATCCAACCAATAATACTACCATACTTCATTAATGCTAATCCACCATCCAAAACTCTTCATAACACCAAGTGTGTTATGAAATCATGAAAGGTGATGCTATAATGTAAAGAACAAATTATTTAAACAACACCCCCTCTACTAAGGATATATCACCACTTAGATAGCTAGGGATTTTGAAATTGCTTTGTGAATCAGAGTAGTCCAAATAGATATCAGAGTGAGAGTTAAATGAAATCAATCATCAATATAGATGGGAAATATTCCCATGTATCTTAGACATTATCTACACAACATACACCATTTGATCAATGTCATAGTTTATTGAGAATTCTCTAGTCAAATTTGCCTATAGATAGTAATGTTTCCACTCTACCATAGAAAAACCATCTAAATTCTTCTAGGTATTCTTCAAAATATTCTCAAGGTGCTAAGAGTTAGCCTCTTTTTTTCAAAGGCTAATATGACCACTTGAGAATCTCCTTCAACAATCAGATTCATAATCCCATAATAGATGGATAATTCAATGTTTCTCACTAGCGCTTGGGCTTCTACTTCATTATTAGACTGATCTTGAATTTTATTTGACATGACACAGATCATAGATCCACAACAATCTTGAATAATGCAACCCACCCTAGATGCACCTAGGTTTCCCCAAGTAGTACCATCAAAGTTGAGTTTATACCACCCTAAAATAGGAGGATTCCATTTTTACATTTTTTATATATTTATTACCAATAACTATTGACCCATTAATGGGGGATGGAGATCAGATTCTATTTCACTACCATCCTCATGTCTAAACTAGAAATAAATCCTTTACATTTCTGAACCTAAGAAGAAATGACCTCCAAAATTGTAATCTCAATATATTTAAGGATCTTATGAAGACACTTTTATTTACCTTAAAAAATGCACAAGTTTCTTTCCTTACATATATACTAGATCATAATTGTTAGACTAACACACCATAATCCAAATAGGGAGTTTTTAATATCTCTAATTGGCTATGAGGAGAAAGTCACCAACATTTTTGGGGGCCAGGCCTAAGACCATTCCAGTTTGGTGATAGCCATTGCCAACAAAAAGACACCAGGGGGTATAAGAACAATAAATTATTTTCCATTTATTCATTAGCTTTGTAGATAATACACCACAATGGACCATAGACACCCATCTTCAAGATTTGTCTTGGGTCAAGATTCTATCTTGAACCGCTAGCCACCCAAAGGCCCTTGATTTTTTCAAGCCATATTTAAACCAAAAAATAAAATGGGTCCAGGACATAAATTCATCCATGGCCTCAATCATTTGATACTTAAGACTAACCTTATAGCTACATGATTTAGCCCTAATCTAATGTAGCTTGTCAATTTCTTCATTTCGGAAAAACATCCTTAATTTCAAACATTTAGTGAGATAAACAACCTGATCTTTTAGAATACCCAATCCCTTTAATGTCTTTCCGCATCCAACATATCAGACCTAAATTATCCTAAGGTATGAAATAATCCATAACCAAAGATCCCCAAGCTAAAGATAGAATAATCTTAGCATCCCTCAATACCTATGTCTCATCAAGGGGTTATGGCTATTCCAAGAATCATCCCAAAATTTAGTATTCCTACCATTATTAATGGTCTAAGAAACATGATTCGTTATAATGGATTTGCAGTTAAGCAGAAAATTCCCTAAATAAAAGCCTTGGGAAGGATCTTCTATAGAAATAATACTCTAGAGGTCATCTAAGTATAAATATTTACTTCCTATCACTTTGAACCATAAGGCCTATAGGTTGGACACCATAAGGTAGACAGTTTTTACACCCAATGCTTGATTCTAAAGGTTTAAAATTTTAACTCTCGCACCACCCATTTTCTTGATTTTACACACCCTTTCCCATTTCATCAATGGGATCTTTTTTTGATTTTGTGTTCCTTCCCATAATAAATCATTCATAATATGATTTAACTCTCTAATTATGTGGCTTCAAGGTTGAATGACTAAAAAATAGTAATTTGGAAGTGCACTTAGGAATGATTTGATGAGGGTAATATGGCTAGCCAAAGAAATCCATTTACCATACTAGGAGGCTAACCTATTATTAAAATCTTAGACCAAACCCTCCCAATGGACTAAGTGTGAGTTCTTAGAGAACAATGATACTCCCAAATTTTTTGATGAAAGTTTACCAATATTAAAACATAGTACTAGAGATGTCACTTGTTGGATATTTTTAGAATAGTTTAATAAAAAAATATTTGATTTTCTTATATTCACCATCTAACCCAACATCACTTCATAACTAGAAGGTATATCCTTGAATATCTGAGCTTCCTGAACTAAATCTTCATAAAAAAGAAATGTGTCATCAGTAAACTATCTGTGTTAAATTTGACAAACCAATGGAATCTTGGATTCCACATATCAAAGCACACTTCTTAGCCTTAGACACAACTCTACCTAATACATTAGCCACTAAAATAAATAGAAAGGTAGATAAAGGATCACCTTGTCGAAGACCTCTGGATTCTTGAAAGAGACCTCTCAGTATTTCATTCACCAAAATGGGAAATTTTAGAATATATATGTAGCTAAAAATCCAATCATACCTTTTTTTATAGAAGCCAAATTTCTCTAAAACTTTAAGAATAAAATTTCAATTGACTCTATCATACATTTTATTGATATCTAATTTCAACAACATACCTTTCCTTTGCAAGATTGAGAGGGAATGAATGGTTTCCTAAGCAATAATGACTCACTAAATGTTCATGCCTAGGATGAACCCTACATGTTCTTATGAAATCAAGATCTCCAGTAAATTTTGAAGTCTTAGAGCCAGGGCTTTAGCAATGATCTTATAAACTATGATGCACAAGGAGATGGGTCTGAAATCATTAAAGGATTTTTGTGAATCACATTTAGGGAAGATGAAGACAAGAGTGACATTAAGATCAAAAAATATATATTTGTTTTTCTAGATTCTTCCACCATTAGAAAGAAATCCTCTACTATAATTTTTTTAGAAAGATTGGAAGAAATCAGTTAGAAAACTATCAGGATCAAGGGCCTTATCCTTTTCCATTTAGAAAACAACCATTTTTATTTCCTACATAGAGAAGGGGGCCAATATATTTTCATTATGTTCAGGAAAGAATAATCTCATAATGAAGAAGAGGTTATAGTTATATGCTTGAAGATTAGAAAAACGAGCATTATTGAGAAGACCCTCAGAAAAGCTAACGGTCCCATTTCTAATTTCAAGGATACTAGTCAAAAGATTACCATCAGAAGAATGAATTTGAGAAATGTGAGGGATGTTTCTTTTGATCTAAACTTATTTATGAAACAATTTTGAATTCTTATCTCCTTTTAACCATTCCATCTTGGATTTTTAACTCCAAAATATTTCTTCCCTTAAAAGTAGTTCCTCATATTGTACCAGCTATGTTTTCTCTTTCCAATAAGAAACCTGATCCATTTCATCCTAAAGACATAGTGATTTGGATTATTCAACTCTTCTTCCACTCTCACTTTATCCTTAAAATTATTTTTAAATCATTTGATATTCCAATCTCTTAGTTTACCTTTGATAAATTAGAGTTTTTTTGTAATCCAAAACATAGGAGAATGAGAATTTTTATAGCATTGCTTCTACCAAATTTTCACAATCCCATAAAGAGATTGATCTTAGAGCTACATATTTTTCCCATTTAAATGGATAGTGAGGGGGAGGATTATCCAAAGATATATAATTCACAATTAGAAGATGATCAAAACCTACAAAGGAAACTATGAAAGATTCTATCATCCAATTTTGCACCATTGATGAATTGGACACAAGAAATTTATCAAATCATTTCCAAGTATTTTTATTACCACATATTTTATTATTCAAATTAAAGGTTGCACCTTTCAAAGTTAAACTAAAATTTCATTTCTAGAAATAAAATGAGCAAAATTATAGGTCCCTAAAGTACCCAACCGATTACTCCCAATATTTTCTAATTGATTACAATGGCATCAAATTCCCCACCAAAGACAATCTTATAATTTAGATAATGACCACAAATTTCTATGAGTACCACCCATAGCTAGAGCTTAGCATACTTATCATTAGGTCCATAAATGTTGCACAAGAAAAAACTAGACATTGAAAAATATGCAAGAGATTTGATAGAATTGCCAATGAGAACTAGATTCAAGCATTTCCACCTTAATTATATATGATACCTACAGAATAGCCATACCTCCTAAGGTCCCTATAGCTTATATAAAATAACCATTCCAACTTTTCTAGCCAAGACACAGCAATGATTGAGCTTCTTCCACATTTAATTTGGTTTACTGTAATAACACTACATCAGGACATTCAGAGGCCAAGAGGATTTCTACTAAATGCCTTTTGTTAGGGGCATTAAAACCCATAACATTAGAAGATATAATTTTCATGTATTCTATAGGAGGCCTTTCACCTCCCAGATTTAAAAGTTATAGAATTTAGTCAAAGTACCTTCTTTACCATAGGAAATTTGTTCCACCATAATATCATGCTTATTTTTCCTATCTCATTTTTTACCAGTACCATAATCAGGCTTATTCCAATTCTTATAATTCTTCATGAAAGATAGTTTATCTATAGAAAAAAGTTCTTCTTGATATTCTGACTCTTCAATATTTGAATCACTTTGAAGAGATCTAATCATTGGATCATCCTCCTTTTTCATACCCTCCTTGTTGGGAGAGACATTTTCATTTCCAAATTTCATTCTAAATGTTCGATAATTTATTTGATGACTTGAGATTATTTTCAAATGAAATCACATCTTTTGATCATAGTATTTAGAGACATAACATCTTTCATGCCTAACTTCTCCAATAACACTTTTGTTTCTAGAACGTCTACCTTTTTATTTTTGGAAGAAGGCCATTTTGACATGTTAGTTATCATAGGGGAAGGAGAAACTTTAGAGGCTAAGAAGGAGATGGAATTTCTTTAGCTAAGACCAATGGGTCTGAAATTCCTTTATTTTTCTTAAGATCCTGAGTAATTTTTGACCAAAAATACCCTATATTTTTTTCATGAAAATGAAGGGAGGACGATGAATCTACAATGTTTGAAAGTTGAGCAATGCTCAAGGGATTCAAACCACCTTTTTAGTGCAATGTTTTTTTATATGCCCTAGTTTTTTTCACTTGAAACACTAGAAAGGAATATTTTCAATATCCATGGTTTGATTCCAGAATCAACCTTGAGATTTAATAAAGATTTTGTCTAGAACTATTTTAGATAGATTTAATAAAACCCTAATCCTAGCATAGGATACTAAGCAGCCTTCCTCAATTTTTGGATATATTTCCACACATGAGCCATATAAATTTCCCAAATTAGTAAGGCATCCTTTACTCCAATATTTTACTAGGAGACCATAAAGCCTAACCCAAGTAAAAACATTTCTTAGGTGCTCAGTGGTAGCATCAAAGTTGGGATTCCAAGGTTGTAACCAGAGACCCACCCCATGAAGGGCCCAAAAGGGTTTTCAGAGAACCACATTATGACTATCTTGGTTGTGGAAAATTATTATAAGAAAAAAGGTAGAAATTTAATCTCAAGATTCTTACCCTAGTTTGCAGCTATCTAATCTTTGATCTCCCCAATAGCCGGCCATTTACTCACATACTTACTAATCAGGGCTTGCGTTCTAGGTAAAAAATGGCTTAAGTGAGATCCATAGTCTCCCAAATAAACTCTCTGTCTTTTCCAATTTTTAAACTCTCCCTATAAATAGGATTTTCATTCGAAACACCACCCTGATCAGGAAATGTGACTCTAACTAGTTTCGAGTTATTGTTTTATAGGGAGATATATTCCTTCAATGCAAACCATCCATGAGGGTAGGGCCACCTGTAGTGACCTATAACTCCATTCTTGAGAAAGATAGAGTATGCTCTTCCCCTTATTTTGTACCAATTTTATTGAAAAACCAATCCATTTCTTAGTTAGATGAATTTCCTAGACTAAAACATGAGCTCCTACTTTGGGTTATCAATGTCTGAAACCTATTGAAAATGTTAGGGTATCAATATTTTTATTCGATATATCTTCCTCTTTTGCTCCTCCATCCATCATAATGTTATGCACATTTATAAATGTAAATAACATGTTTAAAATATATATATTAAATGATTTAGGTTATATCATACATTGTATGTCTTGTCTAAGAAAATATTATGTATATTTTGATCCAAATACTTATTCAATTTATTATAAATATAATAATCTAGTATTTTTTTGTAAATTATAACTATTTATCCAATGAATTATGACTTTATTTTAAAATTAATTAGATATATTATAGATTATTCAAATTGATTTAGGTAATTAAATTTTATTGATCTGTGCCAGAAAAACATGGTGGATATATTTTTTGTAGTTGAAAGTGAATAATAATGACATTTAACACTTGCTAGGGATAACCAAAATTATGTCATTAAAAATTATTGTAAACATAAATAATTAGAATGTTCCAAAGTGAAGAAAAGGTAACAAAAGACTAACAATTCAATTAAGAACATAAACTAAAAAATTATGAAGGAAACACAATGTAAATGATGATAGATTGAAATAAATGTATTTGTAATTGTTCAAAATATAATAAAGATATAAATATGAACAAATTAATGCAAGGAGGTGATTGACAACTTTTTTCCAACGAGAATACAAAAGAGATAAATTTAAAAATGGTTCACTTTTACATATAAGTAAGAGCTTTGAAGTGAAAAGGCTTTATCCAACAAAGATATTGAATGCACACTTATTTTTATGTAACCACTTTTATTACCATTAGTTTATTTTAGTTGCCTATGGATGTTATTCACAATACACTATAGCATAAGAAATACATAAAAAATACTTATTTACATTTTATAAAAGATAATCAATACATTGTATTTGACATATCTTAATATTCTTAAATGAAAATTCTCTGTTTAAAAAAATAATAATCATAGAAATAGTTAATATAATTTAAAATATTTTTTACACTTTTTTTATTTTTTATGTTTTGTATACATGTTGGGTTGACAATGTTACTATGTTTGGATGTAATAATTTCTATATCTAATATACAAACACCTTACATTTCATTTTGAACTTGTTTAAATTTAAATTTTAATGATATGTGTAATAGATCATTGTTAAACTTGATTGGATTAAATGACAACATTTTATGTCATTTATAACGAACATTTTTTCAATTCTACATTTTCAAAAAGTGAAGTGTGTTGGTGTATATACATGATTAAAATGGAGAGGATAGGATGTATCTCTAATATTTTTAAAAGAGGTTTTATTTCAAATCTCCTTTCAATAAGAAAAGAAACACTATTTTTATTTAATATGTAACCCTCATGTCAATACCAATATTTATAACACTAATATAAATGCTTTTATATAGAAAAAAAATTAAGAAAGAATATTAAAATAAAGTAATTTTAAAAACTATTATTTAATTTAAATAAAATTTAATGTATTTTAATTTCAAATTATTCAAACAACTTGATGAAAAAAATATCATATACAATACCATATTTAATGGAATGCATATTTGTAATAACATCACAAAACAAATAATATAATATTTAATTTTTTATAGGTTATATACTTAAACAAACAAATTTAAGTTATATTTATGATGATGTTTCAGTTGGACATCGTGAGTTATTGTTATTATGAGGATAATTTAATGACATATTATGATGAAATGAAAATATTTCATTTCATGTTAATTTTTCACCATTGCTTTGATCATCTTGAACTTATTTATAAATCTAGATATTATATATTATTTATGATTTTTAGTATTTTTTTTAAATCTATGCATTTTGGATTATTATAATTTTAACATTAGAGAAGGATAATTATCTTTTTATTTTTTATTTAATGTTTATATGTCTAGAAATCCTCTTTATAGTGGACCATTTTAATTGTAATTAATGAATGTAAAAAATATATTATATTTGTTTTATTATGGTTTGGTAATATATTTTTATTTGATAGGATAAAAATCAAGTTTTGGAAGGTCATATAATCTTATACAAATGGATTAAAAGATAAGGTGTTCAATAACACAAGAGTTGCCCCTACCATCGACTATCATGATACCAAATGGAATCTACACATCTGTCCCATAGAGTCCCAACAAGAAAACCTCTACAACAAAAATGTAACATAACACTCCTACTGACACTAAGCTATAGATCAGGAATCCAAGATATGTTATTCAATATGTTAGTAAACAAAATAAATGTTAACTTGAAGAACCAACATATCAATCCTAATACCTAGG
This sequence comes from Torreya grandis, assembly GCA_037957365.1. Taxonomy (NCBI): domain Eukaryota; kingdom Viridiplantae; phylum Streptophyta; class Pinopsida; order Cupressales; family Taxaceae; genus Torreya; species Torreya grandis. The sequence continues at coordinate 951,430 of JARHVA010002915.1, read as the reverse complement.
TTGAGCTATGTAGAAAATAAGCAATAAATGCAATTAGATGACAAAACCAACATTTATACCTATTTGGAAGATTTATCTATGAATCAGTTTGAAGAGGTTGAACTTAGCTTGTAGGCTATAGGTCCTTGGCAATGTTAAATCCACACATGGGAAACATTTTGCCTTTCCTACTCTTGATTTCTACATAGTAAGTCTAAGTGAAGAAGATTATTTATAATAATAAATTAGTCTTATATTTATAGACTTGTTAAAATAATGAGGACCATTCATCTCATGTTCATGATAAAGGACAAAAAATGGCTTCTACACCTCCATGATGAGGAACATGGGGAGTGTAAGAAGATGATAGAATTTATAAGAAGCGATGACCTTTGTAAGAAAGAATAAGCTTGGTAAGAAGGGATATAATTTGTAAGAATGGATAACATTTATAACAAGAAACAAGATTTATAAGAGCAAGTAGGCATTGCTATTTGATTTGAATATTAAAATTGCAATTTGTTTGGATGATGTGGATACATAGGAATAATGATTTTCCAATATTTGTAATATGTGCATTCCATGTAACCTTATTTATATAAAAAGATTATATATTTAATTAATTTTAGTTAAATAATGTAATATTAAGTAAATTTGATAGGATATGATGTGATAATATAAGAATTTAATTAATTGATTCTATGGTCATTTGTAAACAATGTACTGAGGTTGGATAATTTTTAGAAAAATAAAAAATTTGATGTAGAGCACTACCTCAATTACGGATGTACCAATGTAACACATAATTCATATATCAAAATCCTAGGATAAATGATTTGATTTAATGATCTTTGGATAAATTTTCATTTGATTAAGAAATGTCACTTCAACCCTAGTTTAGACATGGAAGTTTGAAAGTGAAGTGTCTACATTTTCCCCTATTTTAGAACATGTTGCAAGACACTAGGCATAATAACATATTTTCAAGTAATGAAAAATGTCTCTAATAATAAATTTTATAATGCTTGAATAATGATTTCTTTACTCTTCTGTTTTTGAAATTTTATGAGTCATTAAATTTATATTGATGACATAAAGGGCGATTGATTATTGCCATAGATACCCCCTTGAGGGGATGTTTGGGGAGGAATTTGAAATATAGAGACGTAAAAAAGAGATGAAAAATTATAATGAGAGGAATGGTGGACATGTACCCCAAAAGGGTTGTTTTGATTAGTCACAATAATATGCCCTAGTTGTGAAAATTTTCTCATGAATACAAGGATATGCCATATAAGTACAAAATTAATCATTGAATAGTCTAAATGGTTTGAATCAATAAAGTGGACTTTCATTTTAAGAAATGATGATCAGGTAATTGATGTATTGGTTGAGGATAGTAGATAGGTTGAGTTCTTTTTGCAACATTTTTAAATAAACTTACAACATCATAATTATTTGATGTAGCACCAAATGATATTAACCATGATCTAAAACACCATGATGACTAGGCTAAAATATACATAAGGATTGACCCACAATTTAATAGACAACTAAAAAAATACACCAATGATAGAAACCATGATGACAATGTTGTCATATGCCAATGAATGAACTCAAGTACAACTATGTAATAGGAAGCACCATGATGATGAACTTGTTGGTACCATGGAATCATTTGAGGTGATAATAGATAAAGGAAAAAAAACAAGCAAAAAAGTAAAAACACACACAAACTTGAAAATAAAATCAGCATAAAGAATTTTTTTGTTTAACCAAATCTAAATCCACATGTCAAGGCTAAATTATAGTTATAAATGGATGGTTACCCATGCAAGGATACATACAAGGGAATGATACATCTCTACATGGCTAAAATAATTAGAACTAATACTCAATCTACCTCAGTATGGTATATTTGGGAAGGACACATCCCTATAATAGTTTAAGACCTAAACGGATTGGATTAAGGATTTTGACTAGATTTAGGATAAGAAAAATGTTTTTAAATTTTGTGGCTTTATATCTCTTATGTATTTTTTAATCATGTTCTTACTTTCAAGTTCTTTCAAATATCTGAATGATTTTGGGTGTTTTCCATCTCAATTCAATGGAGGATTATGATATATAAAAGGTTTTAGCCTAAAAAATCATGTGATCATAATAAAAAATTACTAACATAGAAATGCCCATAAGCAAGGATATATTCAAGGAATAGATATGGGAATATTGTATCCCCTGGAAAAGTTATAAGGTTGAAGGGGATAGAGAGATATCGATATTAACAATCTTGACTTAATGCTAGGATTAATAGTAGTAAGTCATTGAAATAACCCCACATTTGGTATCATTAATGAGTATCAAAAGATAAGTTAGGATAAATAATACCCTATAACTATGTTAAGGTGGCATAAATTTAATTTCATGGAACTTACTAAAAGGAGAGGTGTCTTCATGAGGAAGATAAAGATTCTAAAATTCTGCGAGGGCACAAGTGAAGTGTTAGAATTTTTATCTACAAGATGTGTTTTATGAAATGCGTGTTTATCAAGATCTACAAAGTATCTTTGATAAAAATATATCATCACTTTGAGCCAATTTTTATCGGTTGCAGCTGAGTGCAAACCTACAAAGATTTTCATTGAAGGTTTTGTAGATTCTAAATGGAAAAAGACCATCATCCTGGTAAGCCACAATACACCAATTGTAGCTATGTCTAGAACTAGAGATTATTTATTTGGATAATGATGTCATATTTGCATCTTCCAACCTAATACCTTATTACCAGTGATATATGAGATTCCTAGAGGAAATCCTTGCTAGCATGAATCTCAGTGACATAGGATGATATTATGGGAGGATCAATAAAGGATATAATAAAATATGTATTCAAGAATCCACTGGTCCCACAAGGACCTCAAGATGGGATTATGTTATTAAAAAGGAAATAATGTATGTAAATTGTAGAATAAAGATGTACATGATGCAGATAATCATGATGATGTACAAGAGAATAAAACACACTATTCAAGATAGAATGTACTCTAATAAGGATGATCATGATGTGACTGGAAAGAAAATAAGTGTGTGACCACTCATAGTTATTATTATCAGGATGACTATTTTATTGGGGGTTATGTGTCCATACATAAAGGTGAGTGAACATGACCTTCAAAAATGATGTGACTACTTTGTGGAATCCATGATGTTTTAAGACCTATTCAGTTAGTATATTAGATGATGTATCATTGAGGAATAATATGTATGCATGATATATAACCTATCGACTAGAGACCAAGTGTAAAATGTGTTTTATGCAATTAAGTTCTTGATACTAGTAGTGATTTTTTATAAGGTCTTGGCATATCTAGGAAGCATGAAGATTGAGATGGCATAGAATGGAGGAAATGAAAATTTGAGTAGGGATGATCAATAACCAACACCTCCTACTATGATATATGAGATAAACATGTGGATATTTTAGATGCTAGATCAAGTTATGGATGCAATAAAATAAATACTATCAAAAAAACAAATAACATAATCTCAACTTAAGTATCAACCTCCGCCTCAGTGGATAAGGAATGAATTTTAATACATAAATTTTTTAATAGAAGAGAATAATTCAAGGCCTACATAGAATTAATAGTAGTTGGGTTATCATCAAGGAACTCCTCACTATCTATGATGATGAACGATGAGGTGATGATAGGCATTAATCATACAAACTCATTATAATGAGTAGATGAATGGAAGGGTTATGTTAATAGAGAATGGTGAAAGATATAAATTGCATTATGATCCTCTTCCTAGTATTATGGAATAAGATATTGGGAATGGAATGCATCCACTAGTATATATTGATATGGTGAGGAATGTGGACCAAGTAACACAACATACAATTGTGCATGAATACTATGAGAAAATTTGCCATGCAAGCCAAACATGCTTGAGGAGGAATGTTTTCAATAATAGTTTAATAGTAAAATGACAAGGAGGATGGCTTGAGATTAATCTAAAGTTGTCAAATAATAAAATTGATGCTGAGAGAGTGACTGGGCCATTTGAGAATGCTAAAGGTGGAAAGACATTGACTGACCATTTCTCGTGTGCACTTGTATGACAGAAGGATATATGTTTATAATTTTTTGTAATAATTTTGTTTTTAATCCAAATTTATCTATCATGTGATGCCACACACTTTAAATAAAATAAAATATTATTTACTTATATATAAGTTTTGCACAAACTTGTAGTTATTTAATTTTTTTTTATATGGCACAGTTGTTAGTGTGGGAAATGATTTAAGATGATATGATTTGAATAGACTGGGTATGGGGATAGAAGAAGAAGAGAGCGTGTCTAAGCCATCACAAGCTCCCCATTTCCCTGAGTGTTGACTACATAGTCAAAATATTTTTACCATGGAATAATAGTGAAAATGCCCCATTAGAGTATATTATTACTCATGCTTACTATGATTTACCTAGGTCATAGGCCTTTACCTAGTTTTATCCTATGTGGCCATTTATCCCACATTTCCTATTTTAGCTTACATCTTGTTTTGTACTACCTATATAATAAAGTGTCCTTCATTAAAATATACATGCTTTGTAATCTTTTACATGTCTTTATATATTAAACAATTGATTTTAGTTTCAGTTGGTTTCTTATTTGAGTCTATACTAAAGCATCCATGGTTGTGGTAATGAGATCTTGGAGAGATATTTCCATAATAGTTTTGATAACTCTTTTATGGTATAAGATCCACTCTCCAACAAGCAGTACTTATCTTGTATATTTCTTGCCATTATGGATCTATCATTGGTTGCTCCACTCACAAAGTTAGATCTGGCCATTTGGTTGCATTTGGTCTTAAAAATTATTGGTAATAAAGACATCTTGATTAGATCTAGTCTTTTTTTACCATATGGAAATTTGGTTTATGCACTATTTTTTCATGTTAAAGCTTTCGATTTACATTACTATTGCTTTAACAACTATAAGATCTATGTCGATCATGCATTGAGATCAGATCTATAGGTTTCAATATTTTTATAGATCTAGGCCACTCTCAAAGCCAATTGTAATGTAAGTCTAAATGTTAGAATAGATGCACATCTAGTCATCCCCATTTTTTAAAGTGTTGGGGGTGATACATTGGCCTTGTTCAAATTCCTCGTAGCCACCAGCTCAAACCCTTGTTGGTATGTTGGTTTAAAATATATTTAGAGATCTTTGTACTTTTTAGTCATATGGCCCATACATATTTTAAAGAATTGATTGGGCCACTTCATTTTTGAAGGCTTGCAAGGTGTATACAGGTGGCTTATTTGGTGGATCTATAATTGTGGCAATATTTATATTGAACTGTTATAATAGTTATTTGAAAATTTTACATTGTCCAATGTTCATCTTCATGGATATTTTTGAATTGGGGCAATGCTCATTATAATATTTTCATCTCAAGTTGCCCAGTTGAGTGATGAGCTTGTCCTAACTAGTCTCGTCAAGGCTTTTATCCTGGTTCTCCACCACCTCCTTTGATTGGTTGTCAAGTTTTTCCTGATCTTGCACTGTAGTTTTCTTGGTGAGATCTTGGATGAATAAGAGAGATATAGAAATGCATCAAAAGATGATGTTGAAGTAGTCCACACTTGAATTACTCATAAGTTAGAAAGGAACTCAATCTATATGAGTGGTCCAAATCTAGTAATCGATCAAAAAAACTTACACTATGCTCCCCCAAAATAGTCTCAATCAAAAATACTATGAATAGTGATGAAAGTATAAAATATTACTACATGTGTAAGGAACACTCAACACCTAAGAAGCATAATGTACATCACACCCCACCCATACTATTGACTAGGTGGAGTGGAGAAAAAAGAGTTGCATGAGTGGTCTGAACCCACTACTTAAACATCAAACAATTTGACACTTAATACACCATAATAGATCCATATCACACTGAAAGAGACTATATAAACTCCATAGTATTTTGGTTGTCTAAAATCCTTGTATTTATTTGTCAAGTGGTGTATTTGTCATATTAGTGCTTATAGGAGTGTATAAGGGCATGATTTTTGCCCTTAGTTGGTGTGAAGAGATTTTTAATTCTGTGTCAGTTCGAATGAGTGGTTGAAAGGTTAGTTCTACCTTAGCCATAGTATTTTAAAAAAAAAATTAGTGAAAATTTAATTAAATAGGCCTCATTTATAGGAAGCTGATTGTTTAATAAGTTTTTATCGATAGCTCAAAATTTAGTGTCATCTTTTTCAAAAGTTCATATTTTTTCATATAAAAAAAATTGGTTCTATTTACATGTTAAAATGTACTAAAATATAAAATATTGCATTCTTGGGGGGGGGGGGGGTCTCTTAGCATTGATTGTATTATGTTGTGCTTACAGTTTATGGTGACATTTTAGTGGTGACGTATTTGCTATGTTTTGAGCATTTATTAAGGGAATAGTATTTGTTTGAATATACCCTATCTCTTTCATTTTTCATGGATTATAAGGTGAGGTCTGGTCTGGAAAGAGGTCAAACTCCCTCACATGCAACCCAAACATCCTTCTTGCTTATTCTAGATTTCACTATCATTATTTGTTGCACTCATAGATGCATTTTCATCGCAGTTTGACATCCTATTATTGATTGTGAATTTTTACTATAAGGGGGTTTCTTGTGCTATGCACCATATATTGTACTTTGTGCATGCACTGTCATAGACTCATTTTTGGTTGAGCATGACATCTTTTTGTATGTACCTTGCATGTTTTTTTTCTATAAATCCTTTTTTGGGGTGTTTGCATATATTTTATCTCTTTTTACCATTTCCACACACATCCATCATCCCACAATATGTGTTAGTAATTTGACACACTTGTAGTTTATGTCATGGCTCTCTCAAAGCCCCTTTCTTTGTGCCTTGCCTTCTTCTATGGAAAGACATTTTTCACTCCCTTATTTTTTGGAGCATATCCCATGATTATAATGGCTTTTCTGATAGGTTGAAAAACTTCTTGTCATGATCTATTCTAGTGAAGCCTAGTGTCTTCCTTGTTTCCATTTGGTATTTTTTTTGTGTATGGTTTATATTGTACTCATAATGATTTATAAATTACCATGGAGTGTTTGCTAATTTATCATTGTCTACCTTCATGCATTTGCGTGATCTATTTTGGGCACCTTTTCACTTCTTTTGGTGCTTATCTTTTCTGTCACCACCATGGCCCATCATTTTTGAGAGCCCTTATCTATATTTTTTACACCACATTTTTGATAGTTGAAAGCCTCCCATAACTTGATTTTAGCTATTCTGGTGAATCTTAATGTCATCTTGTCTTCTTTGACACTTCAACAATATCTTTCGGTGTGATGTGGATTTATTTTAGTGCATATAATGTAAACATTTTTGGTGATTAAGTAAAAAGTTCAAACCACTCATGCAAACCATTTTTCTCCACTCCACCCTATCATATCTTATAAAATAAAATATATATTTTTAATTTAAATCAAAATTAATCAAGAAGAATTTAACATTTCAATTGATTGTACCAATATGTGATTTATAATTTAATATTAATACTTAATAAATCTAATTAAGTCTTTGTATACCTATAAAATAAATGAGATGGTTAGAAGGGAAATTAATAATAAATTTTAAATAGACTCTATAATATATCCAATACATTTTGATTGAATAAATTAGTTTCATAGGGTTACATATATTAACACATATTGATCAAAAATATTTGAAAGGCATTTTCAAACCAAAAAAATGACCCATTTGGTGAAATATTTATTATTCACATTGGTGGCTTGGGTTAACTCCCCCTAAAATATGATATAAAAATATATGTTGTAACATCATATGATTAAACCATTTGGTTAATATTGAAAAAAATTATTACATTGCGTATAATTTTTCATCGAAAATGATCCAATCCATGGCATGTGACTTTATAAAATGTATTATTGAATGTATAAAATGGTAAACCAAAAATTGAATATTGGAATCTATCAGTGTCTCAAACTTATAATTATTTATCTTTTAAATAAATACTGTCATTTCATTTATCAAATCAATTATATCAAAAAAAATATTTTTCTTCCATCATAACAAGGAAATGTTGAGATCTTTAAATATGTTGATTCTACATATTTGCATAAAACATACCAAGAAAAGTAATTTTGGATATCATAATTAAGAAAACTTAGATATAAGAAAACTTAGATACCAAAATTGTTGTATCAAAATGACAAAAAATTATGTTTGTACATATAGTTTGTGATTTGAGGTTGTATTATTCAATGGTTCTCTTGGTGAAATTCATTCTATAGTTTATGGAATTGACACTAATCTTCTTAAATTTCCATTGTTTGTAGTTTTACACATGGAAAATTATATAGGCCAAATATAGGATCCAAATAAATCTCAAAATGTGTTGATTAATTTCTCCCCCACAGCCCTTCAATCCCACTACCACCTCCCCCCACTAAGAACTCGAGGATATTTTTTAAAACATCCATTAAAAATGTCTTGGTATGTGAAAATGCATAAATCACCATGGCTGAAATTTGAAAAGTCAACTATTGATAATGTTACTATTAATAGTCTGCTTCTTACAAGAACATTTATATTTATCATTCTTTCTCTTTTGACTTATACATAAAAATTCAAGATGGATCATCCATAATAGTAAAATAAAAGTATAATGATTGTCTTCCTTGTGACAACTCCCTCTTCATTGATCACAAGTGTTTCACATTCTTTTTGTTTTCTCTTTTCTTCCACAAATCACATAGAAAAATGAATTGATTTTTTTCCCCTTTCACATTTTAATCTTGTTGCATAAAAGAGTGAAACAAATTTTTAAAATATCTTATTTGTATTTTGCTTTATTTTTCTTTCAAATATTTAATAAGCCACTTATTTTGGTGTACCAATATTTTCATTGCACCTCCTTCATATAATTATTAGCTATAAAAATACCAAATTCACCTTCCCTTTTAGAATTAAATATGTTATCTTCTTAATTTTAGTTGTCTCAATGACATCGACTTTCCTATTGATAGACTCATTTAAAAATTACACACACACACACACACACACACACACACACACACACAATTACACTCAAACATATTTAACTTTGATAAATTAAACATTATATTATGAATAATAAATGATAGAAAGAGTAATCTTGTTATTTACTATTTCAAATATATAATATTAAAAATAATCATTTTATAATTAATACAATTTTTTCGTAACACTTAATCTAATCTTATTAATGATTTCTTTATTTTTTCAATTGAATATAAAAATGTAAGTTTATTTACCATTATTTTTTTTAATGTGATTTTTATCTTTACTATTTTAATTTTAATCCATATATAAATAATGTCCCTAGCCCAACATTTTTTTATATAATTTATGTTTTTATTATTTTATTTTTATAATTTATATTTAAATAAAAAAAAAATATTGATAATTTTATTAACATTCAAAAAATATATATATATTTAAAATTTTGATATTTGATAAAAAAAAGAAGAAGAAGAGAGAATCACATCCTTTTCATCTCCTTAAAATTGTTCCGAAATTATTTGGAAAAAGTTTCTCTAATATAACTAAAGTAAAATCTTATTCGTTTTCAGGTTGGGAACCTTTTTTCACTTTTTTAAAAGAGTCAAATTATTTGAGAGACTCACCTCCTTTTGAAAAGAGATTATTCGCTCCGAACAAAATATCTCCAAAAGTTACGGGGGACAAATAAAAGAACGGATAGAATTTTTTATTTTTATTCTTTAAACTAATTTTTATTTGAGCCCCACTTTACTGAGGTAAAAAGCATAGTATTATTTATTTATTTCAATCGATTTCACTTTGATTTATGTTAGCAAATATGATGTGCCAGATATGTTTAATTTTAGTAATTACAAAAGTTAAAAATTATGTAACATTTTTGAAAGAAAAAAAAAAAATACTTAATATTATAGAATGATTAAATTATAATTGAAAGCATCTTATATTTAAATGTAAATTTTTTATTAAGTGATGTAAAATTAATTTTAATTACAAATATAATAAAGTTAAATATTTTTTTTGAATTTTTAAATTAAAATTTAAAGTAATTTTACTTATTTATTTATATAAATATTAACATATATTGATTTTATTAAAAAAATAAGATTTGAATTTTAACATTATTTATATGTTATTATTTTTCTTTAACTATTATCTAACATTAATAAATATATTTAATATAGATTAAAATAATAAATAAAATTAGTATTTAATATTTTTATTCAATTTTTAGATTTAAACTTAAATTTAAAAACTAATCAATCCAATTTTAGATATAAAATAAAAACTAGATACATATTCTATATTATATAAGTTATAAAAACTTTCTCCAATAAAAATTACAAAGATTACTTATGAATGGTGAAAAATTATAAATAATATGTTTTTTTATTTACATTAATATAATGGTGACCGAGCCACCTCTCTTCCCCTTTTAACACTACAAATATTGCATTTTTATGTATGCATGCTCTAAAAATTTCAACTACCCTCCTCATTGTATAAACACTTTGAGATATGTAACACTACATAAAACTTAACCCAAGGAAACAAAAACGTTTTGGTCTTTCATAAATTAAATGAAATGCCATTTTCTAATGAAAGAAGTTTATCTATTTTTTTTAAACCTTATATTTTTGAATTGAAAAAAAAAAAAAAAAAAAAAATTGAATAATTTAATTAGAATGGGAAAAAAATTATAACAATTAAAACTTATTTTATTAATTACTTTTTTATTTGAGATTTATATTCTATTATTAGGTTATAGGTTTTTTTATTCTTATTTAGTATATTCAATATTAAAATAATTTATTTATATTTTAATATATTTTTGTTTAATTAATTGTAATTTATAATAATTATTATCATATTAAAAATATATAAAATAAGTTATAATTTATTATTATTTGAATTTTGTATTCAAACAGTTACAATTTAATCATAATTGTTATATTTACTAATAAACAATTTTAAATAATTGAAAAATATATATAAATTATAATATTTTATATTAAAAATATAAAGTATAAATAAATTTTCACTTTATTCAAAATTATTAAATTTTATTTTTTTATGATTTTTATTATTATGTTTAAATTTTCAGTTATATTTTTTAAAACTTTTTTTAATATTTCATTTCTTATTCATAATAAAAACTTGTTATATTTTTTATTATTTAAATTTATTTAATTATGTGTAAATTTATAATTTTTCTTTATAATTAAATTATTTTATTAATATTACGAAAACAAAATCATTAAAAAAAAATTTTAAAAAATGATATTTTTAAAATTATTCTATTTTATCAATTAACATGTTTATTTAAATTAATTTGAGTAAATGTAAAATTTTATATTTTATATAAAATTTAATTTAATAATTATATAGTAACAAAAAATAATAATTTTATCAATAAAATGTGAGTGTATTGATTATATGATTTGATTATGTCCAACCCCACTTACCTTTAAATCTCGCTGTAGTATTGACCTATATAACTAGGAACCACATAAAAACCTGTAATTTTAAAACTTTTTATAAATATAATTGATTGATTCTTAGAAAGAAATAGCACGGATACACAACTTGTAATTTTGAGATCCCGCTTTATTCGTGTCTGCTTTAGGAATATGTGCTATAATTATCAAATAATTTGCGAAGATACAGATATTGAAAACTCTTTGTTTGTACTATGGAAGGAGGACCTCATTTTTTTTTAGAATTATTATCTGTCATCTCCTAATATATATTCAACTTTCTTTGCCATGATAAGATAAAAGCTAGATTCTTGTTTTATTAATCTATGTTTTATTAGGAAAAGGAAAATGTATATTCATTTTCAAGATGGGAGCATTTATTTTTTTAATTTTTAATTTTATTATTATTTTTTTCCCTCCCTTTCAATGGTCACTTTCGTCGAGGGTCTTCTTCCTTTGTGAAAAAATAAATTCGAACTCAACCGCATGGAACCATCTTTGGATATGCATATGCATACTTCCAAGACAATGGCCCATGAAGGGTACCTTATCATATAAGGCCCTCTTGGATGATGCACTTTTAAACGAAATAGGATATTTTTTTTAGTTTATTATTTTTTATTTTTGTAAATGTCTTTGAATTTAATTTATATATAATCATCATTATAACGTTTATATTAATAGGAAAAGATATTGATAAGAAAAACAAATTTATAATAATGAAAATATAAATTACTTTGAGTAATATTATGAAAATTTTATCTCATTAATTTTATTTTAAAATGTTATAATAATTATTTAAAATAAACAAAAAATTAAAAATTCATTTCTAATTTCTTATATATTTATAATTTTTTCAATTATAATTTCATTAATATTTTGGGATTAAATTTTTTAATTTTTTAATATTATGATGTAGAAAAAGAGATTCAATTTATAGAATCTATAACTTTTGATTCCTAGTTTCATTTGAGCCTATTTTCCTACCAAAATGATTGTTTTGAAAAGCTCGGTGTAGCCATAACCCAACCTATCTAGTTATAAACATTTTTGATATATTTAGAGGCCATACATGATCATCTGAGAGTCCAAAACTATGGTTTAATATTATTTTTGACATTTTTCTAATTTTTATTTTTTTTAATTTTCGTAAGCGAACATGAACTTCAATTGATATTCGTTCGACACGTTAATTTTAGTGTTTAGTTTATTTTTGGAGTTTTTTAAAATTACATGCACTTGCATGCAAAGCTTATTAAAGATAGTAGCAACTAAAAATAGCAGGTCAAGTTTTATTACTTTTTAGAGTTCCAAATTTTGCATATCAACTGTGATTTTGAGTTGACGCTTATTTAGGTATGGTTTTTAATTATTTGAATGATTCAATACAAATCAATACATGTTATTATTTCAAAAAAATTGTAGATTAGTATTTTCTTATATTGATAGTATTTAGATTCACTATTTGGTATATTCTTCTCTTGTCGAATACAACTCAGTTTGTATGAGTTATTCTTATTGTACCACTTCCATTTTTTCTTATCAATCTTCTTCATTTCCCATTATGTAATCCAAGTTTTGTTTTCCTTTTGTAATCCTTCTCACTGTACTAAATACCTATCACAACTTTCTTGCCTTGTGTTTATAGTTTTTAATCCATAACCTGAACTATATTTTCTTTCTTCTTTGGAACATGTTTTTAATTAGATCATCAACAAAAGAGGGTCCTGAGCCCTATACAAAATAGTCCCCAGGGCAAAAAAATCCTCAGACATGCTAGTAACAACACTCTGACAGCTCATACATAGCTACCCAAACTAAACAATAACATAACCTAATCTATCAGGTCGAACACCCTTAGCTTGAGTGTGGGTTTGATAAACTAGCTTTGCAAGACCTTTATTCCTCCTTTGGACAATAGTCCAATATTCATTCTTATCTCTAATTGTGGAATTAGGAGATGAAGGAGGTGAAGAACTCACCAAATCCTCAAAGGGGGCGTAGCCTAGGGAAATGACACAACAACATCAGACCTATCCACAACTTTCACACCAACATAAATAGTCTAGGACTTAGTGATAGCAGTAGGCCAGATCCCTGTGGTCAATCCAATAGCATCATCAGGGGAAATAACAGGGCAAGTCCCTATTATAGCTCTAACATCAACATTTAAATATGTTGGATCTTCAACAGTAATAACAATTGAGATCTTGATAGTAGTCCTAGCATCTTTACTAGTAGTAACGATAGGGGAGATTGCCCCAATAAGGAGCTCAACCTCCTTAGAGGACTCATCCTCTTGAGATGGACTATCATCCTGGGATGCACTGATAACCAAGTGTTCCAAAGGAGCATCTTTATAGCAAGTACAAGCTCCCTTACGATGCGAGAGAGGACACTTAGAAGCCAAATGATCAGTAGTAAAACAACTTCTACGTTTAAAAATGAGACCCTCATAATCTAATATTTATATCTAGGGCCTTTCCCCTACCAACAAAACCACATCACCATGAAGAGGTTTGGATATATAAATATCCACCAAGATGGGAACAACCGTGGAGTGTCCCATGAAAGAGGTAGTAGAATCAACCTTAAGGAAGTGACCTATATCATTGTTGATGCCTTCAAAGAAATAAATCTTCCAAAACTAGAGAGGAAAATTTTGGAGATGGACACAAATAGATATAATGTGAATCAGCTCAGTGAGGGGATTAAAAGATAGAGTCCAGGGTTTGATGGAAAGGGAATGCTCACCCCACATCCAAACCCTACCATCAAGCACTAAATATCATTGGTTCAAGGAAGCAAACATCACAATAAAGAAACCTCTTGCATAGGGAAATAACTCAATCATACTTTCAATAAACAACTTCCATGACTCCATGACCCAATTTTAGAGATTGGGAAGAGAGGGCCAAATCCCATTGAATATGAAAATCTCTGCTCTATTATGATAGAGCTCCTCATTTTTTTTGACCTCCAAGCCATACACCACAATAGGGGACTCCCAGACATAAGGCATCAACTTCGAACCATGTTGGGGTGAGCAGGACTGAGCACCTGTTCTAGTCATAACAATAGAGAAGCACTTCAGAAGCCCCATAACTTGAGTAGAATTAGGCTGGTGGTTTGGGGTGGATGGTGGTAGTGGGGACAATAAAACTTCCCCTAGTAGGTGTGTCACTATAGGCAGAGTATCATTGCAGCTGATGTATTTTATAGCCACCATAGGGGTAGCCTTCATATCCATTGTTGAACCATTACGATCCATTGACATAGCCTTCATCTTTGGTACATGTTGCTTCCAATCTACTTATTCAATTTCTTCACCTTCACTATTTTCTCCATGCAAATCATTTAAATTTGAAACATTAAATACTATAAATATATCAAAATTCTATGGTAAATTGAGCTCATAAGTATTGTCATTCATTTTGTTCACAATTTTGTATGGTCAAATTTTATTGTACTTCAACTTGTTATATGTGTCTTTTGAAAATCCTATTTCCTCAAGTAAACCATCATTAAATCTCTTTATTAAAATATTTTTGACTTTCTTCTCAGATATACTACTATTTTATACTTCTCATTACTTTCCTATAACTTTCTTCTTACTTCTTGTAACTGATGTATATGTGCTACAAACACTTATGCATCATCAGTAACTCATTCTGTAATTGGTAACTATACCAAATCTAAAAAACTCATAAGATTTCTCCCATAAACAATATAAAATGTTTATTTTTCTATGGATCTATTCACTGAAAAATTATATAAAAACTTAGCATGTGGTAAACCCAAGTCCCATTACTTGGACTTCTCTACAACTATGCATCTCTAGAAATTTTCCAAGCTTTTGTTTAGAACTTCTATATGTCCATCTATTTGGGAGTATTATGCACTACCAAATTGTATCTTAGTCCCCATCTTACTCCATAAATTCATCCAAAAATGACTCAATTTTTTTGTGTCCCTATATGATATAATAGTTTTTGGAACATCGTGCAATCTCACTCTATCATTAAAAAATAGTTTTACAACTCTAGTGTCATCACTAGTTTTCTTACATGTAATAAAATGAACCATCTTAAAAAACCTATCTATTCTCATAAAAATTGAATCATTACCTCTTTATGTGTTTGGCAATCCCAACACAAAATTAATACTCAAATCTACCCATGAACCTCTTGGAAATGATAATGACATTGACAACCCTATATTTTGTCCATGTACATTTACCACATAATATATTTCATACCTTGAAACATATCTTGTCACATAATTCTTAATATTTTCCAAAAATATAATTCTTATCTCTAATATATAATCTTTATCTTACCCAAATCTCTAGCGAAACCATCACTATACAATTCTCTCATAACAGTATCTCTTAGAGACCCAACTGGAATACATAATTGTTTCCTTTTGACGAGATAATTGTCCTTCATAAGATACTCATCATAAACATTACACGTATTACCTGGAAATGGATTGCTACATTTCTCAACTATCTTTTCAAAATATGGATCAACATCATATACTTTCTTAATAAATTAAAATTCAACACAAAAGTATAGCCTTGAAATAAGGACACCCACTTTGCATGCCTATTATTTTAATATTTTTGAGTGTTCACATTCTTCAAAGCCTCATGATTAGTAAATAATATAAACTCCTCAGGCACTGAATTATGCCTCCAATGTCTTAACGCTTGTATAATGGCATAAAATACAACATCATATGTAGAATAAATTTTTCTTACCGCATTTAATTTATCATTGAAATATTCTACTGGCTTTCCTTCTTGACACAACACAACACCAATTCACACAAATTAAGCATCAAAATCAGCCTCAAAAAGTTTGTTAAAATATCATAATGCCAAAATAGGCTTTTATGTGATCTTCTTCTTCAAAAACTCAAATATTTAAGTTGTTTTCTTTGTCTTGAAGTTTTTATCTCTCATAAAATTAGTTATTAGTGCAACAAGACTACTAAAATTATTAATGATTTTTCTATAAAAAATTGTTAAACCATAAAAACTTCTTACTCAGTGGTGCTCTATGGGACAGGACACTCAGAAATTATTTATGATTATTCTTCATCCATTTTTGCACTATTTGCTAAAAGTACAAATCCAAAAAATACAAAATTATTTTGCATAAACCTGTAATTTTAAAAATTTGTATATATCTTCTCTTTTCTTAAAAATACAATAACTTTCTCAAATGATGTAAGTATTCTTATGTAGTCTTACTAAATATTAAAATATCATCAAAATAAAACACCACAAACGTACCAATATATTCTTACAGCACTATGTTCATCATCCTTATAAATATGTTGTTAGGTGTATTAGATAATCTAAATGGAATGACCAGCCACTCATATAAACCATATATAGTCTTGAATGATATTTTACATTCATCTCTTTAACGATTTAAATCTGATAGTATTACCTTATCAGATCAATCTTCATTAAAAATATTCTCTGGCAAGAACATCGATCATATCATCTAAACAAGGTATAAGAAACCTATACTTGATTGTAATTTTATTGATTGCTCTACTATCAACACACATACTCCATCCTCCATCTTCCTTTAGAATGAGCAATGCGGCATTACACATGCACTCATTCTCTCTCTTTCTACACCCTTCCTTACCAATTCAATAACATGTTCATTTAAGTATACATGTTCTATTGGACTCATCTTATAAGATATTTGATTGGGTAGATTTGATCCTAGAATCAAATAAATATGATGTAGAATATCTCTTTTTGGTTGTAAACCATTTGGTAACTCATGGGTATAACATTTGTATATTATTTAAATACTACTACTACTTCTACTGGTATTTACACCATTCTTGTGTCTCCTAATGCCTAACAATAACCTATCATATTAATGTATTTGATAAATTCATTTACATTCAACATGTTTACAATTTTCCCTTCTTATTTTAGAGGAAACAAAACTATCTTCATAGCACCTTTATAGAAACTATACATGTTATTTGTTCTAGCATTAATTACAAGCTTAATCTTCGTTAACCCTCTCCATCAATAAGAACAAAACTATTTAAGGGATGGAATGTAGCATGAGAAAGGACAAAGGATTATCCATAAAATTTTGGGTTAAAACTATAACAACAATCATATACTTTGTCAATATATGTCTAATTAAGAGTGTTAGCGATATGATCCATCAAGAATCATGAAGCATTCAAAAACCAAGTGTTGAACACGTTAGATATTTTCTAATGTATTACATATGCACATATGCTAAAGCATGGTAAAATAAGTAGGTATGATGAATACAAAAAACTCATCTTTATCTCATATAGTAAACAATCAAAAGATTATGTATATATAATCCATTCACCAAGGAGACATAATTAGTCAAGACATTTAGTTCATTGAGGATGCAAAATAAAAATATAAACAAGAGCATCGATAAGTGAAAACATGGGCTTGTGGAGCCTTTATTAAAATTGAACTAGTAAGTGGTAAAACCACTAATACACTATGTTGGAATCGTAATTCACAAATTAATAAGTCATATAATAGGATTAACCTATAAGGATCTCAATGATAACATGATTGGTTAAGATCTAAGTATGATTTAACATATAGATGGACATAGAGAATAATCAAACAAATTATATTTCTTATGACATAAATATTTTCTATATATTATTCACTCAATATTTTCAAACTTTATAAGAAATAATTCCTCTAATGATGGAGATTATCTCTCCATAAATATGTCACCCAAATCCCCATAAATGCTCTATCT
This sequence comes from Torreya grandis, assembly GCA_037957365.1. Lineage (NCBI taxonomy): Eukaryota > Viridiplantae > Streptophyta > Pinopsida > Cupressales > Taxaceae > Torreya > Torreya grandis. The sequence continues at coordinate 933,078 of JARHVA010002915.1, read as the reverse complement.
CCTATACATGTATTATTGTTTTAACTCACAACAATATATTAGTGTGTGTGTGTGTGTGTGTGTCTATATATATATAGATATATATATATATATATATATATATATATATATGTATGTATGTATGTATATATATATATATGTGTATATATATATATATATATGTATATATATATATATATATATATATATATGTATATATATATATATATATACATATATATATATATATATATATAGACATATATATATACATATATATATATGTATATGTATATATATATATATACATATATATATATATATACATATATATATATATAGACATATATATATACATATATATATATATATATATATATATATATATATATGTATATATATATGTCTATATATATATATATATGTACATATATATGTCTATATATATATATATATATATACACATAAATACATACATACATACATACATACATACATACATACATACATATATATATATATATATATATATATATATATATATATATATATAGTATCAGTTCCCCTTCATTAGTGAAAAATAAGAGGTGTATAAATCCATCATCTTTCAGTATCCTCCAACCTCTAACAGGTCCATTGCTTACTTCGTCGAAGAATTCGTGATGCTCAAATGCATGAATTTGTCATTTATTATGACAAGACCCCCATCCTCCCCCCTCGCACCCCCCCAAGTGCCCTCATCAATAATTTAGACATATGACATAAAAATTGGATGTTAGGGTCGCTTGATATTGCATCCATACAAGAGAGTTTTTGACTATTTTTAACATAAATACGACTGTTGACATACCATGGTTTTATTGACATTTTTATAAAACATTTAAAACTGTGGACTATATTGACCTAATAAAAGAATACAACACTAGGATTGATGCACATCATTCCTCTAATATAAGCCAAATGACTACTAAAACCCATCAACTAGAAATTATTATTTAATTAATTTCTAATAATAAATATATAGACTATAAAAATTTGACTCCAAAACTTATAATCTGATTATACTATGACCATAAGAGAATAATAACCATGTCTAAACTCAAAATAAAAAATTCTTTACTATTAAATATGACAAATACTAAAATATGAATTTTGATGCATTATTGAAATCTAATCCCAACTAAAGACTCAAACCATATAACTCAGTACATATGTTGATTTTTGATATGACACGACAAAATATTTGAATAATGCAAATCTATAACAAATGGCATTTAGATGGTGTATATATTTTCACTTATGGAAGGAATTTTTGGAGAGAGATGGTTGTTCCATATACGAGATTATTTTTCAAGGCAAAACACACAATTATATGTTAGTAGATGTTTAACTGGGTGAAGTTGCCATAAATATCTAAACATTGACTCTTTTGATCATGTCATTGAATTTCACAAACACCATGATTTCCTTTGATGATTGGTGATCTAGTGCACATAAATCAATGTGCTCAAGTTGGGAAGCGAGTTGAACATCATCCTAGGAAAGCTCAAATCCCTATTACAACTTATGGATAAATGAGATAAGTTTTCATTTAAGAGGATTGGTCATGGATAGGAGAGCAAGGGTCCAACTAATCTAGTTTGATAAAAATATGTTGAATTAATTGATGAATACCATAGTTCTATGATAAAATATTACATAATCTTTTGATTAAAGTCATCCACTATCACTTCAATAGCCATGTAGAGATGCAAACAAACATTTAAATCCAAATTCAAATAAATTATTGATCTAGAATTTGTCATTATTTGTTCTATGAGCTCAATGTTGAATAACTTCATAGCAAGATTTGATGTAAAATCCTGATCCAAGATAAAATGTGACTATATAAAAAAACAAATGTAGAACATCTTTAATATATGTCTAATTTAATAAAGTAAAAACAAAAACTACATACAATACACTCATAATATATAGATCTCTTTGAAAGAATAATATTGCATCAATAGGAGGGAAGTATAAAATAATGACCCTTATTTTTATTTTAATCCTCCATCATAGAGATTGATCACTTATTTGATACCAAAAAATGGGACTACTTCAGATCTGAATACGATTTAACACAACATTGAGCATAGAGAATAATAAAACAAATTATATTTATTAAAACATGAATATTTTCTATATATTATTCATTTGGGATACTAAAAATTTATAGGAAACTATTCCTATAATTATGGAGATTATCTCTCCATCAATATCTCAACCAAATCAATATAAATACACTATATCCTATATATGTATTATTGTTGTAACTTAGAAAAATATATTTAATCAAATAATATATTCCAATCTATATTCATAATATTATTATATAAATATTACAACACTTATTTAATAAACAAATATAACTAATAGTGAATTATTGCTCTCATAATTATTCACACAAATTTTTGTCAGGACTTACCATTTCCTAACGTTCCCTTATTTAGGCCTTACATGGTAATTTGTGTTTCATAGGACTTAATGAAAGTAAAGAATGAACACATCAAATTATTATCAACCATTCACTACCAATAACCTCCTCTACCAATTGAATTAGCATGGGAACTTCAAATAGGTACATCTTCCATCAACCAAGAAATGGGAACAGGATCAACAAATCATGGAAACCTCCTCCATGTATCAACCACCAGTCATGTAAAGGGATCTACATAAAACAAATCTAGTGACATACTAGTAGGAACCATATATGTAAATTTCACTCTTATATCTCCTAAATAATTTTTTTATAGAGTATACTATGTGGGAAAATAATAAATACAACTCATATTCATCACACATACAAACAAGTGATAACAATAAGATATATATATATATATATATATATATATATATATATATATATATATATATATATATATATATATATATATATATATATATATATATATATCTGTGTGTGTGTGTGCCACTATAGCAAAAGTAGCCCTTCATTAGTGGCTAATGAGAGGCATAAGAAGCCTCCATCCTTCAGTCTCCTCAAACCTCCAACAAGTTCATTGCATACTTAGTGGATGATGTTGTGAAGCTCAAATGCATGAATTTGTCATTTTTTATGACAATACCCCCCATAATTTGGAGATATGACTTAAAAATTGAATGTCAGGGTCGCTCAACATTGCATCCATATAAGATAGTTTTTAAATATTTTTAACATAAATATAACTATTGACATATAATGGTTTGATTTACATTTTTACAAAACATTTAAAACTTTGGAGTATAGCGACATAGCAAATGAATACAAGACTAGGATTGACACACATCATTCCACTAATATAATCCAAATGACTAGTAAAACCCATTATCTAGAAAGTAATATTTAATTAATTTCTAACAATAAATATATAGACTATAAAAAACTGACTCCGAAACTTATAATTTGAATATATTATGGCCACAAGAGAATAATAACCAAGCCTAAACTCAAAATAAAAGACTCTTAACTATTAAATATAACAAACCCAAAAATATGAACTTTAATTTACCATTAAAATTTAATCCCAAATAAACATTTAAACCATATAACTATGTGCATATGTTGACTTTTGATATAACACGATAAAAATATTTGAAGAAGGCAAAGCTCTGACAAATGGCATTCATATGGAGTACATATTTGCACTCATGGAAGGAATTCATGGAGAGAGATGGTGGTTCCATATGTGAGAATGTTTTTCAAGGAAAAATGCACTACTGGATGTTAGCATATGTTTGACCAGGTGTAGATGTCATAAATATCTCAACATTAGATATTTTGATCATGTCATTGAATTTGACAAACACCATGATTTCCTTTGGTGACTGGTGATTTGATGCACATCCTTGAATGTGCTTAAGTTGGGAGGCTGATTGAATGTTGTCATAGGAAATCCCAAATCCCTGTTGTAGTTTGTGGATAAATGAGAGAAGGCTAAAGTTGAGAACATAAGCCATGGTTAGGATAATAAGGGTCCACCTAATCTAACTTGCCAAAAATCTTGTGGATTAATTGATGAATAACATAGTTCCATGAAAAAATATTACACAATCTTTTTGGTAAAGTCATCCATTATCACTTCAATAGCTAGTGTAGAGATGCAAACAAATTTTTGAAGCCAAATGCAAAGAAATTACCAATTTATAATTTCACATTATCTAGTCTATGAGCTCTATGTTAAATAGCTTCGTATCAAAATTTGATATAAAAACTTGATCTAAGATAAACTGTGACTATATCAAAACCAATTTAAAATGTCCTTAATACAAAATTAATTTAATAAACTTTTAAAAAAAACATATAATACACTCATAATATATAGATCTCTTTGAAAAAAACATTCCATAAACAAGAGCAAAGTATAAAATAATGGCTCCTCTTTTTATTTTAATCCTTCATCATATAGATTGAGCATTACTCTAATACCAGATAGTGGGACTGGTTTAGATCTCAGTATGATTTAACACAAAGCTAAACATAGAGAATAATAAAATAGATTATATTTCTTACAACACGAATATTTTATCTATATTATTCATTCCGGATATTACAACTTTATAGGAAATTATTCCTATAATCATGGAGATTATCTCTCCATTAGTATCTCACTAAAATCACCATGCATACTCTATCTCCTATATATGTATTAATTTTGTAGTGCATAATGATATATTTAACTAAATAATATATTCTAATCTATATTTGTAATAATTTTCTAACAATATCATTGATGATATGTCAGTGAGTTGGTAAATCAACTTGGTTTCTACAATCACCACCCATGTTTAAATCTTAGATGGTATTAGAGGTCGATTCTGGTCAATTATTGGTATTAGGCTAGTTGTGTTTGTTGATGGTATTATCAGGTTGGTTATGGTTAGTCATTGGTAGTTTCAAGTTGATTATGGCTACTATTAGTAATATTTTTACTTATGTACATGGGTATCTATGCCCTCAATTTTGTCCCTGACTAGTTGGAGCTCTGGTAAAAAAAAGATCCCACTAAAATCATATCTATCAAAAAACATATTGTTATAACAATATTATGACAACTAGTTATTAACTATATATAAATATTAGTAAATTATTACTCTCATAATTATTCAAACAAATTACTATGAGGACTAACCATTTCCTAATAAACGAGAAGAGCATGATATGAATTCATCATCCTCCAACTCAAGTCAACACTTAAGAAGGAAACGGACCTTGTAATATATCTAGTCAATATTCAACATATGAATAAAATGAGGATGAAACTATCATTTTTTTTAATTTTTAGTAGCTAATCCTCTCTAAGGAATGGAAACAAGGTGTATATGATGAATAATGTGTTTTATGGGTTCAATCAATCACCAAGGATGTGGTACAACTAAATATATTCATGCTAGTTGATAAATGAATTTATCAAAAGTAGTAGTGAACCCACTCTCTACATCAAGATAAACAAATAAGGTATTATAATAAATATTTTATATGTAGGTGACATAATCTTCACCAAAAATATAAATAAATCCATATAATATTTCAAAATAGCCATGACAAAGGAGTATAAGATGATTGATTTAGGTTTTCTAAAGTATTTTCTTGGCATTAAGGTTAAAAAAATGGAAGATGGATTTTTTTTGTCACAATAAAAGTATGCAAATGAAATGTTTTATATATTTATAATGTTGGATTGTAAACCAACATCAACACTAATTGAAATAATTTTTAAATTACACAAGGAATATTGCATCAATAATTTGGTCCCACATTATTCAAGAGCTTGGTAGGAAGCTTTGATGTATTTGATTGTGACTTGACTAGATATCATGTATGTAGTCATTATGATCTCTAAATTCATGGATACAAAAAAAAAATGCACTAAAAATAATAAAAAAATTATCTTTAGGTATTTTAATGAAAAAAGAGGAGTAATTATTTTATGTAGTGGTACATGAGTTTTAGTTAGTTGGATTTAATGATAGTGATTGGAATGGTTGGTTTGATGATAGAAAGAGAATGTTTGGATATGTGATCCATATTGGGTCAGGAGCTATTTCTTGAGATTTAAATAAGCAACCCATTTTATCACTTTCCATGAATTAAGGTGAGTTTATAGAATTAAATAAAGGAACATGTCAATTAATATAGACTATTAGAATCCTATTAGATTTATCTGAAAAGAAACAAGGAACAATAATGTTCTTTTGTGACAACATACATTTCATTACATTGTCAAAGAATCATATTTTTCATGGAAATATAAAATATATATCAATAAAGTATCATTCTATTAAATCATTAGATTAAAGAGGTGAGATTGAAAATAAATTTTACAAGTTTTAGCAATAACTTGTTTACATATATGCTAAGGCATTTTTAAAAGAAAGCTTTGAGAATTTAAGATATTATTTAGGTGTGATAGATGGTGATATTTGAAAGTAAGAGGGAGTGTTTAAATTTCTAATCTCACCTACTCCCGCCATCTAGCTTCTCTTAAAATCATTGTAATATAACCACAACCCCATCATCATTGATTATTTATTGTGAGTAATGGTACTGGAATGTTAGTGCATCATTAATCAAGTTAGTGTAATGCTATTGGGGGAAAAATATTTTAGTGGAATATTAGGGAGTATTAAAATATTTTAGTGAAGGAACATTCATGTTAATATTTGTGAGTGGAATATTGTGGATATAAATCAAACTATTTCTAGAAAGGAAGTAACTCAAGTTTATTCTTTGTAGTCTTTTGTGTGCATGTGTTAATTATTATATATAATAGTAAAAAATATTGTTTTATTTTCCTTAACACACACCTTCAAGGTTAAATATGATGTATGAATCCTTTAGGATCCTCAATCCATTCCCTCTCTTTGTCATTAAACTAATATTCTCCAATGTGATTCTTAATATAATTCAAATCAAACAGATAAGTGGGATTGAATAACTTTTATTGATCATCATCATTCATAAGTCCTATGAATCCATTTGAGGAATTTTATTTCCATCCTTTAGGATGAATGGATTTCATTATATACTCTTCCCTAACCCAAATATTATAAATGTTTACTTCTTCTACATATAATGCAAATTAGATTTCACCATATAATAGCAATCCAATGTGATGCTTAATATAATTCAAATAAAATAGATAAGTGGGATTGAATAAATTTTATTGATCATCATCATTCATAAGTCCCATAAATCCATTTTATGAATTTTATTTCCATCCTTTAGGATAAATGTTTATCATTATATAGTCTTCCCTAACCCCAATATCATAAACCTCCACTTCTTCTACATATAATGCAAATTATATTTCATCATGTAATATCAATCCAATGTGATGCTTAATATAATTCAAATCAAATAGATAAGTGGGATTGAATAACTTTTATTGATCATCATCATTCATAAGTCCCATAAATCCATTTGAGGAATTTTATTTCCATCCTTTACGATGAATGGATTTCATTGTATATTCATCCCTAACCCCAATATTATAAACCTCCACTTCTTCTACATATAATGAAAATTATATTTCACCATATAATAGAAACCAAAGAATAAAATAAAGTAAATACGAACACCAAAAATTACAGAAAGCAAAGAAGTTTCTATTAAAGAAAAGGATTAAAAAAAAAAAGAAAAGCATAAATACCATATGGCCTAGATAAAGCACAAATATCTATGTTACTATTTCCTTGATGGCACATCATGGGTGGGGGATAATTACTAAAATAACAATTTGACTCTCATGGCATGTGTGTTTCTTAGATACACAATAAAAATACACTCTCTTATTTTTAAAATAAATATTATGAATAACTACTAATATAATTTAATATAAATTCTTGAAAATATACTTAAGTAGTAGGATATATACATTTCCATTCTTATTAAACATGATGATGTATTAAAATTATATAATCAGACTATATAAATATGTTCCTCAACCTTACAAGGTGTTTGTTATTGCTAAAAAACACTAGCATATCATATACACAACTCAAGGAATATGAAACCATAATGAAAGATAAATGTAAAGAACTATCCAAATGCTATAACAAACAAGAATACATGATAGACATGAAAATAAAGACCAAAATAGAATAAAATATATCTTGTATCATGATTGTTCTCAAGAATCAAAATGAGATAAGATGCTCATTCATACACAACATTAAGATAAAAAATTAAGTCCTTTATTGCTATTTTTTTAATAAACAACATAATACAATAGATACATTGAGATTTATTTAAATCTTTCGAATCCTCTAGAGACTAGTTACAAAACATGAGAAATAGGATACATGAAAATTCATAGTGAGCATGGATGTGGTATTTGATGAATTTGGTAATATGAAAACTGTAGAGATTGAATCACAATTTCATAGGTTAGAGAGGTAAATTGCAAGCTATGATAACAAATTGAATGATTAGGCCAACTCTCATAGTTTTTGGTATGAGACTAGTATCCATTTAATTTCCTATAGTACGTCATAGGTTCATGACTTAAAAAATGTTGAAAATTATCTAAGTATTCCTTCAACTAGTGCACATGATGAGAATTATGGTGTTCCTAATCTGAATTTTTTGAATAAATATCCAAAATTAGATCAACACAATTTTTATGACTTGAAATCATGTGAAACTAGTACAATAAGTCTCATTTGTTATCACAAATAGGTAAACTATGCAATGTTTGTTACTACTTCTTCTACTTAAACATCCACTTTTGAGGAGGCTTCTACTGAACTAGTTTGGTAACAAGTAATGAAAGTGAGTATGATTCACTTATTAACAATAATACTTGGGTTTTGGTTGATCCTCCTCCACATATTCAACCCATTGGATGCAAAAGGGTTTATAGGGTCAAGTATAAATAATATGGCTCCATTGATAAAAACAATTAAATACTTTTTGTGAAAGATTATGCACAATAAGAAGGTATTAACTATGAATAAATATTTGTACCAACTACCAAATGGCACACTATTCATATGGTAGTTTCCTTAGCAACAAAAAGGGTTGAAAACTAAATTATGTGGATGTTAAAAGTTACTTTTTGAATGTTGATTTATAGGAAGAAGTATATATGAAACGACCTTGAGGTTTTTTGAAAGTGGGTGCAAAACACAAAGTGTGTAAACTAATCAAAGATATCTATGGTATCAAACAAGCACCTAAAACTTGGTATGAAAAATGGATTCCTAATTGAATAAAATTTATTTTCAACATAGTGAATCTAATGATACTTTCTATATTCAATTGCAGGGTAAAAAAATATTAATTCTTTGTCTTTATGTCACTGACTTATTTCTCATAGGTAATGATGAAAACCATAACAAGTATTTGAATAAGGAATTAAAATATGGGATTTAAATGATAGATCTTGGACTTCTTCATTATTATCTAGGCATAAAATTAACCCAAAAAGAGAAAAGTATTTTGATTTTACAATATAAGTATATTTACAAGTTATTAACTAGGTTTGGCATAAATGATTGTAATCCTACCCTCACTCCCATGGAAAGTAACTTTAAGTTGTCTAAGGATGACGGTAATGCATTTTTTTACCATTCCAAATATAGATAGTTAGTAGGAGGTTTGATATACTTGATGACTACTAAGCCTAATATATCATTTTCCTTTGGAATTATTTATAGTTTTATGCATGAGCCTAGATAAATTCATTGACATGTAATAATAGGAGTATTTCATTGCATTTAGGGAATGAAAACATATTTCCTTGAGTACTACCACAACAAGAAATTAAAATATGTTGGGTATTGTGTTACATATATTCATATATGTGTGGATGACAGAGTGTACACAATAAAATGAAATATGCATATGAGTTTAGTTATCATTGCTTGGTGTTGTAAGAAGTAGGATGCAGTGGCCAATTCATCATCAAAATTATAATACATCATAGCATGGTATATTTTAGGAGAAATTATCTATTTATTTTGAATTCTTTAAGATCTTTAGATTTCTTAGATTATTCCTACAGAGTTATACATTGATAATCAAAGTATAGTATAGTTGTCTAGAAATATAGTATTTCATTCCAAAAATATATTGATGTAAAAAATCACAATATATGAATGTTTTTTGTGAATAAATAACTTGATCTAATATATTTCATAATTGTTGATCAGACAAATAACATTTTCACAAAATCCCTTGATAGAAACAAATTCGATAAATTTAGAAAAATGCTTGGTATGTGTTCAAATAACTATGTGTAGATCATGGCGGGATTTTTTAGGACTTGTTCCAAAGTATTAACATTAGGTTATGTTTTTAGGTTGATAATAAAATAGTTTTAGGTAAATATGAATGTAAAAGGGCATGCATATTTTGTAAAGACACCCCATTTAATAATATTTAGTTATTTTAATTTATGTTTTTGAGTTCAATAATTAAAACTAGTTTTTGTGTTGCATTCCCATGAGAAGTGGTTATTTATTTTGTTATTTTTACTATTCATAGTTGAAATCCTATAAATTCATGTTTTAGTATGTGAAAGGGTTAACATAATATATACACCCTTTTCATGTGCT
>JARHVA010002915.1:897500-912500 GCA_037957365.1 Torreya grandis | reverse complement strand
TACTTGAGATGTGGAAATAAAATATATTTAAATTTAAATGAAATGAGTGTATAAAATTCATAGGTGTATCTTTTTAGCTTTGAATGCATTATACATTTCTCCATTATTAAAGGTTAGGCTCCCTTATAGAACCCATCTTTACTAATAATTTAAAAAGTATTTGTTTATAGGTGATGCTTGAGTTATTTTTTTCACACAACATACAACCTTAATATTATAATATGGGAATGAAAATTGAAATACGATATATGTGAGATAGTGAAATTAGAAACCATACATTAAAACTTCATAAAGAACAAGAATTTGAACTAATGTTTACAAGCAAAGGGGAAATTATACTTATTTTAAAATATCTAAAATGTTATTTTTGTTGCTATCATATATAGGTGGCCAATACTAATAGAAAATAGCAGTGATTTAAGGTTCCCATTTTGGCATATAAATCTATGAAAGCTGTTACAATTTATTATTATTATTTTTAATCTTTTTGTCACTTTCTTATTTGAATTTTATTTCTTTTATTATTTCTCAACCCCTACATCTCATGTGACTAGAAATATGCATGAACTCATCGGTAAAATGTATGTGATTAAGATAATTTCTTCCTAATCCTAACCCATCGTAACTATTAATATGAGATAAATAAACACTGAATATCAATAAAGTTTGAGATATGTGAAATTTATTTTATTTGAGTAATATTTTGCTTTCTATTATGTATATTTATTTTTAAAGGCCCTCAACCCCAAATCTTGGCCCCATGAATCTAGTAATATGTAAGGGCTCATCACTAGGTTCCATAATAGGTAAGTAAGGTTACTTCATTTGGGCATGATTGTGTCATTTCTTAGTGATAATAGTAAAATGAGACTAAATAATAGAAAAGATTCTAGACTAGGTTGTAGGCTGCAATTTTCTAATTTTACAAGAAAATATGATGTAATGAGGTACACTATGATCATAAGAACAAAAAAATAACCTATGTCACATTTATTTTGAGGATTATTTCTAAAATTAAATATGTTGACATGGAAAATGAAATTGAATGATATGTTGCAATTTGAAATATTTTTAATCACATGGACTCATAGCTAAGGAACCACTAAACAAACATATAATATGTAAGAAAACATAAAAAAATTGGAAACATAATAAGGTTAATGTGAAATATAATGACTATATTTAGAACCATTTGAGGTATAAAGAGTTCATAAACTCACCAAATTACTTGTCCTCTAAAGTGCAAAACTAAAATGATCCATTTTTTAAATATTCGATAATCATACATAGACCTTATTAATTGGGGATTAGATTATGACCTTATCCATTTTTATTATATATTATTATCATAAAATAACCATGTATCTTAATTGTATGGTGAATTCATACACATTCTTATTTTTTTCAGGATATGTTTTTTGTGTAATAAATGTGATTGTGTATGACCACAAGCTAGTGCTCATATAAGGTTTATAACTATTTTGAACATCCATTTTTATACTCTTCATGATCAAGGAAAACCTAAAGAGTTAAACAAAGTCTATGAAATTATACCTTGAGGGGTATAACGGCTTCATATCTGAAAATGGGATAATATTTGATTTCCCTCGTGGGCATACAAAATTTCATTCTATATGCCCAACCTGTAAGATTGAGATGAAGGTGTTAATATTTTTAATTATATTTAATATTTTTTTATTGGTATTGAATTTAAATTATTTTTTGCTAGTGTGGCTTGAGTATTGGCCTATGGGTATCATAGTGAGGCTATGTGAGGATATATATAAAATTTATTGTTCAAATCCATGCTTCTTAAAGGGGGATCAAGGCCTTCAAATGATTTTATTTAAAATTATATTGGTGATTAAAAATTTATTATCTATTGTCGAAGGCATAGATTATGTCTACTTAGAAGTATTATGTGGTTTATATAATTAATTAATGGACATCTGACAATGTAGGAGAGAGGATACCATATAAATCTACCCATGTATAGAGAAGGAAAATAGATTGGTAATGGGTTTAATATCCTTAGTGGTAATGTGAATCTTGTGAAATAAGTGTTAACACTTCTCACATTTATTTTAAATATTCAACAATGACATGCCCAATATCATGCAAAAGGTAACCCATCTTATGGATTTTTTGAGTAGTTGGATGGCCATGAAAGTGTCGACCATAAGTGCCATTGTGACAATGAAAAATGACCCTTTATAATTATTATTAATTGACACATGTCATTAAAATATATTTGAAAAATTTATGATGTATAAACTCATTATAATGATTTATTTAGCTTCAATGATATGAAGTCTCAAAATCTCTTATAAGTTGGCTTTTTCTTGGTAGCTATGGTCAACTAAATAGTTTATAATATGTATGTAACATGAGGATGAGACAATAGAAAATCAATATATATAACCTATAACCTTTTTATAAAAGTCATTTTCAATGAGATCACCAAATTTTAAAGAGGATAATATCCAACCAGACAGTGATGAATCGTCCCTCAATGGACTTTTAATTTACATAGGTGAGCTGGAATTCTCTAAAAATGTAATAAAACATCAGTCCTTGTGTGAGAGGTATGATTGATAAATAATGTTGATAATTATTAGGACCTTAATATGAAACTTGTTTATTAATTAAGCTGGTAATGTATCAACCACTTGGTTGTGAATACAATTTCCAAACTCTCTTTTTCATCTTTCATGTAATGAGTTTCATAATATAAAAGAATGAGTATATTGAATTATATGGCTAATCATTTTCCATTATCATTCCCTTGGGACATCATAAACATAATCTATACCTTAGTTTACTTTATGTAAATTATGGGAGGATTATATTATTTATGATCCATGAGTGTCAATAGATACATGAGTAAGAATTATACTGCTTCAAATTCATAATCAAAATTATTCATCTAAGTTAAGCCAGTCTAATTATTAGAAAAGTTTTTAATTGTATGAACTGCCTCAATAATGTTAGAAATAAATACATTAATGGCACCTAACTTTCACAAGAATGACATGATTCCTAACTCATTAGTAGGGGGTAACATGTCTAAGATGTCATGAATCCTTGTTGTATAAATGTTAATTCCATGTTGAGAAATGATTCAATAGAGTATTTTTTCAAATTTGACACCGAACATACACATTATATGATCAAGGATGCTTCCATGCATAATTATATGCATGAGGATGGTATGTAAGAACCCTAACTGATTGGTTTTCTTCACTTTTCAAGGAAGATCATCAAATTAAATTCATATTATATTATGAATAAGGTAGTGGAACATATGTTTCATACCAATTTGATATGTTTCCTTAATGTTTTTAAGGCTATAGGTAATGAATAAATAGGATACAGCTCCCCATGGTGTAGTAAAAGAGGGTTTGATTTTATTTTATTTTGAGACATGAATTTGAATATATCCAAAAAATTTGTCATTAAGGGACAATAATGAATATTTAATCTTAGCATTTCCATTTACATTGATGGATGAAATGGGGAAATGATATTTAATACATTCCTTATTAGTTTTGTGAATGTCTATGTATATCATATTTTTCATTATTTTTAATAATAAGAGCAATAACTGACATCCATTTACAATAGTCCATAGGTTTTAAGAACAATAATTTTATTAATTTAGTTACCTCTTCCTTTATCATGAACATTATCTTAGGATTGAGTGAAATGAGTTTTATTTTGACAAGGTTTGTTCTACATATGGTGACTAAATGGTTATCCACTATGTCAAGATGAATATTTGTCATGTATATGTAATAAAAGGCAAAGGCTTTAGAAAACTTAGCAAGCAATTATTTTTGGACCTCCACCTCCCTAGGTGAAAGTGATGAGGGAATCTTGAGAATCTTAGCGATTTAATCCATCCCTATATTACTTTAAATGGTATCCTTAATAAAGGAGGCATTTCATTCTTCAAATTTGTTTGGTGGAGGAAGGTCAATATCCTTGTCATCTACATCAAATATATCTAACTCTTTATCAAAATAATTATAATTCTCAATTATAAAATAAGAATTATATTATCTAGATATGAGGGTACACATAGGTTAAAAAAAGGGATAATCTCTATTATGATGTGTCAGAGGGAGATGGTCAAAGGAACATAGGAAATCTATAATAGTCTTATCATTATTAATAAATATAATGACTTGATGTCTAGTTTCCTCTCTAATGTAATGACTCTTTTGGTCATTTGATGTTGTTCAAACCTAAGGGTACAAAGAAATATGGCTTATGTATTGTTGTTTGAGGATTGAAATGATAATATGAAGAAACCGTAAAATCAACAAGCTAATGAATTTATATAGGAATGGATTATATAGAGATGAAATAAAAATCTTATGGAAATTTACATACAATATTATTAAAAATAATAATCTATTCAACTTTAGTCTACTAGACTTACAAAAATTGGCTATTTAATTGTTCTAAGTCACCCAGTATATTTAGGTTTTGAATACCTAATATTTTTTTTATAAGAAGTCTTAAGAAGATGGATCCATATTCCACTCCATTTATTATATAATTAAAATGAATATTGAAACCAAATTTCATGATCCTTCCTCCATGATAAATTAGGATGACCCCCACCCCTATGCCAACATGACATTTTTACCCATCATAGTGAAGTGTAAATTGATCATTAGTGAAGGAAGAATAAACATCATTATTGGGGAGGGTTTCTTGTCATCCAAAAAATTGAACATGTAATTTAAAAAAAAAGTGCCTAACCTTTATTTGGCTTCCAAGTCTTGAGACCTCGAAAGATCATACATCCTTACTTCTTAGATATCATTGAAGGAGTAATGGGCTTATCCTTTTATATTATGTTAGTAATTTCATCCATGGATTTAGTTTTTACATTTTATCTAACCCATTATCATCATGTATTTATTTTATTAATCCTTTGTGAATTTTATAATCCCTCTTTAAAATACACATAGTGTTTATTTCAAGATCCTTGTCCTTGTTTATATGTGGGGGTTTCACCACACCATTGTTGGGAAAATGGTAATAGATATGGGTTAAAATTTTATTATTATGGTTTTCTTACATGGAATCTAATGGTTTAGCATGCCCTTGAGCAACAAAAATAT
Organism: Torreya grandis; assembly: GCA_037957365.1. Taxonomy (NCBI): domain Eukaryota; kingdom Viridiplantae; phylum Streptophyta; class Pinopsida; order Cupressales; family Taxaceae; genus Torreya; species Torreya grandis. The sequence goes on along the minus strand of JARHVA010002915.1, from coordinate 907,365 downwards.
ATCCTAAGTGGAGGAATATGATATCTGAGATTACGTTATAAGGGATTACCTTAACTTTATGAACCATTGGTCTTTAAGAGGTCATGTTTTAATTTGTGTCCCTATCTACCATTTATTATTCCATCAAAATATTTTTTGTTAATAATTAACTAGAAGTATTATGGTCCCAATATAAGTGTACATGAGGCTCTCATAGCCTCTCAAGATTATGAGTGGTGGAATAATTACTTTCTGTGTAACTAAGTTTATGAATAAACAAAAGGGGACTATGATAACAGTCATCACGTGCTAATTTTACTTAGTTATTATAAATATAGACTTTAAAAAATAATATTGAATTCTCCATTCTATCCATTTAAACATCTTAGACAAGTCACATAATCTTAGAGAAGTATTTAGAGTCTCTTGAGTTTTGCTTGGGTGAAAACATGTGCAAATTAATATGGTTAATTTTGGATTGAGGTGGAGGTATTATTATATCTAATTGGTTGAGTCACAAGGCATAAATTAGTTTCATATGATTATAATGACAATAATTGAAAAATTACATGAAATAAATTTACAAAAATGTCTTTGTATTGTCATTAACTAAGTCATAATTTCCCATAAGATTGGGGTTGATGCCAGTCTCTAAAGAATTCAAAAAATAGGGATTTACAGACTTATATTCTCTCTTATGAGTGATGATCTTTGAATCCTATTTTTTTCATAAATATACAACTCCTATTTATCATATTTTTCCTTTGTGACTATAATTGGGGTGCCATGTTAGGGTTGCCTAAGCCAAATGTATATCCTTTGCTTTCATGAGATCCATATAGTTTAGGATTCTTAGTTTGATAGGTTTATAGATGAGTTTGGTTGTTATATTTTTTTAATTTATGAAATTCATTTTGATAAATACATAAATTCACATTTTAAGGTACCATGGTAGATGTGGTTTGAGTTATCTATTTTTCATTAGCATTTGTTAGGAACATCTCTACAAAATTTTGTCATTAGTTGTCAAGGATTCATTGAGTAGTTTTTAAATTCCATATAGGCATGAGTGTCATGTCTAATGAATCTATGAAAGAGATGATATACATTGGGATCAAAATATTTGGGTTTATATATGTAATTTTGTTGACCAAGTTGTTAATTATTGCCTCGATAAATGCAGTGGTTTAGATATTGTGGGTAACATTAAATATGTTGAATGTAATTTTGAGGTTAGTTATTAAATTGTGCATTATGGGTTGGTGGACAATTAAAATAAAGTGCATGAACTATAGGTTGAGTGTTTTTTTCCTCATCCAAACATTACAATTTTTGTTCATCAATTGAGACATGTTTTTTTCACAATGTTTGGCCTCCTTTGTTACCTTTCATTGAATCCATAATAGTATATTTTATTTTTTATAACTTTGGGTCTATGTTTGGTGGGTTAGTTATGATTTTAATTTTTATAACATCCATTGTTTTGGATATGGGTGGCTAGTCACCCACTATCTCTATACATTATGCATCCACCATTAATGGTCGCTTGGTAAATTCTCAAGTCCTTTGACCACTTGTTCAAAGGAAAGATAAGGGAATTTTTGAACTTCTTTTGTAGTTTCATTATTAATGAAATGAAGGAGGAAATCACACATTTTTATTTGTTCCTTATGTTGTGCACTTGAAAACATGTATAAAAATTGAATTCATCTCGTAATGAAATGGGAAATGGATTCATTATGCTCTTGTTTATTATGAAATATTTCTCAAATTCAATTCTTGTCAAGTTTATTCTTATAAAAGGCATTTATAAAATTCACCATGATTTCTTGAAATGAATGAATGGACACTTCAAGGAGGGATTAACACTAGTCTAAGGGTATTGTTTTAAGTGTATTTGGAAACATTTAGTTAAATAACCCATCCAATGGTTGGATTTATTACCTAATACTAGTCTCATATGCATTATCATGCACATTGGGATATCCTTCCTATTTAAACTTTGTGATTTTGGGAAGGGTACATTAAAAGATAACCCCTCATATATTATGGTCAAGGGGCTCCTTCAAATATTTTGAATAGGTCCCCATTACACTAGAGTCCACCAAAATCATGGTGGGATGAAATTTAAGAGGAAGGTTTGGATAAGAAATATATGTAAAACTATAGAGAGGAAAATATGTGGTTTGAAAAGATAAAGTAGAGTAGGTCAGATAATAATTGTCTAGATGTGTTGATCAAAATCCATATAATTTTGGTTAAAGTGTACACAACTAGCATACATATCTTAGATAAATTTGTGTAAACACATTGATATATAGCATACTTGAGGTACCTATAATATATTAAATTGTGAGTGCCTTGAGAATGATATCTATCAATGTATTTTACATAGATTTATCTAAGATATGTATGCTAGTATCACTTGTGGTAAAATTTATGTATTATCTATATTTTGGTTATGATTATCTATATATATTATTTATTTATTTATCATGTTGTGGTAATAGTTTTTATGATAATTCAATTCTACAATTTTATTGTTATGATTATTTATAAATATGATGTGGTAAAATCTATATATTACCTCTAAATTAATTATGATTATCTATTTATTTATTATCATGTGGTGATATTTTTTTGGATAATTTATTTTTAAATCTTCATTGTTATAATTATTTATATATGTTGTAAAATTTATATATTACATAATAAGTTAGTTATGAATATTTATATATTATCTATTTAATTATCATGATTTGGTAATACTTTTAGAATAATATATTTTTACAATTTCATTGTTATGATTAGCTATAAATATGATGTGGTAAAATTTTATGTTACCTATAAAATTATTATGACTATATATTATGAAAATTTATTTTTACAATTTCATTTTTATTATTATTTATAAATATGATGTGATCAAATTTATATATTACCTATAAATTAGTTATAATTATCTATATATTGTTTACTTATTTATTATCATGTCTAGTTATGATAGTTTATTTTTAAAATTTCATTACAATAGCATATATATATATATATATAATGATTATTTCTAAATTATTTATTTATTATCATGTGGTGATATTTTTTTATAATAAATAAAGTAATTATCCTTAGACGTGTACTATCTATTTATTTATTATGATGTGGTAATATTTTTTATTATAATTTATTTTTATAAATAATTGTAATGATATAATTGTTCATAAATATGATGTGGTAAAATCCATATATATTACCTATAAATTAATTATTTTTATAATTTTATTGTTATGATTATTTATAAATATTAAAAATATATATATTATATTTTTATTTTTAAATATAATATGAGGTGTTCCAATAGTATTATTTATAAATATTATGTGTTCAAATATATATATATATATATATATATATATATATATATTCCCCATAAATTAATTATGATTATGTGTATATTATCTACTTTTTTTAATTATGATTTGGTATTATTTTTTATGATAATTTATTTTTACAATTTTATTTTTTATGACTATTTATAAATATGATGTGGTAAAATTTATATTATAAGTATTAATTTTTAATGATTATTTGTATATTATCTATTTTTTATGATAATTTATTTCTATAATTTCATTGTTATATTTATTTATAGTTAAAATGCACTAAATTTTATTATGATGTCATCACCCTACCAGTTGGCACCAATGTATAACCAATTAGATCAAATATAGTTGTATGCTATCTAGAGCATGGTTGGAATAGAAAAATAATTATAACTCAAATATAATGACTTATATACACTTATTTAAGACTCAATGTGTGTGTGTGTGTGTGTGTGTGTGTGTGTGTGTGTGTGTGTGTGTGTGTGTGTGTGTGTGTGTGTGTGTGTGTGTGTTTGTGTGTGTGTTTATTTGTGTGTGTGTGTGTAATGTCCCTAACTTAGGGGCTCCCTTTTTTTAACAAAGCTCTGATACCACTATAATATCCCCAACCAATAGGGAATATAAAGAGACAAATACTCTGGGCTCTTACAAATTTGGGAATAAAATCTGGTTCTTGTTTGTCTCAGGTTGTTGTGTCGACACACAGTCACCATCATTGGTCGATATACTACCGACGTCGATCACTAACGGTCAGCTTCTCTACCAACATCAGTCCTTAGTCGGTCGGCTATCCTATCGACGTCGGCTCTCAGTCGGCCGATGTCGGTCACTGGGATGCCGATGTCGATTCTTACACTTTCCTGTGGCTTGCAACTATTAACGGTGCCCTTCTTCAATCTAAGATTTGGCTGGTACGACCTGGTATGGATCTATATAGATTATATATAGTGGAGAAATACAATATAGCATAGCCTATATGCTGGTCCCTATTCTAAAGAAATATGGAACTAATACAGAAGATCTCTATATGTATAACTTATTGAATCAAAAACCTAATAAAATAAATACCTGGAAAGCTCTGTGACAACTTCTTTATGAAGTTACCTCTCAAATCTGTAAACCTCTGTGATAACTTTTGTATGAAGCTATCTCTCAGTTTGGCAATAGATCAACTGATATCTCACAACCTCTAAATCACACACAATGAAGAGTTGACGTTCTCCACTGCAATGGAATCCTGGAACCCTTGGCTCAGTCTTCACAGAAGAATTATTCAATATCAAAATCAATAATCAATCATATTCAATAATGGCCTCCATGAGAAACCATTATACCTTCAAAAAGATATGCTTTCCCTAATTAGGGTTTCTTAAATTAGAATTAGGATTTCTAATTTAAAATTAGAACAAATAATTAATATTTGATTAAATCAATCAAATATTAATATCTCCCTCAATATATGTCTGATCCTCAAACCGTCTAAAGCTGGTGAATAAGGGAGTGATTTTGCACATGACCATACCAAAATAAGGGTGCTCTGCTGCATGTCAAATATCCCTAAATAATAGGAGCTCAGGAAATGTGTCTAAAAGAGCCCAAAAGAGAGCCAATTATAGAAATTTTGCTAATCAAAGCCAGGCCAAGCTCCATTATGACCCTCTATCCATCATATCAGCCTACGAAGATCGTATAATAGGCTAATCCTCAACTCTAAACATGTCAACTGAAAAGGGTACATGACTCTGTGTGTGTGTGTGTGTGTGTGTGTGTGTGTGTGTGTGTGTGTGTGTGTGTGTGTGTGTGTGTGTGTGTGTGTGTTTGTGTGTTTGTTTTCATTCCAATGTATGAGGTTTTAAAAAATACAATTTCCCTTTTTGTTACATATGCCAACATAGTCATATGCATTAACTCATACACTTTCAGAATAATGATTGTTCTGACAGTGTATGAGTTAATGCATATGTAATGAAGAGGGAAATGTGTGTGTGTGTGTGTGTGTGTGTGTGTGTGTGTGTGTGTGTGTGTTCATGCCAATGTATGAGGTTTTAAAAAATACAATTTCCCTTTTCGTTACATATGCCAACACAGTCATATGCATTAATTCATACACTTTTTGAACATGATTGTTCTGAAGGTGTAGGAGTTATTGCATATGACTACATTGTCTTATGTAATGAATAAGGAAATATATATTTTTATATATGTAATAGGAAAAAGGGCTCATTTTGTGAATATCATAGACTCCTTATAGGGAAGATTTTAGACCACATTGTGGTCATGAGCCATGAGGGAAGAATTTTATTGAATGCCTATGTGGAAAGGTAAAATAAAACAAATAAAAACAAAAGAAACATTGTATTCCCCCTTAATCGTGATCCATGTGGAACTAACTATATACTTAGGTTTGGAAAGAATTAGTAAAAATGTATGAGGGAAGATATATTCCTCTCTATTGTAAAATTGAATGTTGGCTAAAATATCATTATTGTAAAAGTCATGGACTTCATGGCAGAGTTAATTTTAGCATGAAGGGATTTCTTAGGGTTTTGCTATAGCATCAATTGGCCATCACTTTGGGTTGTTGGTTGTAAAACGTAAGGGGAAGGGCAATGAGGAGATTGTGGAAAGATAGAGTTTTTCATGCATGTGTTTTTGGGTGCTATGTTGGGTAGAAAATAAATAAGGAGAAGGGTATGCAAGAAGAGATATGGGCAATAAGTGGTGCCATGGGGAGAGTCAAATTTAACCCTACATACTTCTTTCTCAGGCATGCTCTCATCCCTTTTAAATTTAATTATTTTTTTTATTTTTCAAGTGTTGCATTAAATGAAGGGAAGGTATATCCTCAAGTGGGAACACTCTATTACTCCCACACAGGTCTATGTCATGGCCTGGGGTAGATGTGTGTTTATTGTATTCTGAATGGCTAGGATTTTGTAGTATTTTATATTCCTATATGAAGATGGTGGTTACTTATTTTCACCTTGCTATAGGATGGTAAACTATATCCATAAGGAATTATGATTTGTATTATTGGAAATATTTTTTAAATGTATGCATATGTTATGCTGAGTTTTGATTGTATAAAAATATATATGTATATTTTGTATATGCTAGTTATAGGGTAATTTTCCAAACTGGTATCACCCAAATCAATATAGTTACTTCCTATGATTGATGGTTATCTAGTAGACAGGTGATGAGGTTTTGTTCCATATCTATTTACATTTCTTATTCCTCTTTAGACACTCTTGATGATGACCTATCAAATAAGAATAACCAATGCTATATATTCTACTATTGGATATACTAGACTTTAATTACAATGGTATATTATGCTAATGTATATTCAATTTTTGGATGCCTCACTTTTAAATAGTTTTATTAATTCTTATATGCAACTAAAATTCTTTATAGACATCATAATACATTAAAATAAATTTTCATATGAATGAAAGCTTTCTTTATGTCGTTTACCCTGATGATATTGTGGTTGTGTTAGCAAACGAATTGACTTGAAGTAGAAAATGGAAAATTATACCATTACTTATGAATTTGTATTATTTCTTTTATGATGAAGGTTGATACTAGTTATTAAAGTTGGGGAAGATAAATTTAAAAATTATGTCTTTGGTTTCTTAACCCAACATTTATCATGAATTCTAGACCATGACATTGCAAAACAAGTCTAAAGGCATTTCAACCACTTATTGTAAAATCTTACATATTCATATTGTGAAAATAGGAAATTAGGAACATACAAGATAACTAATGTTTAATTATTGAAAATCTCATGCTTATCACAAATGCTCTTGTTGGTCATGATATTGTAATCAGGTCTATTCTGCAAATGATGAGTTATGCTTACTAATTTAGCTATTATCTTTATTACAATTGATTAAGAAGTTCCTTTAATACATTGGTTGTTATTGAATTGATTATCTTATCTTGATGAAATCTGAGTTGTGCCTATTTTACATCTAATGGTAGTTATCAATGCTCAAATTTAATTATAAAAAAGGATTAGTATGTGTTAATGAGTCTAGAATCATTGAGTGATTCTACATGGATTGTTAGATTGGTTAATTATTACTCTTATTTTTATCATCTTAGTTAGTACACCTATTATGATTTTTTGACTATCTTTTCGAATCTTGGATGCTTATACCCAATATGTGAGGAAAACAAGCTAAATTAATGTAATGGAATAATTCATTTGAAGGAAAATACATGGTTATTCACTATTGTAGACCATCCTGGGCATGTTGAATGCATTGTGTATGTCATTTGGTGGGTTGTTTATTGACTTTTCAATATCCTACTTCTTTGGGGGTTTACATACTACGTCTCATAGAGGTTTTCAACCTTTTTCAAAGGAGAATGTTACAATAACAATTAAGAATTGGGGCTTCCTAATTTTTGTAATGTGGGATTAAATATGTTGTTTTCTTACTCTCTTTCATCTTGTTTTATTATAATGGAGTTTTACTTTTAGAATATCTTCTAAGACAAGTTTCACATTGCTAGGTTTATGTTAATCTAATATTTTTCAACCATTTTAGTGTAGGATTTTTTATGCAAATTGGCTCTTCTTTTATTAATTTTGATTACTTATTTATTTTTAAAACTTACTCAAGTGTTTTACTCACCATGGTTAACCCATGAAGGGTTTTGGGGTGATAAAGACATGGTTGAATTTTTTGTAATGCTATAAATATTGGAATTGGCATATATTATATTCAATACCTGATTTAATAATTGTAATTATAACATAGCTCAATTATTTCCTTGTGCTTATGCCTCCAGGCTTGTAATCATATTACTATGTTAAATTATCAACCCTTGGATGTTGTTTAAATTGTATCAATATTGTTTTTTAAATAATAATCCCTGGTGGTGTAGTCGTTGGTATGCAATAACCTTTTTATTTAGCATTGTTTCATTTTTAATTATGAATGACATCCTTATTTAAGGATTGATTATGTTATATTACAGATGTGCATTGAGTAATTCAACCTTAGGCATGGTTAAATTTAAGTTATTGGAATTCCCTTGTATTGGGGAGAGTTACTAATGTGGTTTGGTAGTGAAAGGATATGATAGCCATGGATTGAATATTTATGCATATGAGTTAATGTTGTTTAACTTGCCTCATCTATTAAGTTACGTTATGTGAGATGATTATGCTATTCACTTTTGTGTTGGTTACTTGTGGGATGATTGCACCATTCTCAATTTTTAAAACACTTATTGATTAAAAAATTATGTGTACATATTAATTTCATATAGGTATACCTATATGTTGTTAATAGGGCCAACTCATGCTATTAAGTGTTGGATATTTATATTCCAAATTCACTATGTTATGGCCTTGTCAAAACTTGTTTTATGACATTATTTTTAGTGGTTTATTTTTCCACATTAACTTATGAATACAACTTAATGGATGTCCTTGTCACATGACAATACCTTGTTTATATTTAGGGATAATATAAATGTATTCTATTTGGGTAGTTTAAGCATGAATCCTTTGTCAATCGACAAGTAAATAAATGGATATTATTTACTTATAAGTACATGAGATCAATCATGATTTATAATTATTACCATGACTATGGGTTGAATATTCAAAACCCTTTATGTCTCAAATTGAGTAATTACTCTTGGTATGCATGGTTTACCATGTGAAAGCAATGCAATTTGTGGTAACTAGCTATTTGTTAATATAACCTATAGTTGGCCTAATTTATGATATTGTAATTAGCATATTGGTAGAATTATCACTCAATTAAGTCATTGCCCATTTTTGGCTAAGTCATTCATTGTTATTAAATTAAGGAGTTGCAACGAACTATTAGTCGTAGGACACTATGGTTGGGAAATTATAAACATAAATTTGACTGGGTAACACTATTAATGTTGATCCATCATAATAACTAGTTATTATCTCAAATTGGGTAAAAATTTCATATGGATGAGTCCTTGTATAACAAAACTATTAAGTGTGTTATGACCATTTTGTAAATATACACCATGGTTTGGTGGGCATCAATTATTCAAGTTGGCAATTAGGATTATTGATATCTAATGTCATGATAATTATTTTCCTCTTATTAGGTCACCTTGGTAGTGATTTAGGTTTATCTAGGGGTTGCTCTTAAAATTTTCAAAGGTTAGCTTAAGATAAAGCTTAGCTTTATGTTACCTTGGTGTTCCCCTTGAGACATTTTGTACCTACTATGGTACCTTCCTTTATCAGAATCATATAATTAATAATATCTAGTAAGATGTCTCATTTTATGTTAATCATACCCTCGGTCAATAACTTTGTTTTAAGTATACCTGATAGCTAAGTGAAGCATCTTGTTGTATGAGTTACCAGGTCATAACTGTATAGGGTTATTAGATGCTTATATTGGTCTAATGGTCCCTAGGTGTTTTGATGGATAAACCAAGTTCCTTTTAAATTTTTGAAGGTTATTAGTGTGAGCCCACACACTAACATT
>JARHVA010002915.1:862500-892500 GCA_037957365.1 Torreya grandis | reverse complement strand
CTGATAATTCTCATATTTTATGCACTTATGGCTTGATGGATGCCACCCCATAGATAATGTCACTAGGTGATGCAGATAATAAGAATCAATTTTCAAAAATAAATATTCAACAACTCTCATGGAAAATCCAATTAAGCTCTTTATTTGGATTAATTAGCCTTAAACAATGTTAATCAATATTTGTGCAATTATTTAAAAATTGGTTCTCGATCAACCAAAATGGTTAGATAGTCATATTACTGGGTCATAATTGATGCATTGAAATTGTATTCCCATTTAGGATTTTGCCAATAGAAAATAACATATGTACATGATGTGTACTAATGAATTAGAAGAAAAAAGTGATCTAGACCATTAAATGGCAAAATGGTCATTTTGACTCAAACTAATCTGATCAAAGTTAGTTGGCCCATAAAATGCATTTCCCTATTTAGGGATACTTTGACCTAAAATGGCACTTGTAAATGACAAGTTTGAACTATTTAGGGAATTTCATAGATTTTGACCTAAAATGTGAATTGGAGTGCAATTCAAATAAGATTGACAATTTCAACAAAAATGGTGTTAGGAATTGGATGTCTACATTTTGCCCCTATTTGAGAAGGTTTAGTGAGGCATTCAAGTGAACCAACATCTTTTTAAAGAAAAGAGCTGTCAAGAAGAAATTGGAATAGACCCATGATGTCCCCTTGAGAGGACATACTAGGATGAAAGAGAAGGATGAACTCTCAAAAAGAGAGAGAAAGTGAGAGATTAACCTAGGGAATAGATCACATCTAGACAAGCTAATGCTTGCACACATGATTATGATCAATGATCAAAATATAATGAGAGGTATAATAGGCCCCATATATGGGTGGAATGGCAAAGATACAATCCATAAATGTAAGGGACACATTCTAAATGTACCCAATTTGAGAGTATAGGCTGTGCACTTACAACATTAATCAATCCTAAGACAAGTTGCACACTAAAATATTGCAATCATGGGATTTAATGTGGAGAGCTTGGAATTAGATGAAAAGGGAGAATGTTCTACTTAAGGAAGGCAATCATGACTAAAATAGGGTCTCCAAAGATAAGATAATAAGAAGTTTCCTAGTAGAGCAAATGAGATCGTGATAAAATAGGTTTTTGCTCCAGTAGGGTGAATCTTGATCATTAATAAAAAATACTAATGAATTGCCCCTATAGAGATGATTTTATTCGGATGGTGTTTATATGTTATGCCCTAGCATAGGCAATTATTAAGCAAAAATATCTCAATGATATAACTAAAATGATATGTTAAAGCAAGCGGGTGCAAGCATACATGTGATGGTGTAATGAACTAGAAATCTATATAAAACCAAGGATATAATAATGCGCAAAGTGATGAGAGAGATGAAAATAAGAATGAAGATAGCCGAGCTGACCTTAATAGAAATTGAACATTGCCTACATAGTTCCATGGATTCATGTTTCAATTTGAACATTAAGCCAATTTAGTTCACCCAAGTTTGGGAGAGAATGGAATGAGGAATGATGAAAAATGACCTAGAATTGATTAGACTTACAATGTATGAAAAGATATGCATGTCTAAGCATAGAAAAAGAAGCCTAAAATACATGATACCTAGAAGCCTAATTCCATATCATGAGCCTAGGTTTTATAGAGTATTCTTGAGACTAGTTCATTGAAGCTAATGTTGATGTTAAGAATTTGAGACCTTAGCACAAAGTGCTTGATATAACAAATGAAATTAGGCATTATAAGTATGAATAACATAGAATGACATAAGATTCCAATTGTTTTGAGCCAGTTCAAATGTGGATATATATAACTAAAGATAATGGTAAAATAATGACCAAAACCAGAGTTACAATGATTTACATTTAATCAAAAAAGTAAAAACAAAGATAAACATAAATGAACCTAACTTGAAATCAAGATATGATCTATCAAGACTTAAGTCATAATAAAAATTAAAAAATAAAAATAAAGAACATCTTAACAACATGAGACCAAGATATGAGTAATCAAGATCCATGTGGACCATCAAGGTATTCTTGAACACAAAAGAGAAAAGAAAAATCAAATTGAAAAACAAGACAAAGAAACACAAGATCAAGAAATAAAAAGTGAAAAAGAGAAGAAATAAAAAGAGAGGTGTGAAAGCACAACAGAACACCAAGAAACCCACATAAACAAATAAAAAGTTAGTGCAGTTTAATGACAAAGGTTCATGCATGTGTGGTAGAGGTGTTACTGTCTGCCCCATCATAACAAAGAATAATGACATGGAAATTTTTCCCTAATTAAAGATGAACAATGAGAGAAGAAATGGGAGGAAAGAAAAAGAAGGGGTTGGATGAGATGACTCCAGATGTATAAAGAGGGTGGATGTTGCCTACATAGTTCCATGGATGCATGTTCCAACATGAACTTGAGGCCAAATGTAGTTCTCAAAGGAAGTGGGATAGAAGAAAAATGATGATCAGACTAGCATGATTAATTTTATATAATAATATGGAAGATATGACAAATAAACAAGAATGGTCTGGTAAACAAGAAGCTAATGAGATGAGAAAAAATGATTTTCTAAAATGACAAGTGTGTGTGATAAGATGAAATGAACTAGTGGTTTTGTGCGTTCAAAATGGCAAGAGTGTTCAATCTTAACATTTCCTCACAAAATGGTGAGACCATTCAAACATAGCAGTTGCTCATAAAATGGTGAGGGTGTTCAATCTTAATAGTTGCTCATAAAATAGTGAGAACATGGGATGGTGGAATGGGAATGTACAAATGTATATAAGCTTAAGATAATGTTTTTATTCTTTTGTGTATTAGGTTCTAATGTTTTTAGTATTTTCAAAGTATTTCTAATGTTTTTGGTGTTTTTGGGATGAAATATACACAAGGTGGGACCATCTAGTCAAGGATATGCACATCCTAAGAGTAGAGGTTCCTGCAAGATAACTAAGCTAATTGCAATGGCCCATGCTCATAAATCAATGAGAGTGAGGTTATTGATAAAATAAGAAAGAAACAAAATACTTGTACTAAGAAGATGTGGTTGTTCACTTGTCAAAAGCTACACAAGATTGTCTTCATTGAACTACTTTGTAAAACTGCTACTGAAGATGTTCATAATGCTTATGAGACATAATCGAGATCATAAATGGTCAAGGGAAAAAAAGTTTTCAAGTTTATAACATGTCCTAGACATAACAAAGAATATGCATCTTTGAAGAGATCATTCCAGAATGGGATTAAGAATGTGTTGAGAGTGCCAAGAATTCAAAGCCTTTACTATCAAGATTCATGAAAAGTGGACCATGATAGTATAAAATGTGGTCAAGGTAAGATAAAAAGGTGGGACAAAATTATGACAGCACAAGTTTGCCCCAAGTCAGGGGTCTTATAGATAATGGTTCAAATTTGTTCATACATAGAACCTTTTAAGGTGTACGATGTTCATGGGATCTGAAATTTATTAACCATTAGGTTTAGCCACTCGATATGCTCCTGATCCATAGTTTATCATGACAATGTATGGTCCTAACCAATTAGGCTAAAACATTCCTTTCATTTTGGGTTCAACATTGATGTTCTTTTGGTTCTCTTTCAAAACTAAGTCACCAATCTCAAATCCTCAAGGGAGAATGTTTTTGTTTTAGCTTGTCTACAATATATTCTACTAGGCTTGTGTGTGTTTTAGGGCAGCTAAACAATTATTATCAAGAATTTTTAGTTCTTATAGTTGTGAGGCTCTTTAGTCTTCATCATCTTCAATGTGTTCCAATGATATTATTAATGAAAAGATCTCAGTCTTGATTAGGATGATAGCTTTAATGCTAAAAATAAGGGAGTATAGAGTATCTCCAGTTGGTGTGTGATGATTGGTTCTATAAGCCCAAAGGGTAGGAAAGAGTTGCAAGTGCCAATTATGGCCAATATCATTGACAATATTTTTAAAGATGGCTAGAATGGTATTATTTGATGCTTCAATTTGTCTCTTGCCTTATAGGTTATATGGAGTGGATTTCTTGTGCTTGATCTTGAATTTTTCACAAAGATATTTCACATCTTGGTTTACAAAGAATCTACTATTATCAGATATAATACGGGATAAGATGCCATATCGATAGATGATATGGTAATAAATTAAATAAGCTATTTGTTTCCTAGTAATATAAGTGAGAGGAATAGCCTCAATCCATTTGGTAAAGTACTTGATTGCAATCAAAATCTACTTATGGCCATCTAAAGATGTTGGGTTAATTTTCCCAATGAGATCAAGACCCAATGTTGAGAATGGACATGGTGTTGTAATTGGATGCAATGGTAAGGAAGGTGAATGTATCAAGTTTCCATGTTGCTAACAAGGAACACAATTTTTTACATAATTACAAGCATCTATCTCCATTTTGGGCCAATAATAGCCTGTTATAAGAAGTTTCTTTGCTAGGACTACACCATTTGTATGGGCCCCACACATTCCTTCATGAACCTCCTTTAGTGCTAGCTTGGATTCTCCTAAACATAAACAATGAAGAAGCATTCCATCATATCCTTTTTGATAAAGAATGTTTCCAAGGAGGATATAATGTGTTAGGTGATAAAATAAAAGTTTTTATTGGTTATTGGAAAGGTTGGCAGCAAAGACATGGCTATGGAAATAGATATAAAAATCTTGGTACCATGGTGGCTCAATTGAGAGATTAGGATTATCAATGGTGCATATCCTCTCTGAATCTGATAAATATGTGCCAACTTAAGAGGATTTTAAATCAAGAACTGATACTCTTTAGCACTGTCATGCATTTGAATCATGAAACCAATTGTTGTCATGGCATTGGTAGACCTATTGTTACTCATAGAAGTTGCTCAAACTGTAGAGATTTAAAATGTCTTTTAAGGTTGTCAACAATTTAATTGTGATGGAAAATCTTATCATCTCTTTTTTGATATTAATTAGTTGTATGATTTATGATTATCTATAAATCTACATAGACCTTTAAGCTTTGAATATCCCATTGTATGGAAAGATGGAGCCCTACAACCAATGCCTCATGACCGAGTGGTCATATATTTTGTACACTAAAATTGTATATGGAAGGCTTTGGGGATCAAATCCCCTTGTGACATTATCAACAATATGCTAGCTCTACATCCTTGGGATATGAAGGATACATCAAAATATAGTGTCCTCTATTTAGGTTCTTGTGATGCTTGTTCTATCATCATGATAATATCATCTAGAAAGTAAAAATTGAGAGGTTGAGTGGATGTAATAGGAGCTTTTGAAAGTTGGTTCACAAGAGTCTTCCCTTTGATTACCTTCTAATTTTGATATTCAATATCAAACTCACTGAGGAGCATAATCCATTTATCCATGCATCCTTAGAGAGCTACTTTAGATAAGAGTAACTTGAGAGGATATACCTTGGTGATAACAAAAGTTTTATTATTTAGCATATAATGCCACAATTTCTGAGTGGAAAAAACCATAGCTAAACATGCCTTCCCAATAGGAATATAATTATGTTAATAGGATACCAATATGTGGTTTAAATAATAAACCACATGTTCTTTACATGATCAGCATGCTGAGCCAAAAGAGCCCCTAGTGCATATTTCATGGACAATATGTAAAGAAGTAGTGGATTTCCTTGTGTTGGAGGTTGTAAGACCAGTGGATTAGCCAAGTATGTTTTAAGCTTTACACATGCTATCTAAAAATCTTCATCCCACTGAAATGTTACCCCTTTATTTAAGACATGGTTAAATGGGTAGCACTTATCTACCAGTTGAGAAAGGAACTTGTGTATAGACTAGATCTTGCCTTGTAGACATTGTAATTGTTTAAGATTGTTGGGTGGAGACATTTCCATAATAGAGGTGACCTTCATAGGTTCAAATTCAATCCCTCATTTTAATACAATGAACCCTTGAAATTTTCTTCATGTGACTCCAAAGACACATTTCTTAGGATTCAAATAGACTTTATAAGCACAAATTCTGTCAAATGTTCTTTATAGAATGTCAGGTGTCCATTTCTTGTTCTTGATTTTTCTAGTATATCATCAACATAGTCTTCTACATTGTCATGTATCATGTCATGGAAGATTATAGTCATTTCACCTTGATATATGGGTCCATCATTCTTCAAACCAAATGGCATGACTTAGAAATGGAATGTCCCCCATGGAGTGGTGAACAGTGTTTTATGTTGATCTTTAGGGGCTATCTTGATCTGATTGTAATCAGAAAATCCATTCATTAAGGATAGCATCTCGTACCCAGAATTGGAGTCAAAAATCATGTTGATTTTGGGTATAAGAAAATCATCTTTGGGACATACCTTGTTGATATCATAAAAATTAGTACAAACACGTATGCCTAGGATATTTTTACTTACTAGCACTATGTTAGAAATATATTCAGAGCAGTCCAGTGGTCTAATAAAATTGGCTCCTATAAACTTTGCCAACTCAACTTAACTAAAAGGGTGATGCTTGGATGTATCTTTCTTAACTTTTTCTTGACTAGTTTAGCATTAGGGTGAACAACTAGATGATGCACAACTAAATCTAGATCCAGGCCTGGCATGTCAGAATATGCCCATGCAAAGTTGTCTATATATACCTTAATAATGGATATAATATGTTCACATTCTACTTCAGTAAGGGAAGATCCAAGATAATTTTTTTTGGGAACCTCATGGGTTCCCAAATTCACTTCTATTATGCCCTCTGTAAGGAGTGTGGATCCATATTATAGAATTGTAGACAATGTATGGTCACGATCATCTTTTTATGCCATATCTTATGTTTAGCCCTCCCAAAGATCTAGATAATATGAAGAGGAAGAATTTACCTTCTCAGGTAGAGGCAAATTGGCAAAGACCTTTGGAAACTCAATAGCAATATGCTCAAATATTTGATGTTGTTGTAGAGAGATGCTTGTACTAGCTATGGAACTTAGGCTAGATGGAATTTCTACATCTTAAGGGGAAGATCAAACTTTCGTACCTAGGAGCACCTAAAATAGGTTCTCACTCAAATAGGTTTTCACTCAAAGAGGTTGTCTTTTTATTTACTTTTTCTCCTGATCAAGAAGTGCCTCAAAGAGGTTTTCACATGAAGATCTTGGTATTTGTTCTTTATTACGACAAAGAATGTTTGCCTATTCTCCAAAGTAGGTAGAAGGATTTAATGAAGAATGAAAACCCTGTTTATGATCACTAATGGGGAATGCATCTTGTAGGCCCATGCATTCTACAATTGATTCTTCATTTTGAAACTCATAGACGCATATGACTAAATTTTGTTGATCCCAACCTATGAGTTCAAGATGGCAAAGGCAGAGGTTATAGTGAGGGTTTGCTTCAGGATGGGAAGCACCAATGCTATAGTTATAATGTCTTGATTCAAGAAGGGAAGCACCACTAGGATAGGTTTTTGCTTCTGGACAGGAAGCTCTAATACGTGTTATGGTCAATATGGCATTTGAATCAAATGAATCTGAATTAGCAAGCTCATCATAAAGGTTATAATGGGATGTTGTATCGCTGTTAAGAGTATCATTACCAGTCACATCAAAAGAATCACTACAAAATGTTATGAGGTCATCCTCTAAAGGTTTAAATCTGAGACCATGATTCTCATTGACAACTCCAACTGATAAGGGATCTAAAATTCCTTACGCCTATAGGCCAAGGCCTTTCCTTATATAGTGAATATGATCTGTTATCCTTTTAGGAGCAGGCTACATTGGATTCTGAAAACAATCTATAAGACCCTTATAATATAACCAATATCCCTTGATAAAAGCCTCTCAATTTTTATTTGGTGTAATGGTAGGTACACAAACCACAAGAGGCTTTGGTTGCTTCTTCTTTGGTTGCCAAATCTGATCAGGTCTATTAGGAGTCTGAGAAATTTTAGGCCTACCAAATGCTTTAGGGGATTTTGGTAATTTTATAATATGGAGGACATTCTTTAGATGATATGTGGAAATGCATGCATCTTTAACAGCCACCTGCATGGCTAGAGCTGTAGGAAATGGATCAGTTGAAGTGGAGGCTAGATCACCAAGGTCTATATAATTAGATGGAGATGGATGAGAAATTATGGATTTGTTCTCTTTTGTAATGAATTTAGAACCTATACAATAGTTTTAATTATTAAAATCTATTTTGAGATGTTTGCAATATTGGTATGGTTGTTGATCAACAGGAAGAGTAACCTCAATCCCATCATGGAGAAACTTAAGACATTGGTGAAGAGTAGATGAAACTACTTGTACTTCATTAATCTAAGGATGCCCAAGAATTAGGTTATAAAGAAGCTTGATATCCATAATATGGAATAACATGTGATGAGAAATAGCCCCAACCATGACTGGAAACAAAATTATATTAGATGACTCCCTCTTAGTGTTGTCGTAAGCCTTAATTGTGATAGTTTCTAGCTGAATGTCTTTGTCCATGTAACCCAATCATTGCACCAATTTAAGAAATATGATGTTTAGCCCTGAACCATTATCTATAATAACAAACATTATTTTGTGATCCGCAATGATTATTTCAATGTATAGTGGGTTATTGTGGTTTGGGCCAAGGGTGGACATGCCCTTTTGATCAAACATGATTTCCTAAAATGAAGATAAATGTCTAATTTGGTTATGGAACTGATCAAGGTTTATATCATTAGGCATAATAGACTCTTATAAAATTCTATTGAAGTTGGTTCTATGGACATCGGATGTCTGCAAGATTTCTAATATAGAAATTTATGTAGGGGTTTTATCTAATTAGTCCATTATACGATAAGGTCTTTCAATTGTGGACTAAACTAGTTTAATATTTGTTGGGATAATATTCAACTTTGGAACCATTGGCACAATGTTTTCATTGGGTTTATGGAAAAAAGTTAGTGAAGGGCACTGGATGGTAACTCATGGGCATCTATTTGTAACTGCACAACCTAGAGGTGGTAAGGAGTTATTATAATTAGAAGGATGAGGCAAAGGGCCTTGGATGGTGATTCATGTGTGATTAATGGTATTGTTATAATTTTGGGTCAATGAGGAGCTTCTAGAAGAATGGTATTATTGTTTAGGATTAGTAAACCGTGTACATAGAATAACAACATGATGATGTGAACACGATATGGTATTACTAGGGGAGAGGGTACTGACCCTATAATGATGGGTCTTGTGTTGTAAGGAACATGAGATTGGCCACATGGAATCATAATAATAGTGATAATGTGGGTTGCAAAATAACATCCCATAGTGTTATTGTAGTCACAAGGCATATTGTTATAAGCCACATTATTAGTGTGGGGATCATGATCTCAATAATGCTCATTATAATTCTTACCCTATTGTTGGTTTTGATTTTTTCTCTATCCTTGATTGTGACCATTTTGATTATTTCTTAGTGGTGGTGGATCATGTTGAGGAAAAGGGTCTTTGTAGATTCCCATATCGTGATTTGTGTCCTGATTAGGGGCCAACTTAATTTCCATCTCACCATTTTCAATAAAGTCCTCAATAATATGTTACAATTGAATAAAATGATATGCATCATGACCAAAAATATGATGAAAGTTACATCATTCATTCTCTTTATACCAATATGGTTTTGGTTGATCTTAAGGAAATGGACTTGATATTGGCCATATCATTAAGTTAGCTATAATGAGCTATTGTAATACTACTTCAACAAATTCTCCTAACTTACTAAAGACTCTAAAATTGTTATGAAACATCCTTCATGGAGGTTTTCTTTGTAAAGTAGGTAGCAGATTTGAGGGAGTCAATTCTACATTTGGAGGAGGCATAGTCTATACCATTTGTACATGTCTTGTTTCTATCACCTAATTTCCAACCATGATCTTATTTTTTTGAAAGCCCTTAGATTTATCCTGCATAACAATTTGAAGAGCTAGTGATTTAGTCTAATTAGATGCTTGTCCTTATGCAAAGATCTTAACAAGGCCCCTACTAATAAGATCCTTCTCAATCTGCACTCCTTGGTCAATAATTTATTAAAATGAGTTAACATAAGATAAATATAGATTATGCACAACTTCAGGATGTAAATTTTGTGTAAGGATATCAGCCAACTATTTGTCTAGTAAATTGTGTTGAAAGCAGTCTGCTAATGTTTTCCAGATTTGTAGATATGCAACAAAACTTTCACCATGGTGCATTTGTGGATTGGATAATATGTTTTTTGGGTGGAATGCGCCCCTATTTTTATTGCTATTGGGGTGTAATGTGCCCTTGGTTTTGTTGCTATTGGGGTGGAATGTGCCCCTGATTTTGTATGGATCTATAGGGAACATATACATTTCGATCCATGATTTGGTTATGATTTACTTCTTGAGTTAATAATTTAGGCCATTGATTCTTTGATTGTAAAACATTCCTTGAATTTAGTTGTTTCACATTTTGCTAATTTTTGAAATGTCTATGTTTATTTACCAACCTTTAGTTTGTTTGAGGGAATTCCTCAATTCAAACTGAATGTTTGGGTTTCTAAGTTTGTAAAGTAATAAGAGGTTCTTGATTATTGAATAATGTATGTTCTATGTCAAATGGAACATCTTATAAGGTCTCTTGTGACTTTAACTATTCATTTAGATAACCTTAATCCACTATGGTAATGTTCTCATCCAATATTTGTTGCGTATTATCCATCATATCTTCATGTTCTTTGGAAGCAGTATGGTGAATTAAAGTGGAAACTAGGAAGTCAGTAAGGTCTATGAAAAGTTGATCTGCATATCATTGACTTAGTATCTTGATCTTAGTTAGAAGATCCAGATTTGTGGGTTTTGAATCTATGTGTATTTCCATTCCTTTGTTAGAAGAAGAATTTGTCTTTTTGTGTAAAATTTTCTCTTGCCATCATTGTTCTCCTTCTCTAACCAAGGTATGTAATTGTTCCATAAGAAAGTCAGAAGGTACTCTAGCACCTGATTCTATCAATATAAGAAGGGATTCATCTTGATCTTCTTGGGGTTGATATTCATTGTAATCATCTTCAAATCCTACTATTACGAGGATATCATCAAAAGCAATGGGGTTATCTTGACCATCATAAAATTGTTCATCCTCATAACTAAGGCCATAAGAGGCCCCACTATGAGTGAACCTTTGAGTCATGTATAAAAAGAGTTGTTATGTGTGTTTGACTAACGTTGGACCAATGTTTGATAACCAATCCAAGTATGATTTGGCTCTCTTTTAAACAAATAACCAAGGTTCCAATGAGACTATAAGGGAGGCTGGTTTGAAACCACACACAATTTAGAATATTTGGTTCAAAAAATTACTCAACCTTTGGTAAAGCTAAAATAGTATAGATTGGAAGAGACTAAGGTAACTCAAAGACCCAAAGTGAAAACTAGTACACCAAATCCTAGATCTTTGTGATACACCCACACTACAAAAGCTAGTTTCAACTTCAACAAGTTGACCCTAGAATTTTATAGGAAATCTCTTCAGATTATGAAGAAGACAAAATGAACTAAGCAACTCAATATGTAAAAACATATGTGAATTAATAAGTATAAAGCTAGGACCAAATAGGTAGCACAACATCGCCACATGATTCTAGTAGGATAAAATATGTTCTACGACGCAAAGCTTGAGCAATATGCAAGATAACTTGAGTCCAACAAGATGATAATGTGAATTTGAGTATTAGTTAATGATCTTCGATCTGAATAGAAAATTAAACCCAAGTTAAAATAATCTTAGTTCACAAATGATGAATACACTTTGACACACCAACCCTTAGAACTTAGAAAAGTTTAATTTTGAATGTGGGTTATACATAAAGGATTTAAACAAATTGGGTAAAATTTCTAGACTCAATTTGTCATCATGACCATGCCAAAGTGGATGTCATGACACAAAGATTTTGATAACAAATTAAACAAGGTAAAGATGAATTTTCCATTTAGACAACGTAATGCCTCCATTGTTTAAGAAAATTGAGGATGATGTGTTTTGGTTAATTTCATTGATTTAACAAGCAATTTTGGACACAGATCAAGACGGCATAAGCTATAATGTATGGCAAAGTGGGGTCTACTAAACTTTTGGGTCATTTTCAAGATCACCCAAACTTTATCAATTTTTTTTTGGAGTGCTTTAGATGACTTTGTTTCTAAGCCTTGGACTAGGCTACTTGCAATAGGAATGGCACTTTTGATTCCAAGGGTTCCCTAGAGGGGACAAATGGAAGAGCACACATGCAACACCCCTCTTTTTTCCAAACAAAATTAATCTAATCAACTATTGCAAACAATAATTGACAAGTGTGTTCAATTTTAAACCTGAATGAAATGTTTGGTGGTGTTCATTTGACCCCTAGGTATTAGTTGTAAAATTTAAAAACATTGACCAAAAACATCTAAAAATTATTTGTTAAGCACCAAAACAAAGTTCCTAATCAAATTTTAAGCATGCAAAAGTGATTTAAACATGTTTTGAGCAAATACTTCACTTGGTCCTACAACAAAATTGTTAGCATGTTACTTAGCTTTGAAGAGATTTTTAATTTAAAACAATGGACTTTGGAAAAGTAGGTCTCAGGTCTATGATTTTTGAGAAATGTGGTGACTGACATTGGTCAATACCACCGATGTTGATTACGGGAAATCGAGATCTAACCGATGTCAGTTCTACTGACCAATGTTGCTTAAGTCAGGTAGCAGATGTTGATATTTCTATCGACATCGATTATTGTGTAAAAATTGTGGCAACCAAAAATGACAAAATAAAGATGGAAAATCAATTTTCATGAGTTTTAAGAACTCAAATAAGTTTTTTAGGGTTGTAAAAGGATCTCCGTTAGGTGTATGATGTGTCCTCTTCCACCAGGCATTCCAAGATGTAGAGAGGATTACAAATCAAGTTAGTCAAGCATTAGTCCATAAACCATGAAACATGCATAAATAACTAACTAACCAAGCCTATCTATTCCTATGGGAATTAAAAAGGATAGCAAGAAACAAATAAAAAAAATAAACACCATATTACCTTCCCAAATGGATTCACCATACCCATGTGGCTCGAAAACATGTTCTCCCTTGACCAAGCATCCTTGCCTATGTCAACAATGGTGGTAAGCTTCTCCAATGCCTCAAGAACACTCCATAAAACCTAGGCTCTTGATTGTAAACCACTAAACTATCATATAAATGAAGCTCTATGGAAACAATTTAGAATTATAACTTTGTAATGTTCAAGATTTGATGATAATTGAGCATAATAACATTGTACCAAAATAGCTTTAAAATGATGTCTATGGCCTCTGTATTTATAGATTTTGGAGATTGGTTAGGATCAACCTGAACCATCCATCTTAATAGTGAGATGCGTGGTTGGGGATAATCCTAATATTTAGAATTAAATCCATGAATATCATCAAGATAAATAAGCATTAAAGGGGCATGGGAGGCATTCAAGAGGCATAGGTGACCCATAATCTTGATATTTTATCCACTTATGGCTTGATGGAAGCCCCCCCATAGATAATGTCACTAGGTGATGTAGATAATAAGAATCAATTTTCATATAGAAATATTCAACAACTCTCATGGAAAATCCACTTAAGCTCTGATTTAGATTAATTAGCCTTAAGCAAGCTTATTCTACATTTGTGCAACTATTTACTTATTGGTCCTCAATCAATCAAAATGATTAGACAGTCATATTAATGGGTCATAATTTGATTGGAGAGGAATCAGAAGGTGATGTTCAATGCATTGGAACCGTATTCCAATTTAAGATGTTTCCAACAAAAAATAAAAAAGGTACATGATGTTTACCAATGAATTAGAAGAAAAAAGTGATCCAGAGCACTAAATGGCAAAGTTAGCTAGCTCATAAAATACATTGCCCTATTTAGGGATAATTTCATCTAAAATGGCACTTATAAATTATAACTTCAAGCCATTCAGGACATTTTATGGATTTTGACCTAAAATGTGCATTTGAGTATAATTCAAGTAAGATTGATAATTTTAACACAATTGGTATTAGGATTTGGATGTCTACAATAAACACAACCGTGTCTTATGTAAGGTATTATTTATATGTACCTAATATTATTATTTTTTTAAATGAATATTTTTTATTGTTTAACCATGGTTTAAATGCATGCTAATTTTATGCTTGGGAGGAGCAATGTTAAGTATTGATCAGAAATATTTTTAATTTGATGTATTTTTTTATGTTGTTATGAGGTAAATGCAGTGTGATGGCAGGATTATAATCCTTATAACCACCATGTGACCTCACACTTTTGCAGAGAGCATATACAAAGCCTTTAAGTTGCATGTGAATGCCTAGTATGGTTTTTCCAATGTTTGATGTGGTTGGTGTGGGATTCTTCACTAACCCACAAATGGTAAATGGTGAAAACTAGATAACCATGAATGTATGGATCTATATTTTTGCTGACATTCTATGATGAATGTTACCAAGAATATATGCATGCATAATACGTGTTATGGGAACCATAGTAGTATGGTTGATATTATGATTTTCATTCTGTAATGAAAGAAATGGGCTATGTATAGGTATACATTAGTGGTGCAAATACTGTGCACTTATATGATTATGGCATTGTTTCACATTTTATGGAAAAAATATAAGTTATGAGTATACTTTTACACACACACACATAAAAGTTAAAATTCTTGGGTGACTGTAGTTCGAACTCAGTGATTTATGTGATAATAGTAATACATAATGAGAGGAAAGGTTTTGCCAAAAATCATTTTTATGTTGAAACCTTGATCTTGAATTCATAACTATGATAAAAATTCTTGAATATGTTATTTTGTATGAACTAATAGTTATGATTTTATTGGTTTAAAGAGTACTAACAATCTCTTTTGTTTCTAAATATTAAAATATATTTGGTAACAACAACCTATGATGAATATTTTTGCATGAATTGATTGATTTTCTAGCTACATAAGTGGCTTGAAATCATGTAAAATTTAGTGGTACTGCATTAAAAACAATGGTCCATTGATAAACTTGCTAAGGTATGGTCAAGATTATGCTAAAAGAGCTTATTGTTGTAAGTGTTAATCTTTCCCTAAGTGAATTATGGCCTTATGAGGCATAAAAATTAGGATTTATATGTTATCTAAGTTTAATTTTGTAGTGTTTCAAGGCTGAAAAAGGGTGAGTGTAAAACTTTATATTGCTCACTTTAGCCTTACAAAAGAAACCAAGCCAAGTTGAAGGACATGGTTGACATGTAGGTAACATATGGAGTTTAATATAGTAAGGTTTTGTGTTTACTCATGATGTAAGTTTTATGAATCTTCTCTTTATACCAATAAATTAAGTGTATTACAATATTATTGATTAGTTATTAGACTATGCAAGGACATAATATGCATGATTTTATGTTGATAATAATTGATAAATTTTATTAATCTACTTAATTATATTCTTGAGATATCTATTGATTCTTATAATGTGTATGTATTTTTTGAAAA
Organism: Torreya grandis; assembly: GCA_037957365.1. Lineage (NCBI taxonomy): Eukaryota > Viridiplantae > Streptophyta > Pinopsida > Cupressales > Taxaceae > Torreya > Torreya grandis. The sequence continues at coordinate 876,969 of JARHVA010002915.1, read as the reverse complement.
TAGTGATAAAATCTATTTTCAACATAGCATGATTCCTGGTTATGGAATTGTTATTGGGATGGATCCTCTTTAAGGAGGGGATGATGTCATAACCCCACCAGTTACCACTAGTGTAAAACTAAATAGACAAGTTCAATTAGTATGTTATTTGGATAATGGTAGGATATTCAAAACTAGTGATTTACATATATACATTTAAGACTAAAATGATCTAATTACATTCACACACACACACACACACACACACACACACACACACACACACACACACACACACACACACACACACACACACACACACACACACACACACACACACACACACACACACACAATGTCTATATGTATTCATGAGGAACTTATTTCTTCATGTTCCAAAAGCATATGAGTTTATGCCTAGGGGAAGTGTTTAGACCACATTATGATTGTGAGCCATGAAAGGAGAATGTTATTGAATGCCTATGCAAGAAGGCAAGATAAAATAAATAAAAACAAAGCAAACAATGTATTCTCCATAACCACAATTCATGTGGAACTCGCCATATACTTGAGTTTGGAAAGAATTTGTAAAAATATATGAGGGAAGATATATTCCTCTCTATTTAAAAATCAAATGTTGGGTGGAAGTTTATTGTTGTAAGATTTTTAGACTTCACAGGAGAATTAATTTTAGCATGAAGGAATCACATAAGGTTTTGGTATGGCATCGATGGGCCATCACTTTGGTTCATTGACTAAAAAAGAGAATAAGAAGGCTGGCAAGGAGATTGTGTAAATATAGAGGGTTTGTAGGCCTATGTTTTGGTATGCTATGATAGGAAATAAATAAATAAGGAGGAGAAGGGTGTGGAGAAAAAAAACTAGGTGATGAGTGGCACCATGGGGAGAGTCAAACTTAATCTTCCATACTTCTTCTTTATCAAGCATGTGATCCTTCCTTTTTCATTTAATTATGAAAATAAATTGTGTTTTAATTTTTCAAGTGCTGCATTAAACTAGGGAATCATATATCCTCATGTGGGAACACTCTATTATTATCACATGGGTCTATGCCACGGCCTAGGGTAGATGGGTAATATCTATAGAATTTTGTCTTCTTGTATGGATGTGGTGGTTGTTTGTTTTCACCTTGATATAATATGGTAAACTATGTATAGATAATTTTGAATATTTGGACTTATACCTACTAAAGTGGAGTGGAGAATTTTTTTTCAAAAAAAAATTTTTATATTTCAAATAAATTGGATTGTTTCAAACCATTTGGTCATAGATCAAATTGAATGAATTAGAATATTTTAAATAATTTGGACTTATACCTAATAAAGTGGAGTGAATAATGTTTTTCCAAAATAAAATTATTATATTTCAAATAAATTGGATTGTTTCAAACCATTTGGGCATATATCATTTTGAATGAATTGGAATATTTTGAATAATTTGAACTTATACCCACTAAATTGGAGTGGATAAAATTTTATCCAAAAAATAAATTTACTAAGTTGTAAATAAATTAAAGTGTTTCAAACTATTTGAGCATAGATCATTTTGAATAATTTGGACTTATACCCACTAAAATGGAGTGGATAGAATTTTTTCCAAATAATAAATTTCCTATATTCCAAATAAATTGAAGTGTTTCAAACCATTTAGGCATAGATAATTTATAATAAATTGATATATTTTAAATAATATTGACTTATACCCACTAAAGTGAAGGGAAGAGAATTTTTTCCAAAAATAAATTTGTTATATTAGAAACAAATTAAACTATATCAAAACATTTGGGCATAGATCAGTTTGAATAAGGATATATTTTTTCATTTATTTAAAGATAGGTTAAACCAAGTTAAAAGTGACCCAAACCTTTATAATAAATATTCAAAAGATAACCATGAACATTAACAAAATGAAATGAAACAAAAAAGAACCTGATAGGAAAAACCCCTACCACCAATATATGAAAAGTTTTAGCCAAAATACTAGACGAGACAAAAGAAAATAGAAAAGAACCAACTAGTCACATTCATAGTAAATTACCAATTTCTTAGCCACAAGACATTATTGATCTTTGTTTCTCATTTTCCTTCTTGTTTGATTCCCAATAGACTGATCTTTTTCCTTGCCCTGTCTCTTGCTCTTCAAACTAGCAAGCTTAGGTTCCTCCTCCTTTTTAGGCTCCTTTCTATAATCCTCATCTTAGTCGTATGAGAAGTGTTAGTTCCTTAGGGAGTGAAATCTTATAAACCTACGTGTTCTTTATCTAAATTCATTTCTTCTATCATATGATGTAAGAAGACTTTAAGTTTGTTGACCTCGTCCATTATTTCATTGCAGAGTAATTTTTAAAATAAGATTTTGGTGAAAATACTATCAAGGGATCGCTTGACTTCATCCTTGTTCTTGGGATATATAATACACCATCCCCTAGTGGCAAAGGGAGACATGTATTCATGAATCCCCCTATCTTTACTTCTCACTTTGAAGTCTTCTTATTAAAACATAGCTCTAGCTCCTCTAGCCTGATCCTTCCCTTCTTTATCAGATTCAGATTTCATGGAGAACTCCTCTTCCATATTAGATTCATCCTTATCCTTGGGGATGTCAATCACCTTTAAGATAGTTTTAGACCATAATAGTTTCCACTTATTAACCAATTATAGAAAACATAGAAAACATATTTATAGAATGGACTAGCCAAATTACGAATGAAAACATATTAAGCAATCTAGTTCATCTACACAATACATCATCATTATCAAGTGTTAATATACTACTGGATCAATTTGGTCAATTTCAAGATAAATCGATAGAGTATCCACTTCCATTTAACCAAATCAAAGTAATTCTAAATTAGAATCGATTCATTTGAAATTAATTAAGCTATATTTGAGGTAATTTAGAATTGATTTTTATTAAATTTATGATAATGTTTATTACTATAATTATAGTTTATAATAAATAAATACACTTGAAAGAATCATGATATGGTGAAGTTACATCTTTCTAAACATTAGTTCACAACTACTCGCATGATTTTTTTTATTTCTCCCAAGAATATGATGATAGTTGTCATTTTCATTCTTTAATATTTTTCATCTTTTTGACTTCCATTTCTATTATATCTATTTGACTTAACAATACTCATTTTAAATTATCGATTTTTAACACAATCTGAGAATTACAATCAATGAATAATGTGTTGGCAATTGAAAATTTATCTCCAAAGGTCCCTTTAAAAAGAACTTCATATAATTTATTTATGTTTATATTAAATGGATTATAATATATTTTCCCACAAAAAAACATGAAATTTGAACTTGTGTAACCCATGGATTAAATGAGTATCCACAAATGATTGTCCTCTATCATTGACCAAATGCCAATGTGAGAAAAAGACTACAATACCACCTTCAAAACTTGTTTGGAATGATCTTTAATGTAGTACGACATATTTTCTATTTTATACTCTTATTTTTTCATGTATCGTGTTTTGTCATATCTTATGTTTTGTGCACAATAAATAATATTAAGTCATCCAACCCCAAAACCAATATTTTTTTAGAAGTCAATTTTAGCTCCTCCTTTGAAATGTCTACATTTTGTTAAAAAAGAAATGAATCATTTATTAACAATATTATATTGTAAGAAATATAACATGGTAATTTTATGAGAAAATGTTTTACATGTTACTATATTGGTCATTGATGTGATTTTCATTTGCATTTATTATTGTAAGATAAAAACATAATGCATTTCATTTGATTCATTTTTTTACATTTCCTTAAATCTTATAAAAATTCATATAAACATATACATAAATAAAGACATGCTCAAGTACATTGTAACTATACTCATTATATATGGATGTATCATTTCTATTGCACATTTTTCAGCTTACATATGCATAGAATGAAGGAACCGATAGACCACATAGAGTGGCAAACACTTACAATGACAAATGATATAACCACTTGAAGTATTGAAATAGTTGAGATACTCTCATTTTTCCATAACTAGTTTCTCATTGATGTTGACAGGAATTTAACATTAATCAAACATCATCTATATTCTTGAAGTAATGAAAGTATCAATAACAATATATTTGTTTCTATCACAATATAATTTATTATTTTTTAATTGATAAGTAACACATGGATACTCTACATCAAAATTTATTGTATTAAAGGCATAGTTGTGTTATTTTAAATTGGGTAAATTAAACATAAAAAATATTGTAATGGGTAAATGAAACATGTAAACAACATTTTAATGGGTAAACCATATTCAAGTCTACACAATATTAAAATGAACCCACACTTCCAAATCCCAAGCTGATGCAAGTCTATATTTTATTGTATTCTACAATCTCTTGTCCATGAAGAAAAATTCAATTATAATGTGTTTAAATAAATAAAGATAATTAATATATTCTATATAAGTATGAAATTATATAATTACAAATTTATTGAAAGGGGTTTTCAACCTTTTTTTTTTTTTTCCTTTTTTTAGTTTGTATGGGTGCACTCTTTCATTGAAACTTTATTTCTTTATTCCATACAAGATATTATATAATGTAGTAAATAAAAATTATTGTCGTCAAATGATTTGATATTTTTATTTTAAAAATGTCTTATTGTAGAGTTTTACCTTTTCTTGTTTTCATGGAACCACCAACCTGTAGAGTTGTGGCATGGGTTATTTTATTTGATACACAAATTTTTAGAGCTGCATTGTGAACTATTTTAATTGAGACATAAATAGATGAAGAAATATTTTGTAAGTATAATGAATTGTTGATAAATAAAAAATTATGTGACTGAAAAAATATGCATGATCTTATATAAGCTTATTCAAATTGTAAAGTGTCATGTTCATTGACATGATATTCTATTATTATTATTATTATTATTATTATTATTATTATTATTATTATTATTGTTTCCTCACTTGGATGCAATGCCATTAGTGATACACACTGAAAGATTGCTAAGTTGTTAGTCCATTATGTGTTTCAAAAAATTTATAAGAGATAGAAATTGGTCATCCCAAATTACATTATGGGTAACAAAATAAAATGGTGAGCCAAATGTTCCAAAATTTAATGTGACAAAAATATATTTCAAAGACTAAAAAAATAAATAAATGTCTCAAAATTCCATTGTTGCAAAAGACTCACATAGAAGTAGAAAAAAGATTGAAAAAGAAATTAAATATAACTTGAATAGATATGTACATCAATTAAATGAATTTGTTTTTATCAAAAATAGTAAGTGGAAGTATCTAGCATATTAAATCTAAAACATCCATGACATAATGAAAGAGGACATGATCCCTTCTAAAGTTGAGTTCACATGAGACTCTTAGCCTAGAACTCATCACTACATACCCTTGCATAGAGATCCACACAAAATGGTTCATGATAGGACTCTTGATTTTGGTCACCCATGATCAACACATGGCATGTACATAAATATTAGATAAACATTGATGGTCATGAGGATGTCAACTGAATCAGATTAAATAGATAGTTCACTATACAATCAACTGATGACACGTGGCATCCCAATCATCCTAGGTGCTTTAAAATCACATATCGCTCAATCACCCAATTTATGTATGGATTATTTTTCATTAAGAAACAAAGAACCAAGTCTTATTATCTATAAATACATGGTTTGTGAACTAGTCTAAACGACTACATAATTTGGAGTTATTACAAAATACATGTCATTGAATTGTAATAATTCCAAGTAATTATTGATGAAATATAATTTATTTATGATTGTTTTCAACTAATAATTATTTATTATCATTTTAAATGGTTTAGAATTATCATAAATACATTAGATAGATGTGACTTATTTGGAATATATCCAACTTAATCTTGATACATTTGAATTTAATCTTGATACAATATAACTTATTTTTAATAGTTTTTGAAAATTTGGAATGTTGATGAGTCCATATTATCTAAAATAGTCCTTATGTCCATACAAATTTATCATTTTTATTATTGGAAAGCTATTTTGAATCTCTGCATATTTTGTGTTGAGGGTTGATTGTATAAAAAATTATATGTAAATTATGTATATGTTAGTTATATAGCAGTTTTCCAAACTAGTATCACCTAAATGAGTATGGTTGTTTCCTATGATTGATGGTTATCTAGTAGACTGATGATGAGGATTTGTTCCATATCTATTTGGTTGCCTTATTCCTCTTTGTACACTCTTGATAATGATATATCAACTAAGGATAACCACTACTATATATTTTACTATTGGATATACTTTTTGACTTTAATTACATCAATCTATTATGTTAATGTATATTACACTTTTGGATGCCTCACTTGTAAATAGTTGTAGTAGTTGTTATATGCAAGTAGAGTCCTTGATAGACACAATAATACATTAAAACAAATTTTCATATGTGTGAAAGATTTATTTATGGTATTTACCCTTATGACATTGTGGTTATGTTAGTAATTGAATTGACTTGAATTATAAAATGCAAAATTATTCCATTACTTAGGAATTTGCATTATTTCATTTGTGATAAAGGTTCATGCTAATTATTAATGTTGGGGAATTTAAATTTAAAAACTATGTCTTTAGTTGCTTAACCCAACATTTATCTATGAATGCTAGTTTGTGACATTGAAAAACAAGTGTAAAGGAATTCCAACCACTAATTGTAAAACTTGAGATATTCATATTGTGCAAAGAGGAAATTAGGAACAAACAAGATAACTAATGTTAAATTCTTGATACTCTCATGCTTATCATAAATGCTTTTTTATGCCCTAATTGGTAATGATATTATAATCAAGTATATTCTTTGAATGATGAGTTCTATTTACTAATTTAGCTCTTGTATTTATTAACATTGCTTAAGAAGTTCCTATAGTACATTGGTTATTATTGAATTAGTTATCTTGGCTTGATAAAATCCAAGTTGTGTCTGTTGTACACCTAATGGTGGTCATCAATGCTCACATTTAATTATTAGTAAGGATTAGTATGTGTTAGTGAGTTTGGAAGCATTGAATGATTATTCATAGACATTTAGACTGTTTAGCATCTTATTTAGTACACCTATTATGCTTTTTGACTATATTTACGAATCTTGGATGCTTATGCCCAATATGTGAGAAAAATAAAATGAATTAAGGTAATGGAATAAATAATTTTAAGGAAAATGAATGGTTATTTGCTATTGTAGACCATCTTGGGCATGTTGAATGCCTTGTGTATGTCATTTGGTTAGCGCTTTATTGACTTTTGAATATCCTTCATCTTTGGAGGTTTTCAACCTTTTGTAAAGGATAATGTTACAGTAGTAATAAACGATTGGGGCTGCCAAATTTTGATAATGTAGGATTTAAAAAGTTATTCTTTTATTCTCTTTGAGCTTATTTTACTGAAATGGAAATTGACTTTTATAACATCTTCTAAGGGGATTTTCAAATTGTTAGCTTTATGATGATATAATATTTTTCACCCTTTTCAGTGTAGGACATTTTGTGCAAGTTGCCTCTTCTTTTATGAATTTAGATTACCTTTTTATATTTATTACTTATTCAAGTGTTGTGTTCATTATGGTTAACCCAAGAATTATTTTAGGGTAATAAAGTGTGGGTTGAATTTATTTTAATGCTATAAATATTATTATCGACATATATTGTATTGAGTGCTTGATTAAAAAATTATAGTTATATCATAGCACAATGGTTTCTTTGTGCTTATGCCTTAAATATTGTAATCATATTCATATGTTAAATTATTAAACCTTAGGGGTTGTTTGAGTTTTTTATCAATCTTGTTTTTGGGATAATAAGAATCGATAGTGTAGTCTTTGGTATGCAATAACCTTTTTATTTAGTAGTTTCATCTATAATTATGAACAACATCCTTATTTAAGGATTGATTATGTTTTATTATATTTGTGTATTTGAGTAATTCAACCTTAAGCATGGTTAAATTTAAGTTATTGTAATTTATCTGTGTTAGGGAGAGTTACCCATCTAGTTTGTTAATGAAAGGATATAATAGCCATAGATGAAATATTTATGCATATGAGTTAATGTTATTTAACTTGACTAAACTATTAATTTATGTTATGTGAGATGATTATGCTATTTACTCTCCTTTTGGTTAGTTGTGGGGTGCTGGTAGCATTACATTTTTATATTTTGGAATCCTTAGCCTTGAAAACACTTATTACTTAATCAATTAAGTGTACATATTCATTTCATATAGGTATGCCTATATATTGTTTAGAAGGCCGCATCATGCTATTAAAAGTTGTAAATTTATATTGAAAATAAATTATGTTTTGGACTTATGGAAATTTGTTTTATGATGCTATTTAAGCGGTGTATATTTCCATGTTAACTTGTTAATCAAAATTAATGGATGTCTTTATCACATGATACTGCCTTATTAATATTGAAGGATAATACAAACATATTCTATATGGGTAGTGTAAGTATGAAGCCTTGGTCAATTGAAAAGTAAATAAATACTTATTATTAACTTTTAATTACATGAGATCAATCATGATTTATAAATTATAGCGTGGCTGTGGGTTAAGGATTGAAAACTATGTATGTCTCCAATTTAGTAATTACTCTTGGTATGCATAGTTGACCATGTGAAAGTGATGCATTTTATGAAAACTATCTATTAATTAATGTATCCCATAGCTGGCCTAAGTTATGATATTTTAATTATCCCATTGGTATAATTATCACTCATTTAAGTCATTAGCCCTTTTTCACTAAGTAATTCATTTTTCCTAAATTAATGAGTTAGAATGAACTATTAGTGTGAGGACACTACGGTCAGGAAATTATAAATGTAAATATATTTGGATAACACTTTTAATGTTGATCCATCATAACAACTAATGATTATCTCAAATCAGGTAATAATTTTATATGGATGGGTCCTTGTTGTATAACATGATTGTTAAGGGTGTTATGACATTTTTATGCACATGCACCATGGCTTGATGAATGCCAGTTATTCATGTTGGTAGTTAGGATTATGGATATCTAGTGCCATGATAATTATTTTCCTATTATTGGGTCACCTTGGTGGTAGATTAAGGTTAGCTATTGGGTACTCTTATAATGTTGTAAGGTTGGCATAATCCAAAGCTTTGTTTGATGGTACCTTGGTCTTAATTTTTAGACTCATTGTACCTATTATGGCAACTTATTTTATTATGATAATATAATTAATAATAACCAGTACGATGACTCATTGTTATGCTAATCTTACCCTGACTCAACAAACTTGTTTAAGGATACTCAAGAGCTGATCAAATCTTCTTACTAAATGAGTTGTCCGTTCATAACCATATAGTGTTATCAGATTATTATATTTGGATAATGATCCCTAGGTGGTTCGATGGAGAAATTGAATGTCTTCTAAACATTTTAAGATTATTAGTATGGGCCCTCACATTAATACCCCTAGAACCGTATTTCACCCTTTAGGTAACCCCTTTCTCTATGTAATCCTTTGGTGATGGTCATCCCAGAATAAGTATCTTATTGACCCAATCCATTTATGTGTTATCTACTAATTTTTTGTAGGACCGTAATTATATGTTGTGAATGGTGTGATGGTGTATTGGGCTCTACACATGGTCCTATTGTGTACTCTATTAATAATTCCCAAAAATTTTTTGGGTTGTTTCATATGATAATCTATTTTTTAAATTTCATTGTTGATTATCCATAAATTAGTTATTTTTACAATTTCATTTTTATGATTATTTATAAATGTGATGTGGTAAAATCTATATACTATTTATTTATTATCATGAGATGAAATGTTTTATAATATCATTATTTTTTTATGATAATTTGTTTTTACAACTACTATGATATGATTATTTATCAATATTATTATCTAATTATTTATAAATATAATGCAGTAAAATTTACATATTACCCATAAATTAATTATGATTATTTATAAATATGATGTGGTAAAATCTATATTTATGATTTTTTAATTATTTATAAATATAATGTAGTAAACTTTATATATTATTTATAAATTAATTATGATTTTATATTGTCTGTTTATTTATGATAATGTAATATCTTTCTATGACAATTTCTTTTTACAATTTTGTTGTTATGATTATTAAAAAATATGATGTGGTAATATGATATTATGTTGTAATATCTTTTTAATATAATTTTTTTATGATAATATATTTTTATAATTTCATTATTATAATTATTAATAAATATGATGTGGTAATATGATATGATATTATAATATTTTTTATGATAATTTATATTTATAATCTCATTATTGTTATTATTAACAAATATGATGTGATAATAACTATGATGTGGTAATATGACTATTTAGTTATTAATTATGATATTTTAATGCAATGTAATTGGTGAAGTGGAAATTAATTTCACACCTAAATCAATGAGGGAAGTTATATAGGAAAAACAAAGAGAAAATAATTAATCATTAAAACATTAAACGTAAAATTTTTGTATTTTATCTACGGAATGATAGTTCAATTTACTCCTTTTTCAACTCTTTTTTAATTTTTATTTCTCTTGATTTACATTAAATATTTTATTATTTATTTTTTAGGTTTTAATTTATTTGTATTTATGTGTTTTTTACTTTTTAAAACTGTTATGTTTGTTTTTTATTTCTTATTTGACCATGTTGGCTTTTATATAGTTAAATTATTTTATTTTTTATTTTATAATGTTGGATTTTAAATAATTAAATGCTAGAATTCTCATGTCATTACAACTCCTAACCACCTCCCCCAGATGTCATTGTAATAAGACCTTCTATGTAACAAGATGGGGTATATGGGTATTAAAATAGTTTATAGCTTTCTAGTAGGATAGGAATGGATGGTGAATGACTTGGTTAAAATAATTAGAATACATTCATTTATTTAGAGAGGCTTATTTTTTATCTAAGTCTCAAATACAACCCATTCAATTAGAGATGAGTTCATTTAGGGAACAATTGGTAATATATTAGAAACTAGTTTGTATAAGGTTATTAAGAATAATATTGATTACCATTAGTAAACCGGTTTATGTTGTAAGACTAAGGAAGAGCCATAATTTTTTTCCTCACAATGAAAGGGAATGTTTTGGTTTTCAATGGGGAATGTAATGATGATTTTAGTTTGTTAATCCCATACTCTAGATAGTATATGTTACCAATATATTGATTAAATCTCCTTGTGTTGTCTAAATCTAGGATTTTAAAGCCAAAATGTGGTATAAAAATAAATTTAGAGTAGGCCCCTCCCTAGACAATGAATTTCATACTATAAATGTTTTGACGGTTACTGGTAGTTTAAGAAGCATATTTCACTTCTTGAATTACCATTATAGACCTAGTTTTTGAATTTAAAGATGAATTAATTTTAAATTCACTCTCCACCTTTTGAGTCTATATTTTTATTATTCCAACTAAATCAAGAATCCTCACAGGGGATATTACAGTTCCTCCTATAGATTTATAGGTCAACATGTCTCTCAAAGATTTATTTCGAAACATATTTTATGGGTATATAAATACCAAAAAAATAAATTTATGACAGTAGAGATGGAAAAATGATAATAATAATAATAATTGAATCTGAAAAAGGATATGTTCTTCACATTAGTTTCCCTAGATTTTTACACATAGAAAGTGACACATCAATATTGTACACTTGAATTCTAGAGGGTTGTCCAAGACATCCAATGAGTAAATGATGTGATGACGGGTCTATGGGTGTGACTAATTATGTTGAGGTGCGAGGATGGGGTTTTGGATAATAGCTAGTAAAGGGTGTTCATGATGATATAAAAATAACTCACTAGTTTCACAATTATCATTGATAGAAACAACTTAATATGAAAAAAAATCCAAGGGCACTCAATGTGAGTGAGGACACAATATCAATGTTATTGGTAGATACTAGCTATGAACAATTGGGTGTGGTTAGGATGGATAACTCTAAGTAACTAATCATCTATATTAGTTTTATCATCCTAATTCAATGTAATATACCAAGAAAATGAAGTTTGATGAGGATAGTTTTAAGGCAAAATAAAAAGGAAAGTGGAGGCTTAGACTTGGATATATTTATACTAAACATATTTCATATGAATATGTCTAATGATTGGATCTATGTATACAAGGTCTTGTTTGTGAAGGAAATTGAGTTGGTCAAATGATAATATGTGGAATAGGAGTAGGAGAGAAAATTATTCTAAGCTCAAAACTCATATCATTTTAAATATTACTAATAGGAATAGGAGATATAAATTTGGGGAGTATGATTTTTTTATGGAGGATTGATAGGGTTTTTTAAGTTTCATCCAAGAGGAAAGACAAGGTTGTAGTGATAAAATTAAGTGTAAAGCTTGTCTTGGTTATTTTCTTTTCTTTTCAAAATTTCGTAATTCTTGCATGTGTTGGTTAACTAGTAGTAACTGAAAGATAATTTTATGAGGATAGATAAAATTAATAATAAGAGTGAGTTGGGTCATGTAGAGATAAAAAACAAGAAAAAAACAATGAGGAAAGAAACTTGAATTATAAAAAAATTCATGGAAATTGAAGTCTTGTACAATAGTTTTAAAAATAAAAAATTGCTTATGAAACCTATACTTTATGAAGGTGGCAAAGATGAAACCACCATAGAGTATGACAAAAATTCTACACATGGTAATGAAGCTTTGAAGACTTATATTTCAAACTCTGGATTAAATAAGTTAATGTTGGGCCTCTTTTCAAACTCATAGTAGTGGGAATGTTACAAAAGTGGCAGTCTTGTCATGAAGAGTAATGGTTATGTTATAGTTAACGATGGTTTTTTCATGAAGGAAATAAATTGATAAAATAATTAAAAATATGCCATAAATTAATTTTTTTAATATTTAGAAGGGCCATGGAGGTCATAATATACAAAATTTTAGAGAGAAAAAAGTGTCATGTAATTTATGCATAGGTCCTCACGTCATCATTGAATTTTTATGTAAATGTTTCACATTGTAAAATTTTCATTCATATAGAAATAAATTATTTTTTAGTGACAAGACAAGATAAATAATGTTTGTCTAGGGATTTTTAGCATTATTTAGTGGCACATTATCATTTAATTCTAATATTGAGAACTTGGTATTTTTTTTATAAGATTGCACATTTGTTGTGTTAAGACTCAACCCATCACAAAATTTTGGGTGGAATATCCATAATTTATATAGTCACCTAATTGTTTCCTATAGAATTTATTTCTAATGCTTCTAGTGAAGGTGTAAACAAAATTTGTCCCAAAGTGGTCATGGATAATTATTCTAAGAGGTATTCATCATACCCTCAAAAAAATTACTAGTGTTATTTTATACTATCCTTAATTTACCCTTTTATATTATTTGTATGGTCGAATCACAACAAAGAGTGCTCTAAATTAATGGATTAACAATACATTGAGGGATCCTCATGCAGTTAAACTTAAAGGTGTTTAAAATATTATCAAGGGTTTATATTTGTTAATTTTTATTAATGCGATCCATTTCCATGCCATTATTACTCATGGGCCTTGGTTAATTAATAACATGCTAGTTTTTTTTCCCATTGGACTTAAGACTTTGTCATCTCTAAACATGCTAAGATAAAAATGCAAGTCTAGTTCAAGGTCACTAACCTCCCCTTTCTCTCGTGCAATTTTTAGTATCTCAATATTAAACCTTTATCTTATTTAATAAGGTTCAAACAAGAAAAGTTATAAATGGTATAATCTTATAAATTTATTTATATTTAAATATATCCTCCTAAATATATTATATAATTTATAGATATTCAAATTAATAAGAAGAGGATTTGATATCATGTGATTTACATTAACATATCCAAAAATTTCTTCCAATGTTAGTGCATAGATGTCTAGGCACTATTTATGAATAATATACCACATCACTCTTCCACCCTTGTCAAATAAAGCGCTTGGTTATTCCTATAGTTTGTATACCATTCAAATAAAGACATTAGTTTGAGGCCCTCTTTGAATTGGTGGATATGTAAGCAATAACCATTTCCATAGGGGTATTTAGGGTTAGCTTGACACACTGAGACCACTAACCCATTTTTACCATAACCAATATGAATATTAATAACTAGGGTTTTCATATTTGACAAGGAATGATAATGCATGATCTAGATCTTAGCAAACCAAAGTGAATGAAACATAAAACCCAAAATATTTTAGGTGGTCATGTCAAATTTCACTACATATTTAATATTGGATACTTACATATAAATTAGATAGTAAAATTAATTCAACAATCCTAGGTAAACATAACTGTCCATAAATACAGATGGGATTTTTCTAGAGTTTGACGACTAGTCAAAAATCCATATATAGTCAACTTTCAACTTGTTCCATATCAAATTTTGTATTATCATC
>JARHVA010002915.1:842500-857500 GCA_037957365.1 Torreya grandis | reverse complement strand
TAGACTTTGGTTAAAGGAAACTATATATCCAATTAAATAACTGATTAAACACTTTGGCTTACCTATTAACTAGTATGTATTCTCAATTTTCAACCATATGTATGCTTATTATGTTAAATGAATATAAAGTAATAAAGGGAGATCCAAAGTATATCAATAAATATATGTATAATGAGATGTATTGGTTTTTAACTAATCATATGGTAAAGAAATATTAATAAGGGAATCAAGGTTTGTATAACCAATTTAAAATAATAATTATCTGATTTTTAATTAAGATGAGATAACAAACAATCATTGTAACATAAAAGGAATCCGTGAAAGAAGTGAATGGATAAAGATAAATTTGTAATCATGGGAATAATAATAAGTAATAATAAGAAAGAGGAAAGTAAATGACACCAAATAAAACACATGAATCATAATATTAAGATCCATGTAAAATAGATAGGTGAAACCAAATTTGACACATAGTCAAGTGTATAAGATATATAAAGGTGGATGATAAATTGAGTCGAAAATCAGAATGTAAAATAATGTGAAAGAATACCATGCTATGTTCAAAAATACTAATAAATTTGTACATAAATGTTATCCATCATATCTAAAACATTTTTATGAATTTGGATCCTAATGGTAGTCAAAGTTTCATCAATCTTTATCGAAAGTTTTGCAAAGACTTCCTTCTAAATGTATTGAACATAAAATGTAGGTGTAGCTGAAGGATAATTCTCATGAGGTATCTCATTTATAAAATTATCAAGGATAGGAATAGATGACTAAATAAGAATGGTATCTATAGGGTGAGGAGGTACCATTAGTGGAGAAAGAGTTTCCACGAGTGGAGAAGGAGGTGCCACTACTAAAGGAGTACCCTTCTTCTATGTCTGATCTATGAAAAGAGGAATAGCTAGTGTAGGTATCAAATAAGGGTGATCATTAATGTGATTATAGAGAATATGGTAAGGATTAGTTTGATGGGTACCACACTGCTACCAAAGATATTATACCTTCCCATATTTATGTATATTCTCAGTTAATAACTTAGGAGGAGATATAGACTTATCTCTAGGCTGAGCAGTAGTAGGATGTAATGTGTCAATATACTACATAAGGTTTTGGAAACTAGTGAAATATTGTTTATATGTCCCATGAAATCAATATATATGATTGTTAGTATACTTTGGGGGTCTAATAACAAAAAGATAAAAGGAGAAGCTAGGGGTCACCGATATAACTAGCAATTTATGCTCTAATGATCGACAGCTTTTTTAATATCAAAATAAGGATAATCATCCCTTTGGGATGGGATGGAATAAAATTAATGGAAAGGAATAATTCCATCACCATTGGAAGGCATGGAATGAACAAAAACCAAATGAGGCTCATCTGAAGGGAAAATAAGAGTTGAAATAAGATGAGTCTTAGCTGTAAGTAGAGTGGGAGTATAAACTAGACTAGGCTTAGTTTAATGTGAGGTTGGTCATTCAAAAGGATTAATAATATTATATATCATCTATAGGGTAAGTAAAATCAAATGATTCTGGTATCTATTAAAGTGGTAAAGACCAGTCATGGCATGATCTTGAGAAGATTTACTAAAATTAGAGGTGTATCATGTTATCACTCCATCTATACCCTATGAAAAATAAGAATAAGAACAAAATTAGGAACTGTAAAGGAAGGATTGACTAAATAAAAATTAAAATAATTAAATAAATAAGTGTGATATCTAAGAATATTAAAATTAATAGCTTGGACAAGTCTGGATAAAATGGGTCATCTAAAGCATAACCATCATCATAGTCAGGTGTATAAAAGTTAATGGTACATGCAAGTATGAATTTTTAGTCATAAGATGCATGAAGGATAGAATTTTTAGTCTTATTTAATACCATAACCATATCATCAATAAGTGCTTGACAAGATTGATGTTTCAAAGAGGGAGGAAGTTGGGTGATGATATGAAAGGATAAATCATAGGTTTATGATCTTGAGGCTAGTATCATCTGGCTCATCATCATAGGTTAGGTGTTATGATACCAATTATTTTGGTGTGACCATTATAACATTTTTTATAATTGAAAGGATAATTTAAGATTTGAGATTCTCTAAATGGGATACAAGGCAAAGTTTCAAGGGTAGGAATCTTAAAGACACCACATTCTTTGAATTGTTCAAAATTATAGGGGTTTATGTCTCTTTGAATCTTATAAATATATCCATTATGGGTAAATTTGATGGATTTTCATGTGGATGAGGTAAATTATCTCATACATTAAGTCCAAGGTCTATCAATAAATATGTTATAAGAGAGGAGAGAGTTAAATATAATAACTTTCACACAGATGGTGACATGATAGAAGGTAAAGGGAAGACACATGCAACCTAGAGGAGGAATTTTACTTCTATATTATACTTGACATGTACTACATGTTGAAATGAGGTTGGATCAAAATATCCAAGTGTCTTGATGAAATCAAGGGAGGCAATGCATGTACTTGAACCTTCATTAATTAAGTCATGTTTAACTTGGATATCACCAATCTAGATGGTAATAAATAGACTAGGATCATCTACAAAAAGTAAAATCTCATCATGAATCATTTAATTAATAATAATCTAAAGGAAAACATAAGTGTTGACTATTTCGTCAACATGTATGGACATTTATTCACATTGTTGAATAATACTATCTTCATATCCAGATAAAGTAGGTTTGTGTCCTAATAGAGGAGGATGAGATATGTTCATTTGAAATAATAATTGTATTATATGATTTAAATGTAAGAGGAAGTTTGCATTAATTTAAGGAAGAGTATTTGAGATGGGATAGATAAAGTTACAAAATGAGGTACTTCTCATCATAACCCATGGGAGGCTTACTAGATATAGGTGTATAATATTGCAAGATATCCTATACATGAGGATTGGAAGTGTAATTAAACATGTGTTGATATGTTTTAGTTTTTTTGGTTTAAGTAAAAATAGGTTGATTGAATTTTATTTTTTAGATGGTTTCTTGAGGTATTTCTTATGGTTGGGTTGAAAAAATAATATTAGAAGATTCAAGAATGCTGTCTTGGTGTGTAGATGTTGGGGAAAGAGCAGAGACAGTGTGATAAGTATGATCAAGTTGAGTTTTTGAGAGTGGTAAGTGGAAGGTTATAAAGTCCTCTTACCATAAATCCATTATATGGGGTGGGTAAGTATCTTGAATGATGTAGAATGGTTGTAAGGTTTGATGTGTGGGTGTTAGATTACAATAAATAAAAGAAACTACTCTTCCCATGTTAGTCATATTAACCATGTTTTATTTATTAGTAGTGAGGTATATAAGACTTTAAACATTATATGTACAAGGAGTAGGCTTGTTGGTGTTATCTTGATGGTTCGGAAGTGGATCTTTGTATATTGAAAGATGAGCATTAACTTGATTTAAATCTTGGTTTTTGTTTTCTAGTTCATGGAATTAAAAATCTATGTCATATGCTTGTTGATCATTGAAAATAAGTGTTTCATTATCAAAGTTTGAGATAAGAATAAAATCCATAGATAGAATTCATAATAGTTTACATGTCTCATGACAATGGCCCCAACTTGCATGAAACCAACAAAATTTGTATGGATCATACCACGATGTCATTAGATGAATGGGGTAAAGATCTCATGGTAGAGTTCTTGGAAGACACTTTTTAAGCTCAAATAAGTATATTGGTTTAAGGACATTGGTGTTATTACGTTGATAATATGTAGGATTAGGAGTCTTTTAAGAAGGGGAGCATTATCCATTGCATTGTTTGGAGTGATTGCTTGAATGTTGTGAACAGTGTCATAGGTATCGGTAATGCCACCATTTTTTGTATGATTTTTTTTAACACTCATATGATTACCCATTTTAGGTTCAGATGACTCAAATTGACACATGATAATGTTTTGTCTGTTAGCTTGGTCAAGGGATTTTTCCAAAGTTATTGGAGAGAGAGTCTGAACCTAATGTTGTAACTTGGGGTACAGAGCATTAGTGAATAGGTAGAAGAGGTAATCATCCATCATATTATGCTCACATTTGTTAGAAAATTTATTTTATCATTTGATGAAGGATTGTGCCAATATAGTTTCAATTTGTTTACAATTTATAAAGTGATCTAAGTTCTTCTCAAGAATATCACTAGTTTGAAATTCTTTGGCTTGAGAGTTAACCATGTCTTCATGGCTAGTGATATAATAAGTTTTTATTTGATTGTACAAATCTAAATCATCTCCTGAGAGTGCTTTAGCTAATAGTTTGGTAGTGGAAAAGGTTTTAAGTTTTACCCAATAGTTATAAATGTTAATAAATATCTTTAAAGTGCAATGTGGGATCAGTGGACCCATTAAAGTTTATTATTGGTGTGACACCTATTATGTCAATATTATCCATATAAGCTACAAAAAGATCATTTATTAATGAGGGTTGGTTGAGGAATAATGTTACA
This sequence comes from Torreya grandis, assembly GCA_037957365.1. NCBI lineage: Eukaryota > Viridiplantae > Streptophyta > Pinopsida > Cupressales > Taxaceae > Torreya > Torreya grandis. The sequence continues at coordinate 853,022 of JARHVA010002915.1, read as the reverse complement.
ATGGGAATACCTAAATGGGGGGTATGGGGGAATTCAAATTTAGTGTTACCCATGAAACATATTGAGGTTATCTTTGAATTTTAATGGGTTGGTTTTGCATAAGCATCATTTGAATTGTGTTATTAGTTTGAAAAGTTGAATTTGACTCGGTCTTTTTAATAAGATTCTATTAGTTTGGGAAATATTTTGACAAGTGTGTGTTGCATTAGTATTAGTATAATTATGAGTATTAGCATGCACCAGACTAGTGTCACGAGAAGAATTTGTAGTAAAATATGTGCTAGTGGCATGGTCAGCATTGGTATCAAAATATGCACTAGTGGTATGATTAACATTGGTATAAAAATATGTATTAGTGTAATATTTAAGGAGAAGGGTCCTTAGAAGAGGCCCACTAGAAGTTGAATCTACCATGTTAGTGGAGATAAATGGCATGGATGTTGAATAAGTCATATAATAAGATGTCATGGTGTGTGAAGGAGATATAACATAAGGAAAAGGTTGAGAAGTTAAGAAAATTTTCCCCCAAATCTATGATATAAAGTAGTCAAGGGTGAAATAGGTTTTTCTACATGAGGACCTATCATAAGATTATAAATGGTTAAAAATTCATTTCCTCTATGTTGAGTAAATTAATTTATGAAGAAGAGTATTTTAGTTGTGTACTATAAATCATGCTAATATTCTAGGGAGAAAAAAGGATTAGAAGTTGATGATGAATGGGGAGGAGTGTCATAATTATTAGCATGAGTGAAAATATGCGCATTACTTGTATACAAGATGGGAGCCACAATATGTGTCTTGGGAAACCTATTAGGATTGGTAAAATTAATCATGGTTATTTGATTTAACTCTATATTATCCTTGAATATGAAATTAATGATGAATAAAAGAGGATTAAAAAGTTTAATGATAGAAGGATTAGTTGATAAAATAAATAATCAAACTAATAGACAGTGTTCTATAAAATAAGAAATAGAATATGGGATAAAGAGACATAGTCAAGCATGTCAACTATGTACTATTAAATAGGAAATAAAACAAGATGAAATGGTATATAGTAGGACATGTTGATTATGTACTCCAAAGGGAAAAAATAATTAGGCTAAAAAATATACACAATCAAACATGTTGATTGTGTACTAAAGGGAAGCAAGATGAATAGTCTATAAGAGACTGTGTCAGCAAGGATGCCAATGTTTTAAAAGTAATTGTTTTTATTGCAAGATAATAGATAAGAAAATAAAATGAAAAAAACAATCAATTAGATAAATTTAATTGATCTAATTGTAACACACAATAGAAACCTCGCACCAATGTTGTCTAGTGCAAGTTTTGTAATACAAATTACCATGAGTAAAGAACAAGAAACAAACTTGAATATAAGTGATAACTAATTGGTCAATATTGAATGTTGTTAATTTATAATAAAATTTAAAATTAATATGAGGGGTAGATGAATGTAATAATGAACTAAAAAGCAATCTATGGATAATTCTATATAGTTTAGGCTGAAAGGGATCTATATTGTCAATGGTATTGGATTGCTATTGGGGACTACCCCCTCACTTCACAATCCTATAATGATAAGGGTGTTGATTGATTTTATAATATATACCATCAACCATGTGTTTATACTTGTCCAAAAAACCATGTTAGCTTCCCCTTTGGTCATGATATCTAAGTAGGTAGACATTGAAGGAAAAATGTTTATTTCTTTTTTGTGTAAAGAGATATGGAAGTATATGCAAAAGATAAAAAAATGTGACTAAATTGGTAAATTAAAAAACCATCTAATTAATATGTGTTTGTTCCTCTAAGCATCCAATCAATTGACATGAAAAGTGAATTAATTATTAATAAAATAGTTTAATTCCTTTGTCTATGAAGAGTACAGAGTTAGTTCAAGTGACATTGTATGCAAGTAATACATAGCAAAGTCAACATGGTGACTATTATTCTGTAGAAGAAATATATGGAAGAACATAGTCTAACAAGTTGACTATGTATTTTAAATAAAAGGAAGGCTATAGAACTGTGTTGATCTAGTCAACCTAGTTTATTGTAATATTGTAGTTTCATAGACTACAAACATGTGAAAAATAATAATATAATTCAAAAAAACAAATGAAAAAATGGAAAGAATGAACCTTGGTCATTTTGAAGATGCTTAGTTTTCAAATTTTATGTTATGTTTCTCAAGTTATAATTTAATTATTCTATGAACATGACTGGGGAGACATAGTTTACAAAACTTATATGCTGAAAAGAATATGTGAATAGAGTTGAATGGCTCAACTATGTCTACAAACATGTATGATGAAAAATAAAAACTTTGAATAGAGTAACTTGGATTGACTATATACACAATATTGTAACTGATGAAGAGTATTGTGTTGAGTTGATTGATCCAATCACCAACATTTATAAAAGACCTATACAAACATAACAAAGTCATTTTGGAGAGATTGTGTGTTAAACTTGCACATAGATTGTTATAACTATATATATAGGTTGGATAAATTACTATAAAAATAAAAATATATAATATGATGATAAATTCAATGCATGAAAGGAAACCTACAAGGGTTTGATTCACATTAGGTTCACTAGAATGTATACAAATGAAAATTCAGCTGACTTATTAATCAATCCCAGCTCAGGGAAGATAAATCCTAGTTACACTTTAATTTTTTGATACATTATATATTTAAGATCATGACAAAGATGGATCTTGTATATCTAAGGAACGGATCTCTTACCATAATAACATTGGTAGAGAGGGTTTCAAATCCTCTAGTCAAACAATGCTATGAAATAATCCTAGTTAGGTCATATACATTCATATTCAATAAGTAAATGAGAATGAAATCAAAATCTAATTGAGTGCTCGCCAAAGCTTTTAGCACAAACTGAGGGTAATAAAAATGAAAATTAAACATGCATATAATATATATATACTCAAGTCAATGTATAGGAAATTATAATACATGGGAGAGAAGTACAAATGTTAATTTATCTATTTTGACAAAGGAGGATATTTTTCAGAATATTTACCTTTGAAGATGAACCCTCCAATCCTCAATTTCTCTATTGACCAAGGTGTTTAACAACGGGTTATTGTGGTATGTAAGAATAACAAGGATATGTCATCTCTAGGATACACAACTTCTCTATGTATTTAAAATACTTATCCATAAGATAAGATCCTTACCTCCAAAGGGTATATTGAAACCTTAAGCAATGAGGTTTAAGTATAATAGTGTATAAGTAGATGATAAATATAATATTATTCTTATTTTTTTCCTCTAAAATGATGGAAATGAATGTGTATATATAACAACATCTAAGCACAAACCTTTTTGAAATTTTCACCTATTATGTCATCCCAATTTGACTCTATATCATTATTTGATAAAAACAAGCTAGGTCCTTATCTAGGTTGGCCAAAGTAGACCTAGACCCATAACATGAAAATAGAAATTGAATATAGGATTGATCGAGGTCAAAATTGTTTGATAAATGTCAAAAGGGGTGTTAGGCTTAGGTAGGGTCCAAGTAATGTGGTTAATTTCTCAGCAAACTGTGTAAGGGAGGTGTAAAAGATTAGTGAACCTTATAGGATATGATTTTTTAGATATAAAGTGTTAGCATAGGGGACAACAATCATGTACCAATGGTTTGGCCACCCCTTTCTCAATACACCCTTTAAGGTATGCACTTAGAGAGATTGAGACTTGATGGGTTCCTAAAAGAGAGAAAGTATCAGTAATTGATAAAGTTTTATAATATTATTTATACATCATCACTTTAACTAGGTCCATGCTATCAATCCTTCAAGGCGTAAAGTATATGGTACATGTATGTATATTAAATCCCAAGCACCTTGGGGTTTTACTTGTGAAGTCCTAAAATATAAAATCACTAGTATGATAAATTTAACAAAAACATTAAAAAATAAGATTTCACATATAAAACCAAAAAAATATGGTGTTAATCACATATTTTCATCCACCTCTACCAATTTTATACCCAACAAGGTTTCACTACCAAATGAAAAGCTAAAATAGAATTCAATAAAATAATTTGTTCACTAATTTTACCCCAAGTTTAAATTAGGTTAATTCCCTATATTTTGAAACTTTCTTAGGGCCTTTTAGGTTTGAAATTGTTCACCATAGTCATTAATGAGGTCATACAATGTGTTATAATATTTTATTAATTCTATCTAGTTGGTACAAGTCATTTTATTCCACCTTTTGTGTCATTTTTATGAAATTTATGGTTTTACACAAGAGGAAAAATGTGTCAAGAGGTTATTTAACACACCATGTGTCAATATGTGTCAAATGGTAGTTTTGAAACTAAAAAATGTAGGTTCAACATCCAATAAAGGAGATCAACTGTAAATAGGGAAGTTTTTGTTGGTTGTATGGACTTCATAACCCATAAGGCACTTGTGGAGGCTTATATAAGGTATGTTGAGATCCCTAAATGGATTTTCTAGGATCTAAAGGTTTTGATAGATCCAAATTTGAGAAAAACCAATTTCTCTCTCTTATCTCTCTCTTGGGTAGGTCAACAAGGCCAAATGGTTTTCCTTGAGTATGGATAGTAGAAGTAGAGTTGGAGTGAATGTATTTTATGGATTAAATTAGTCCTTACTACCTTATATTTCATGGTCATGGTCTTCATATTTATGATTGTATGATATGAACAATCACTAAGATTGTAAACACCTTCAAAATGCTTGCATAACCTTAATAGATTTAGTTTTATCATATGAGTGTGTTGGTATGTGTGAACCATGTGGTGTGTGAGGAATTATAGATTATATCCAAAAATTAAGTTTTGAATTCAATAGGTATGGCATGTGTTAAAATGGAGGAATAGGCCTAAGTATCTCTCTTATGTTATGAGTGAGCACAAAGTGCAGTTAAAGGTAGTGTTTTCATAATTGTAGAATTTGTCCTCTTACAAGTGGCTTCAAATCAAAGGTAATGCTCTTATTTTACCTCCTATAAAAACATGTTGATGGTATAAAAAATTTTAATGGACTAATGGAGATGAAATCCTAAAACATGTGTAAACTAAGTGGAGTTGAAGATTGAACTTGCGTACATAGTCATATCTTCTTATGACTATCACGTACAGCTAGATCAAAATAAGATTTGAATATTAATATTCATGGAGAAATAATGTTTCATGGTTTTGAAGAGATATTCAAGATTATAACAATAGGATTGGACCATTGGAAGAGGTAGGAGGTTATTTGTGAGAATCATCTTCAAGAAAAACTCAGTAAATTAACCCTTAAAAAGTTACCTAAAATACTATTTAAAAGTGTTTATATAGTGGTTAATGAGATATTTGGTTATCATGATAGAGCTTTGGCAAGTTTGAGATTGCCTTGAAGGTATAAAAGCATTAACATAGTTAAAATTGCACTCAGTCCTTTCATTGATAATTATAGAAGTGATGAGCTAAAAAAGTTGTAATCTGGGATGATTTACCTTAATCACTTTGAAAGAGCATTCTAGATTACATACTAACATCTTGTGGTGAATGTTTGGGATGTCTATTCAAACATAATGGATACACTCTTGTTGCCTAGACCTAGATGTCACACCATGTAAATGTAAAAATATGTTTTTTGGTTTACAAAGAAGGTGATAGAGTGGTTTTCAACTCAAACAAGTTTTAATAAAGATGCTTAGAGAGATACAGTGTTATTGATAAAAAAAATTAACATGTAACTTTAAAATGGAACATAGTGCATTGGTGAATAGAGAATGATATATAGACTCAAGGCAAGACATAAACTCATATATATTTGAGATGGTTCTATGGACATAAAACAAACCAATAATTTGGAAACATAGTAATCACCATCTATAAGAATATATCATATTCCCTAAACAACATCTATAGTTTGGTTTAAACTGCTGACCTATAGTATCATTGATGGTGAGAGATGACTACATGAGTCAAGGAAAAAATGATACTTTCAAATCAAAAATAACCTAATGACCTAAGAGGTAGTAAAGGTGTGGAAGATAGTACTCAAAACATGAATCAACACCTACATGAATCCTTTTGGTTTCCCTAATATGCACAAGTAAGATTTACCACAGTCACAAAATACTCTAAACCAATGAAAGGTGAAAGCTTGGTGGTAGGTAGAGGTGTAAGATGGAATGATCATGTAATAATCACTCTCAATTTGATAGTCACATTTTCGTAATATTCTTAAAATTAAGGAAACATTTCAAATGTTAATAAAACTAGGTTTTTGAACCTCACACTCAGTCATCTAATACCCTCCACATAGTCATACCTCTAAAATCTAGTATTAGTAGTTTGAGATATTAAGGAATATATGTACATATCCAAGACTAGAAACTTGGTTCTAAAGGTTATCATGACCTGAATAATCCCTTCATGGTTTCATCTGGGTTAAATAAATAGGGGAAGTGTCCTCTATTTTGTGACAAACACGAGGCACTTCATAGTCAACATGTACTTGAATACCATGATACATTGATAATAAATGGATGATGGGAGAGTCTTGAAACACTATGGTAAGATGTATGAGATTATATTTAAGGTAAATAAGTTATTATAATTCCCTAAAATCACTATTACCACTTAGAAGTGACTGGTCAAGCCTACTAGGCCTTGAAATAGGCATAAGACCTCATGAATTTTAACGCCACTCTCATCATCATATGATCCTTCAAATTAGTTTGATATACTTCATGGTAATGTGTAAAATACATGAGAATCATTGGTTTATAGAGATCAATTCAAAATCGGCCATTTTTTTAACTAAATCTATCTCAAGCCTATCTAGAATACATAAAAGGAGCTCGAGAGTCAACTTATTTTACTCATATCTATACAAACACGCTTCATGGTGTCTCAATCAGATAGGAATAACTGAATGGGGTCCTATACTCTATATTTTTAGAATTGGTTCGAAGGTAAATCATCTAGCTTTAATGAATCAATACTAAGAAGCTAAGAGACCTAAAACCTTTATATGAACCTGATGGAGAAAATATTAATGGAAATAAATTAGAGAGTGGTTAATTAACATTGAATATGATTTAAATTTGTTTTCAACTCTCCCAAATTCTTTTCCACCCAATTATTCAGTACTATCACTTGTATCTGTAGGTTTAAATCTAGGTTTCTACAAGTTTTAAAGTGATCTCTAGATGTAGAAAAGAATGGAAAGATGAAAGTCATTTAGGAAAATGTGTATATATTTAATGTAACTCATAAAACTCAACTATCACCTTGGTCATGCCTTTAAACCCCTTTGCTAGGTTGGTCATTACAAATATTCTTGAATAAGACAATGTGAAAGAAGGTGACTACCTATGTTTGAGGTGAGATTTGTGATGTTAATTATCTTGAGGTATACCTGATGAAATGGAAGTCAAATAAATGTTGAATAGGTGTCTAACACACCAAAAACTATTCTCTTTGAATAATTATAGGTCACCTTAGTGGCAAGTGTAAAGGTTTAAGCCGAAAAGGCAAATGAATGACTATAAAAAGTGAAGGATAAGTGACAAAGGAGAGGCTATCAGTTGAAGGGTGTAGATGACTATCAAAAATCATATATCCACCTTGCCATGTTAGGGTATATGTGTCACACACTTATATGGTATTTTTATATATTAAAGTGGACTCATCATTAAACAAGTTAGTTTCAAGATGAATAGTGAAGGGTATCTATGCCAACTTGATGGAGAATGATGTACTTGATATAGACACTTATCTAAGAGGAATTCATGACATGTTTTCCACTTTATTCTCTTGAATTGTAACTATTTTTCACATCTTGACACTTGGCCTTGTGACCCTTTAGATTCACTCATCTCTCATGTCCTATGTTGTCTATTGATTTAACTTTGTTGGGAATAATCAATTTTTATTCCTATTTTAGTTAAAGGTCTGGATTAATAAATCAGTGTAGAATATAGAGATAATTATAAACGTAATTTTTATTATTTATTTGTATTTTTTATCTTTCTAAAAATAGTAATAAATAAGGATAAATATAACTTTGCTAGAAATTGGACTGAGATGGATAAGATAGAGGCTAAAACTAGTTATACAGGATTGGGACAACATTGTGAATCTAAATCTAGCTTTCATTTGGTGAAAGGATACGAGCACAAAAAATAAGACACTTCAGGGTTTGGTGCTATAGTCCACTCCTACTATTCTTGTCCAAACTAGTCATAAATACTTGAAACTTTATAGGTTTTTGTGTTGTTCCTATGTGATCTTGCCTATAAAATATTGAGTGTTATTCATGATAGAACTCATTGTAGAGTTTATTTAATATTTAAACCCTAACCCTCCATCATGTTTGACAAACAAATCTTTGAATCACTTGAGAAAAAGGGGTTAGTGGTGTAAGATGTATTAAATTTTTAATCATCACCCCTAGTATGGGCACATTGTCTACATACTAATACTTCGAAGAGGGATCAAGACATATGTAGTTCTCCCACCTTATATGATTTTTGAAATAGCATGATGAAGATGCAAAATGCCAAATTGAGAGTGCTTGAGGTGGATAGGGACATGTATGAGGGTTTGCGTATGTTTGAATTTATGTTGGGTGACTGTATGCATATAATAAGGAAGTTTGCTTGAATTCTTTATTTGTAATCTTGCTTGCTTTTTAAGATTTGTCACCTTCCTTTGTAATTGAGATTTATATAGGCTTTTATAGGGAACCATTAATCATGGGTTAGATGTATTCACACTAGGCTAACATAACGAAGGATAGGGATCAAATGAAAATGACTATTTGGGATCAAAATACAAATGGACAGGAGCATTAAAAATGGGACACCTTAGGGTCTAATGCTATAGTCCAAGTATGGATCTCCTATCCTATAGGATTAGGACCTAAGGGAATAGGATTAGCCTAGGAAAATCATCCTGTCTGAGGTGGAATGACCATTTAAAAGGTTTTAGATGATCTTTAATGAGTGAAAAGGTATCTAGAAGGGTCACAATAGTATACAAAAAGGAGTTATGGATAGGGTGTCACAAACCACTCTCAAAATGATAATTTGGACATTTTATATGACTATATTTCCCCCCCTTTATTTTAGTGATGCAACAAAGTGAAATATTATGATAAAGGAAAAGTGGAAAGTGTACCTAAACTTACTTGCAAGGGTGAATCCCATGAAGATGTGTGATGTTGAGTGTGCATAGAGAGAGCACATCATGAAGCATAAATCTATAAATGAAAATAATGAGTAGATTAGTTCTTACTAGACATGTTATGTCTAGAATATGAGCATATAAAATTTTGGTAAAAGAGAGAGGAAGTGAAAGGAATGAATACACCTCATCGAGTATCTGAACCAATACAAAACATGTTGTGATGTTGAGTGATGTTGGGTATGTGTTGTACCAAATGTAATATCATGAATGGAGCTGAGTGCTTAATTACATAAGAATGGATGAAGAATAAAATTTTTGGTCTTTTGGCTCCATCATCACCCACTAAGTGAAGCTATGTGATCATATATGTGTTAATCAATGTTTGGACTATATGTCCAATCCCTCTAAGTGGCTCAAGAATACAAAAGATAGCTAGTCCTTTGGCTCCAACATTTCTCACTATGTATTGAACCATGAACTAATACTGATATGAATGTGTGTCATATGAGATGGCTCTTTAAGCTCATTAATGCTTTGAAATCTTATAATGTGATGTGGATAGTTGAATGTGTACTAAGAACTAGGCCAATCTTAGCTAGTTCAAAAGGTGGAGATTAAGCTTGTATGAAAGCCACTTCAAAATTTAGAACTAGGCTTAAATGAAAGACACTCTGAAATGATACCAACCACTTGTAGATAGAATAATCCATGCAACTATTGAGAATACCTTGGTAATGTAGTGAACTAGAATGAAAAGAAAGAAAATGTCCTGCACATATTGTCCCCATTCACTGATGTCTATAACATGGATTCTAATCTAGATTTTATACCAAATACCCAATCTAAAATTAGAAATGAAATCTTTCATGCTATGAATGATGCCCATATATCTAGATGCTCTAAGTAAAACTATACTAAAACTACAAAATATGAACTATACTATAGATGTTAAAACTATATTTGATCTTACCTTCTATCTATTTTTATAAATTCTAGGTTTCTTGTTATTTGGATAGGTGTTCCAAAAATAAGACACTTTACTATCTGGTGTTGTAACCCAAATATGGTGCTCTTGTCCTTTACTATTTATGATCACTATTCTATATTCATCACTATCTTTCTAGTATATTCTTCCTAGTTTAAATTTTAATTATTGTTTTAAGTATTTTGAAAATAGATATTTTACTAATAAAGGCTCTAATCTCTGTGTCAAAAAACCCCTATTTGTCATCCCCTATTCTGAGGGTAGGAATGAAGACCCTACAATGACTTTCCTTTGAATAAAAATCCTTGAAAGTGTGTTACGTTATGAAATACATGA
>JARHVA010002915.1:817500-837500 GCA_037957365.1 Torreya grandis | reverse complement strand
ATCTCAAGAATCAAAACAACATTGAATCTATGCATTAGGTTTTACCATAGGGACTATATCATAAATCCATTTAGGGTGTGATACTGATCGAATAAAGCCAACATCTAAGATTCATTAGATCTCATCTTTGACTAAGAGATCCACCTTAGGATGCATTTTGTGAATTTTTTACTTAGTCATTTTAGCATCAAGGTATAGGGGAATCAAATGGACTACTATAAATGTATCAATTCTTGGAATATCTGAGTAAGACCAAACAAAGAATCTAGAAAATATATTAAAGTTTGATAGATATATGTATCCTCTTCCTTTCGTAGGGTAGTGATTAATAACACAATGCAAGGATCATGATCGATTCAAAAATTGAAATCAATATTTTCCTCATTAAGAAATGTGGAATGATCTAATGTGTATGGGGTTTTAGGAATAGTATCATTTGAATCAACTAGTATGTCTTGGGGAGAATCATAATTTTTCTAAAGTAAGCATGGGCATTCATGTGATGAACAAATCTATTTTTATGATAACAAGTTTGGAGGTCCTCGAATGCTCTGAGAAAATATAGGAGGGATTCATTGTTAGATAATTCATCTAATGTGAACATATCTAGTGAAACCATATCATCAATTAGATCAGGATAGACCAATAATAGTTTACAAGCATGATTAACTGTATGGTCTACAGGTGCAATGGGTATATAGAATATTATATATTTTTAATAAGTGGAAGAAGGTTTATCATGAATAAGGGTAAGCTAAAATCCTATTACTTGCTTTCCATGTTGTGTGGATGCCTCGATAAGATTGAATATTCCTTGTTTGTGTTTTTTAAGACCTCTCCCATGATATCCCATCTTATGAAGACATTTAAGTGTAAAAGGAGAGGTAAATTGGTGATTTGGTATTGGTGCTGTTATAGAAATTGGAAGCTTCTAATGTGTCGTATGGTCTAAAAGTATACTATGATTAACAGGTTATGTGCATATATTACTAAGATTAAAGTGTAGAATGTAATTCTATGGAGATTCAACAACCTGGAATTATTTAAAAGGTTCATTGTTTATTGGGCATGTGTATATGTAACCTTTATGACTAAATTTTAGACAAGCATAGATGTGGATGGGACTGCATGCATATCATGGATCCAAGGCCAACCAAGTAATAAAATATAATTGAGGTTATTTCTCATGACTTGGAAAGTAGTTTCCAATGTCTTAGGTCCCAAATTAAGATTGAGTGTTATTTGACCCATGAATTTATGTGGAATGTTGTCGAAACCTTTGATGTTCATGTCAAAATGGTCTATATATTTAGATTGTATATTAAGATGTTTACAAAAAGAAATGTTGAAAATGTTAAGTCCTGAACTGTTATCAACTAACACTCTTTTAACCCTTACATAGTTAGTTCTTAATTGAATATATAGAGGTAGATATTGTTTGATGATGTGACATGCGTAAATCCTATTTCTCAAAGAAAATATTCTCTTTATTCCATTGCATTATATTGAGGATAGAGGTAACATAAGTTGGTTCACCAGAACCAGGAATTATAGTCTTACAAAGGGTTGCATATAAAACATATTTGGAAACATCTAATCATTGAATGAACTCAGGACCTAAAATTTTATAGAAAGGGGTGATAAACTGAGTGACAAATCTATAGCCATAAGTGTAATCAACCTACTTATCTTCATTAACTTGGGTGATAACATGTACTACATGATCTCCTATAGGCATAAATTTGGTAGTGGGTATAGGATAAGATCTAGATATATTGAATTTGAAGGGAGGAGGAATAGATATAACGACTAGTGTTTCGTTGTGTTTAGTAGTGATAGGGAAATACTTAAAATTATCCAAAGAGTTATATACATGTAGGTAGAAACTGTGTATATGGAATGAAATTCATGTAATTGGAGTTATAAGTTGTATATAGAGCATTCCACATGAGAAATAGTAAGCAAGGGATAGAGAGCATGGAACTATGCACTAATGCATAAAAAACATTGACTTGTGATATGACATTTCTAATATGTTTAACAAGATAGACTTGAAAATTGTTCCACATGAGAGAGAGAAAATATATACTGAACCCTTGTATTAAATAAAAATAAACATTTCTTTGAAGGAGAGGGATATTAACATGTCTAGCAATAAATTTATTAACATCATCCCATATTATGAAAAGTAAGCATAAAAGGGAAAGGATGAAGCTTTGAATTAACATATAGTAAACTTTATCATTCATATGCATGATAGTACTGATTATGGACTCTTTATTATTTTCAATAAATGTTTTGAAATAAGTAAGATCCATTTTTGATTTTATGTGAAATCTAATTTATGTGTAAGGTGATACCACAAAAAGTAATAGTTCCTAATATAGTGCAAATAGGGTTTGAAAGAAATGATTTTTAAAATTAATATGGTAAAATTTAAACATTAAATGAAAATTTTGGTTTTTATATACAGGAAAAATCAAAAAAATATTGGAAAAATCAGCAAAGAATTACCCTTAGGGTTTCTAGGGGTTTTGTGCATAGATGAAGTCAGGTTCACCAAATGATTTAAATTTATTCAGAATAATGGATTTTTATTCATATTTTAGTTAAGGGTCTAGATTAATAAATTAGTGTAGAATGTAGAGATAATTATAGTCCTAATTTGTCTGATTTATTTGTCTTTTTTATCTTTCTAAGAATATCAATAAATAAAGAGAAATATAACTTAGCTTGAAACTAGACTGAGATGACTGAGATAGAGGCTAAAACTAGATATGTAGGATTAGGATAGCATCATGAATATGAACCTAGATTTAATTTAGTGAAATGATAGGAGCAAAGAAAATATGACACTTTAAGGATCATTGCTATAGTCCACTCCTACCATTGTTGTCCAAATTTGTCATAAAAACTTGAAACTTTCTCATTTTTTATGTTGTTTTTGTGTGAACCTACCTATGAAATCTTGAGTGATAATACATGATGGAATTTATTCTAAGATTAATTTAATATTCAAGCCCTAACCCTCCATCATGATTGATAAAATAATCTTTGAATCACTTGGGAAATGGGGGGTTAGTGTGTGGGATGTACTGAATGTGTAATCCAAACCCCTTATGTGGGAAATATTTTTACATATAAATACTACAAAGAGGAATGAAGCCATATGTATTTCTCCCACCTAATGTGCTTTGTGAAATAGTGTGATACAAACACAAAAATTCCAAATCGAGAGTGCTTGAGATGGCTAGGGACTGGTATGATAGTTTGAGTATGTTTATAGTTGTGTTGGGTGACTGTATGTAGATAATATGGAAATTTTCCTTAATACTTTGTTTGTATTCTTGATTGATTTGTTGGATTTGACACCTCCCTTTGTAAATGAGCTTTGCATAATATTTTATAGGGAACCATTGATCATGGTTAGATGTATTTGCACTAGGCTAACACAATAAAGTATAGGGATCAAATGAAAATTACTATTTGGGATAAAAATGCAAATGGATAGAAGCACCAATAATGGGACACCCTAGGGTCCAATGCTATATTCCAAGTATGGCCCTCCTATCCTACAGTCTCAAGACCTGGATAATAAGATTGACCTAGGAAAATTATCATGGATGAGGTAGAATGATTGTTTATAAAGTTTTAGATGATCGTTAATGAGTGAAAAGGTTTGTATAAGGGTCACAAAAACATGAAAAAAATATCTATGGATAGGGTGCTACAAGCCACACTCAAACTACCAATTTGAACATTTAATAAGAATATATATATTCATGTCATTTTGGCATTATAAAGAAATCCATACTAGTATGACAAAGACGTACATGTTTTAATATTATATTTGACTTTGAATAAATATTTCCAATCTAGTTTGAGTTCATAACTTATTTTCTAAGTGTGTGAAGTAGTACATATTGGAAAAATAAGTGATAACTATGTATCCTTGTGTCTCTTTACTCTTTCATGTTTGGTACAAGTAGTTATCTTTATAATAGGTCACATGAAGTGTAGTTAGTGTCTTTGTCAATATCTAAGTTTAAGGAGTCGCATTAGTGTTTTCAATCACACCTCTTATTCTTTCACCTTGAGAAGTGCAATGCATATCACCTCCATGTTGCAAACACTTCTGTTAGAGCAATCTAGGATGTTGAAAGTATTACTGTGAGTCATCTTCCATAGTGCAAATGTATGGTAGTCTATTGGAAACCAATGTGGTGTATCACCTAATTAGAATGTGTTACTTTCATGTTTACTTTTATCTCTTTTCAACCAAGAAAGAAAGTAGTATATGTGATACGATATCAAATAGTAATCTAGGGAGCTAGTCCTAAAATCTATAGGTTTACCTCTACTAGAGGCAACCTATAGGCCTATAGATAATCTAATTTTTCACTTAGTTTGGAGGAGGATTGAACAACCTATATAATGGTGAAATATTGAGTTATAATATTTTTTGTATGCCGATGGGACTTAAGGTCTAAAAGAGTGGAAATATTTTTCATGTGTTCTTCCTCCTATCAACTTTTGGAATGTTCCACAAAACATCAATGATGACTCCAAATGTAATCTGCTAGTTATAATCAGCCCATATACTTGTGAGATATTTTAATAAATTCTTGTGTTTAATTTGAATAATAAAGTTGATATGGTTGAGAGTTCCTACTATACACCTCCGTATCAACCTTGTCATGATCCACACTATGTTATTTAATAGCTCTATCAAAGTTGTTAATAACCCTATGGTTAGAATATTCCTTCCCCATATGGTCATGATATTATTGATCATCCCTATGAATAAGAATATGAATAATCCTACCAATAAGTGTCTCCATATCAATCTCAACCTAATTCTCATTAGCCTTGTCATGAGGAATCATATTATACCATTTATTGGAAAGTAGGATATAAGTTATTACAAGCTTAGGTTAGGAAAATAATTCAATAAGTTTAACATCACCAAAATACCATCTCCTCTCCTCCTAATGTAATTTCACTTTAAGATAAATCCTTATTTTCACTCATTCCAAGTATTCTAAAATTAAAAAGGGTGATGAATAAATGGGATAAGGAACTTGATGTGATTCCTATTAATATCTTTAAAAAGTTAAGAAAGTCAGTTCAATTATTTATGAATAAATTTAGGTTGGTTGAGGAGGAAGATAACTATGTCATCAATTAATATCTTCATGAAATGAGATTCTATATCCAATGGTGGGTAGATATATTACAAAGGTGGTAAAATCAAGAAGTTGAGGATCAACTTGTAGTTGTTAAAGGGCCTCAAGAAGGATATGAAGAAGGTGAAAATCTAGTTGAAAATCATGTTTCTCCCTCCCCTCCTAAAGAGTCATATTGTATTACATTAAAGTGAAATTACATTAGGAGGAGAGGAGATAATATCTTAATATAATATTTCTCATGATCCTCATGAGACCATTCACTACATCAAGATCAATTTAAAAGAGCCTAATAGCCTCAAAGTTCTAACTTGAGACCAAGTAGTAAAGTCTTGGGGAAAGAAAGATGAAGATAGTGAGGACCAAGAGATTGATGATCAAGTTACAATTGACAATGAAATTCAAGAATACAATGATAATGATGATGTGGTAGATGAAGAAAGTGAAATGACTATAACCCAATTCAAACTTCCCTTTCTTCAATAATTCCTTCAATAATTTCCCATTTCCAACCCTCCAAATTATAGGAGTACTCCTTCCATCCATATGACCATTCAAGAGCCCTCTATCACACCTCATTCTCCCTATCCAACCCATGAGATTATTCACTGCCCTCCCATCTCATCCCTTCTTGAAAGATAACCTATCTTATGGGAGGAAATCAAAGAATACCAAACTAAATTTGTAGTTGATAAAAAAGATGACACAAGTGTCTATGATGAATAGTTCACTATAGGGACTCCCCTAGGTGAAGAAAAACACATTTCAACCTTATTGACTTAACAAAGATAATATGTAGATAATTTTTAATCTCTTCACAAAGTGCTTGATCAAGACATAGAAGACTAATATTTGAAGAACATCACAATGGCTGAGTTGGTTCAGATTTATGAACATGATCAAGAATATGATGAAGAGTTATTTGTAGTTTTAAGAACATATTACACTCCTCTTAAAGGAGGCTAAAGTCTAGTCAAGAGTGATGAAGGAAAATTTGGAAATCAAGTGAACATCCAAGGAAGAATCAATCCCTCAAGTATGTAAATCCAAGAGGCATATACACTCCCTGATGATATGTTTGAGGTTATCAAAATGCGCCATCATTTCTTCAATCAAATGGAAGTTCCTTACCCACTCTTTAATGAAAAGGAAGATATTTATTACCCTCAATTTTCTAAAAAGAAATAATATTTTCTTGTTGGAGACATTCCTATAAATGAATCACAAGATTCATTTCAATTCATACCATTAGATATACCAACTTATAAGGAGTTTGAAAAAAGTATGTTCTTGGAGGATAATAATGTGAAGTTCCTTAAAAAACCTATTAAAGTTAAAGTTTTAGAGTATCACAAGGAGATTTTTGAGTCACAAGATGAATTCAAATTCATAGTTATATGTTTACATCTATTTTCATTGCATTTGAAATCATGCCAAAGAGATTGGAAAACATGAAGAAATTGAAGATATCAAGGGCAATGTTACAAAAATAAATTAATTTATTCATTACTTCATCTCATGAATCAAACAATGGTGCAATTTACCCCTTTTATTCAAGAGGAAGAAGTTATCTTCAGGTTAGTTTTGCATAGTTGGTTGCTTAACTTGGTTGTGTTTTTTCCTAAGTGTTCATGAAAGCACATGTGTGTGTTTTATGTCTAGTTTTGTGTGTTTGTTCCTTATTTTATATTTGGTGTCCTTTCAAAGGATTTTTAGTGTTAATTTTAGCATATAGGTGACTCCATAATCCCAATGGATATAATAATACAAGTGGTCCTTAGCATAGATGACATGATACTCATTGAAAATAACCAAAATGTTGACTAATTTTACCCCTAGGTCAAATCAGGTCAAGCCTATACATTTTAAAACTTTATTAGGGTCCCTTAGGTTTTAAATTATTCACCATGGTCATTAATGAGGTCATATAATGTGTTCTAATCTTTTTTTATTTTGTCTATTTGGTTTCAAGTCATTTTAGGCCACCTTTTGGGTCATTTTCATGAATTTTTTTACTCAAGAGGACATGTTTGTCATGAGGTTATATAATGTACCATGTGTCAGATAGGTATTAGACAATAGTTGTGAAACTATAAAATTAGGTTCAACATTCAAGAAAGGAGATCAACTACAAACAAGGTAGTAATATTTAGTTATATGTACTGCATAACCCATTTGGCATGTGTAGATGCTTTTGTAAGGTATATTGATATACCCATAGGTATTTACCAAGATCAAGAGGCTTTGATCAATCTAAATTTGAGAAAAAATAGTTTCTCTCTCCTATCACTCTCTTGGGTAGATTAACAAGGTCAAGTAATTTTACTTCAGTATAGACAATAGAAATAGATTTCGAGAGAGTGCATTTCGTGGATGAAATTAACACTTATTACATTCCATTTCTTAGTTAGGTTTTTAATATTGATGGTATTTATGGTATGAATAATCACTAAGATTGTCAACACCTCTAAGTTGCTTGCATAACCCCAATAGCTTTAGTTTTCTCAGTTGATTGCCTTTATTTGTGTGAACCAAGTGGAGTGAGAGAAATTAAAAAGGGTATAAAACCATTTAATGTGTAATTCAATAGGTATGACACATGTGAATATGGAGGAATAGACATAAGTATCTCTCTTGTGCTAGTAGTGAGTACCAAGTGAGGTTGAAGGTAGTGTTTTCACAATTGTAGAGTTTATGCTCTTGTAAATGGCTTCTGATCAAAGGTAATGCACTTTTTTTACATCCTATCAAAGCATGGTACTTTTCTTAATAGAGTTTAATGAAACAATGGAAATCAGATATAAAAACATGTGTGAACTAGGTGGAGTTGAATATTGAACTTGCATACATAGTAAGACCTTCTTATGACTGTCACCTATAGCTAGTTGAAAATAATATTTGAGTAGTAATCTTGATTAAGCAATAAGGTTTCAAGGTTTTTATTATATCCTCAAGATGAAAACAATAGGATTGGATAATTTTAAGAGGTAAGAGGTTGTTTGTGAGAATAATCTTTAGGAATAACGTAATCCTAAAATAGTCACCTATAGGACTATGTAGAAGTGCTTAGATATTGGTTGATGAGAGATTTTATTTTCGTGATAGAGCTATGACAAGTTTGAGATTGCCGAGAATGTCTAAAATCCTGAAGATAGTCAAAATTATACTCAATACTTTCATTAATACTTACAGAGTTGCAGAGCTATAAATGTTTTAAAGTGGGATGATTTACCTTAATAACTCTGAAAGAGGTTTCTACCTTACATAGTAGCATCTTGTGGTGAATATTTAGGAGGTTTGTTTAATCATAATGGCTTAACTCTTATTTCCTAGACCTATATATCACACCATGATAATGGAAGAATATTTTTTTTGGTTGAGAAATAAGAGGATAGAGTGGTTTCCAACTTAGACAAGTTTTACTGAGGATTCTCAAAAAGCTACAATGTTATTGGCACCATATGCACTTGTAACTTACAAATGACACATAGTGCATTAGTGAATAGAGAATGATATATAGTTTCAAGGAAAGAGACATGCTCATATATATGTGATATGGTCTTATTAATTTTAGAGAAACTAATAAATGGGAAACACAATATTCAAGCACATATCACCTTCTATAGGAATATATCATATTCCCCAAACAACATCTATAGTTTGTTCATACTAGAAACCTATAGTATCATTGATGATGAGAAATAAGTATAGGATTTCAAGGTATAAATGATACTTTCAGGTGATAAATTATCTAATGACCTCATAAGAAGAAAATGTGTGTATTATAGTACTCAAAACATGAATCAACACCTTCAACAAGCCTTTTAGTTTCCATAATATGCACATATACCGTTTACTATAGTCACAGACCAATCTAGGCTAATAAAAGGTACAATCTTGATGGTAGGTAGTGGTATAACATGGAGTAAGCATGTATAGGACACTAAATTTTATATTCAAATCTTCATAAGATTATCCAAGGGAAGGAAACATATTAAATGTTGTGAAAATTAGGTTTTTGAACCTCACACTCAGTCATCTACAACCTTTCACACAGTCACACCTCTAAAAGCTAGTCTTAGTCGTTTAAGATGTTAATGCCTCTAAAAAATAACCTTGGATTAGTACATGGTGAAAAATGTCTTTAATAAATAAATATTCCCTACAGGGTCTCATCTAGGCCAGATGAATATGGGAGGTGTACTCTATTTTGTCACATACATGATGCACTTCACAATCAACATTGACCTATAAAACATGATACATTGATAAGAAATGGATGGTGGTAAAGTCCTAAAACAATATAAGAATATTTATGATATTTTATCAAAGTTAAATAAGTTCTTAGAATTCCCTACAATCATGGTCACCACTCAAAAGTGATTACATACACAGAAACATAGCTAGGCCTACTATGCCTTAAACTAGGCATAAGACCTCATGAATTACAAATTCAATCTCATGATCCTATGATACTTTATAGTAGTTTTATATCCTTCATGGGAGAGTGGAAAATCCATGAAAATGATTGGTTTAGAGAGATCAATTCAAATTTGGCCTTTTTTCACCTAATTGTGTCTCAGGCCTATCCAGAATACATAGAAAGAGCTCAAGAGCTAACCTATCCCATCCATATATATATTAAAATTATGAATTGTGTCTAAATAATCTAGTATTATTTTTATGTTTTTCAAAAATCCTATTTTTTAATTGGTTTAAAGGATAAACGTCTAGATTTTATGAATCATCACTAAGAAACTAAGAGATCAAAACCCTCCTAAAAGCCTTATATGAACACCATGGATAAAATATGAATGGAAATGCATTTATGAGGGGTTCATTGGCCTTGAATATTATTTTAACATTTTTTTCACTCTCCCATGTTCCTTTCCACCTAATTATTCTGTACTATCACTTATACATATGGGTCTAAATATGGGTTTTATGTAAGTTTTGAGAAGACCTACAGTGCAAAAAGGAATGGAAAAATAAAATTCATTGAGGAATGTGTGAAGGGATGTAATGTAACTAATAAAAATCAATTCTCATCTTGGTCATTCCTAGAAACCCATCTTCTAGGTTGGTCATTATAGGTAGCCTTGAAAAAGATAGTGAGAAAGAAGGTCACTACCTAAGTTTGAGATGAGAGTTGTGATGTTTAATCTTATTGAGGTATACCTAATGAATTAGAATGTAAAAAATTATTTAATAGGTTTATAACACCCATTAAAATAATTTCCTTGAATAACTACATGTCATCCTAGTGACAAGTGTGAAGGTCTAAGCCTAGAGCGCTAATGAATAGCTGCAAAAAGTGAGGGATAACTTATAAATGGGCGGCTATCAGTTGAAGGGCATAGATGAATATAAAAAAATCATGTCTCCACCTTCACAAGATATGGTGTATTTGTTACACACTTCTATGTCATTTTTAGATATTCAAATGCACTCATTATCAAACAAGGGAGTTTTAAGAAGGATAGTGAGGGGTCTCTACATGAACTCGAGGGAGAATGATGTACGTCAGATGCACACTTATCTAAGAGGAACTAAAAACCTATTTTCCACTTCATTCTCTTGAATTTTAACTAGTTTCCACATCTTGACACTTTGAATTGGTACCCTTCATCTCCACTCATTCTCTCTCCTCTCTTGTGCTCTATATATTCATGTAATTTTTGAATTATAAAGAAATCCATACCAGTATTATGAAGCCCTATTGGTTTAAATACTAATTTTGCCTTTTATTAAAGACTTATAATATTCTTTTTAGTTAATAAATTCTTTTATAAGTGTGTGAAGTAGTACTTAGTGGAATGAATTGTGATAACTATCTATCCCTTTGTCCTCTTTACTCTTTCATGTTTGGTGCAAGTAGTTATCTTTCTAACAGGTCAAATGAAAGGTAGTTGTTGTATTTGTCTATCTATATGTGTAATGAGCATAATTAGTGTCTAGAATCATACCTCTTATTCTTTCACCTTGATAAGTGCAATGCATATCACCTCTATGTTTGAAAAACTTATGTTAGATCAATCTAGGATGTTGAAACTAGTATTGTTTGTCATCTTTCATAGTGCAAGTGAATGTTAGTCTAGTGGAGATAAATATTGTGTATCACCTTAATACAATAGGTTACTTTCATGTTTCCTTCTATCAATTTTCATCCAATAAATTAATTATTATAGGTGATATGTTATCAAAGATTAATCTAGGGAGCTAGCCCTTAAATCTACAGATTTACCTCTATTATAGGTAACCCATAGGCTTATAGGGTAATCCAATGATTCACTAAATTTGGATGAGGATTTAAAAACCTCTCAGGATTAAATATTTAGTGATAACATAAGTTATTTAAATATTATACCAAAGGCTACTAAGATTCCAAGTAAAATTCTAAGAGAAATACTTATAAATAAAGTGATTCAATCACCTCCTCTACATCTCATAAGGAGATCCAAGTACTATTGTGCATATCATATAATGTATGGGATTCATACATATTATTGTTTTGCATTAAATAAAAAAAATTCAAATTCTCAAATAAAATGATGATCCTATGATTAATACATCATTTAGGCAAACCACTTGCTTTATGATTACTTATCTTACAACACAAGTGATAAAATAGCAAATATGGTTTAAAAATGACAATTCAAAGTAAGATAAGGGTTAAAAGAACAAATAAATATATCATATACCACTACCAAAGGAACCAATGATATTAAAATGACCATCAAATAAACCATGTGATATCCATTTAATGATCAATACTGAATAACAAAAGGGCATAATTTTAAATGATTATGACAATGGTGACACTATTCATAATAGCAATATTGTAGATGAACGATTGAGTAAGCATCATTTTGATCTAATTAATAACTTATCAAATGATTTATTTATACCTATATTATAGGTTACATATTAGTTGAATCCATCTCCAGAAAGTACAAAACCAAATATAGATAACAATAACATATACCATGTATCCAAATATGTTCATAAGGTATTAACATCTGAGGTGCACATGGATACAAATAATGTCATACCAAAAAGGTCACAAAAATAGTATGGTACAGTTCTTAATTCATATAAAATTACTCCAAATGGTATATCACATGTTCAATAACAACCTAATAGGTTACGTTTATCCTATAATAATGATTAAATAAATGATTATGATCCTAATAATAAAAAATATTTTAATGATTCTAAAGATATTGATTATGCAACATATTAGTGTGACATACACGATGGGCCTCCACAAAGGCATGTATTTGATTAGATCCTTGGGTTCTAGTATAAATTTTACCTATACATGATCATGATACACTTAGGTTATATTATTATATAATCACTTTCCACTATCATGTTTGATAGCATTTACTTACATATGCCTTTCTCCATACTTATACATTTTTACATTGTACTTGATATTCTATGTACTTAACATTTTTTTTTGCCACATATGATCCATGGAATAGTATGTTATATTGAATTTTTTTGCCTATGATTACAATCATGCATTTATTTGATTTTCTTTACTTTTTATTGTATTGCTTGTTTGAGCATTTTAATGTGATCCATTATTTGTAGCCCCATGCCTTTGTTTTCCTATTTGATATAAATGAATATGTCATTGATTTTTATATGGATAATTGAATATGTCATTCTAATTTTTTTAAAAATTTGAATAAGTCACGTCTCTTTGATTGTGCATAATTTAAACATGCCCCTTAATTCAGGTATCCCTAGACCATTTTATTTTGACCTAATTTTGAGTGTTGTTGTTTATGCATAGTTTTTAGTTGATATTGTATTATTACTCTCTATATTTTTACATGATATATATAATTTATATTATTACTTGATTTGATCACATTATGTGTGATTCCATTATATATCTACCTAGACATGTTCCCTCTATATGATACATGGTAAATTCATAGTTTATATGGTTATCTTGTCCTTTTGAGGTAATGTAAATACCATTTTCTATTTCCCCTCAACTCAAAGGTGGTCATATTAGTGGGGTTATGCCATAGAGGAATAACTTCCATAGTGATTCAAAATATTCAAATTCTAGTGGGGTATTTTTTTAAAAATATGTTCTTCACATTTGTCATAGTTTCATATTCAGTGGGGGTATGTTTTGGAAACATGTTCTCTATACTTATTTAGTATTTGACATACTTTATTGGATTATAGTGGAGGTATGTTTTGGAAACATGTCCTATACATTGGAACCTCTATTATTTATAGTATTTATGAGTATATAGTGGGGGTATGTTACGATAGGCATGTGCTCTAAACTTGTTCAATTTACAAATTGGCTAAATTCATTATTATATGATTCAGATACACATTTGTACATAAATTATATGCACTGGTGCCATTTTTATACATAGTTTCAACATGAGACATATCTAAGGTGCATAAAATATGTAATGTGAACCTAATATTGAAAAATCAAATTAGTTTCATATTTCAAACACTTTTATGGACTATCAACACCCATCATGTTGGACTTTTATCGATTATATTGAGTCAATCTTCTAGAGTAGTTGGTTTGATTTTTGGTATGGTAGAGGTGATTAAATCACCAAATATTTAAAATTCTATAGGTTTAAATTGATTACATCAACCCTCAATGCCACGTTTATAGTGTGATTTAACCTATTTCACTCACACTGCAAAAGTTATAAGTATGAGTGGGTTGTATGCTTGAGCCAATCTCAATTGTCAAAGTAGAAACTCACCTTTATACCCAAGGTTGGGGGAGAGTTTTCTCCTTAAATATTTATATATTTATATGAATTTTACTAATTTATATTTTTCCTAATCAATGATCTAAAGCTTTGCAATGATACCTTTTTCATCTTTCCAAATCAAATTGCCAAAAGGCAAGGTAGTTGCATTGTTACACATGTGTGGTTATCTTATCCTTTTGAAGTAAGGTAAATACCATTTGCTACTACCCCTTACTGTAAATGCGGTCATATTAGTGGGTTTGTTCCATAGAGGCCCAACTTATATATTACTTTAGAATATTTAGATTGTAGTTGGGGATTTTTTTAAATATGTTCTTCACATTTGACATAGTTTCATATTCAATGCGGGCATGTTTTGGAAACATGTTCTCTATACTTATTTAGTATTTGACATACATTAGTAGATTATAGTAGAGGTATGTTTTTGAAACATGTTATCCACATTAGAACCTCTATTAGTTTTCATATTTCTCCCTATATAATTGGGGCATATTATGATAGGCATGTCATCCATAGTTGTTCAAATTCCAAATTGGCTAAATACATTTTTATATGATTCAAATACACATTTGTATTAAAATTATATGCATTGGTACCATTTTATTAACATTTTAAACATGAGACATATCTAAGGTGCATACACTATGAAATGTGCACCTAATATTGAAAAATCAAATGAGTTTCATATTTTAAACACTTTTATGGACTATCATCACTCACCAAGTTGGACTTTTTTGGACTATATTGAGTCAATATGATAGAGTAGTTGGTTTTATTTTTGGTATGGTTGAGGTGATTAAATAAATCAATATTTCTAAGTTTATAGGTTTAAATTTATTAAATCATCCCTTCATGTCATATTTATAGTGTGAGTTGACCTGGTTCACTCACACTACATAATTTATAAGTATGAAATGGTTGTATGGTTGAGACAATCTCAATTGTTAGGTGTAAACTCACCTTTATCCCCAAGTTTAGGGAAAAGTTTCATCCTTCAATATTTATATATATATGCACTTTACCAATTTATATTCATCTTGATCTCTAATATAATGCTTCATAATGATACATATTTCATCTTTCCAAATAAAATTTCTAAAAGGCAAGGTTGTTGCATTGATACACATGTAATCCTATAACTTTATCTCTTTCAATTTTAATCATTTTAAATTTTTTCAATTTTAGATTATATATCTAGATTATGTATTGTAGCATGTTATCGATTTTAGTTCAATTACATGTAAATCACTCAAGTTGGGATTATGAAAATGTAAGGTGTGATATACTTAACTAAGTACACATTTACTATCATTTAAGCAAATAATTTAATTATTAGATTAAATGGGGGAATGTAGACACTATTCATTAATTATATAGCACATCAACCTTGTATACATAGAAAATATAAACCTTGGTTTTTTTTTCTTAGTTATGGACCTTTCACACTACTAAAAGGCTTGACTTTTTTGTCTCTCTATGCTTATTTATTATATCTTAGTTTGAATTATGTTATTCTGATTACCTAGGCCTTTATCTTACCTAAAATGCTGTAAAACTAATTACACCATCACTATATGTTTTGAACATGTGCCTATTTTTATCCTTCCCAAACAATTATGTCCCAATCATATGTCTACATTAATGCAAGTGTCATGACTCAACACAAGTGTTTAATACCCTAAAGTCATTTAGTTTTAAAATGAAACATGTTCCTAACATCTTCTTAAGTGATTTTATGTGAGATAATATCCAAAGGGATTCATATAAGTATAGTGTTAATCCTCAATTATTCCTCACCTAGAAAGACCTATAAATATCACATGTTCTCATAAATCAATGATCGAAAAGAATTCATGTGATTAAAATTCCCCTATTATATCATATTTCCATATCATTTATAGGGAGAACACATATACATGTCTAAAGTAGTTAATTAACATGCCATGAGTTCTATTTTTTGAGATACATTCTAGGTCACTATTGTACTTACTTTTAACATATTGTATCCTTATGCAGACATAATCAAAAACATTATGGGAGAACTAAATTAGTATAAGACCCTATTTAGAGGGGTATTTTTGGTTAGATTGAAACATTGATCCCACTAACCCCATTCCCCCATATCCACTATGAAGATGAAGAATAGGGTTTTATTAATTTACAAGGAGTGACAAACTATGATATAGAGTAAGCACACTAGAGAAAATGAAACACATAACATATAATATTATATAAAATCACATCTATTTTTAGTAGGTATTCCTTACTATATAAGTGTTTGAGTTAGACAATAATGGTAATATAACCGTTCTAGTTCAACACAAGTGGCTACAACTTAAAAGGGTATTTTTATCGATATTAATGGCTAATTCATAGTATATATCTAATCTAGTTATGTATTGTTCCATATAATATATGTATTAGCATCAAAACCAAGTGTATTGATTTCATTATGATTTAAATATCTAACATCTTTGTACTTTCTAGTTTTAGCATATATCAACATAATAAATTAGGTGTATGTTTTTTCTAAGTTTTATAATAAATTGGCTTGTTATAGATCTATTTATTACCTTTGTGCTTATTAATTTATATATTACTAACCTGAATCAAATATGATCCTTCTCCAAATTTAGGGTGAAAAAGACATAAAAATACATGAATTGTCATTAATGGATAATTACAAGTCCACCACACATCTAAAAACCTCTTATGGGGTGAATATAAGTGCTAATAAATTTGCTTACAAATGGACTATGGTATGCAACAAAAAAGAAATAGATTTCATGCTTTGTGTGGAACCCCCTATCCATTATGTATGGACTTAGAGGAGGTTGTAAATAGTTGACAAGAAAAATGTTTTCTCCACCTTATATGTAATTTTGTAAGTATTTTACACTCCTCAATGTGCATCCCTATTTTTCAATTTATTAGATTAAATCAATGGATTCTCAAGCATTAGAACTGGCTCTAAAGATGATATATTTAGATGCATCTAATAAGTTATTGGGGTTTAATCATAAATACATATACTGATTTGATAGTATTCATTATCCACTTCCAAAATATTTAAAATAAGTTCAATAAAATTGGTTGACCATTCATTTAGATGACTCAATGAAGTGTAACCATCAAACCTTCCTACTACGTAAATTTTATGTTTTATCTAATATTGATGAGAAAACCACTATGTAATCTAAATTAAATTAATGATTATTTAATTTTTGAAATTCTAAGTCCTAATTGACATGAACTAAAATTATTTTCACTGGTATACATGTAATTTTATTGAAAATATGAAAATGTTGTCTTTAAGAAGTTAAAAACTTTGGTTTCTTTCTCACCATTGCCATCAGATAGATTCGATTAAGAATTTTTTGATAGATGTTAGATCATGACAACAGATGTGTTATTTTCACCTTAATTGTCTCCTATTTCACATAATTTTTCTAGTTGGTGTTAGAATTATACTCATCATGTTATGTGGACATTATTTGAAATTTATGGCCATACCATTTGAATTTATAGAGTTTATACATGTAATGAAATTTTGGAAAGGGAAAAACTTTGGTTTTGGTTTTCTAATTATCTTCCTGATACAAACAAAAATTATTTTGTAAATTTAAACATCATTTAATCTTACTCTTATAATTAGGGGTTTTTACAAAGGCAATGTTGTGTTTGAAAAATAGAGGTTCAGTGTTACATTAAAAAAATACATATTCTTTGATCCTAATCACCACCATCACCTTCCTAATACCTTTACATGGTGTACATGGTACAATATATATAAAATATATAATCATGTCTAAAATAATATTTTAATATTAATGGTTCTAGAGATAAACATATTTTGTTTTTCCAATAAATTTCGGCACCCAATAGCTATCATTCTATATGCTTTGATTTTAAATCACCTTCCCATAAATTTTGAAAGTAAATGGACCTCCCCGATTAATGTATCACCAACAATAAATTTTATCTTAGAATTAATAAATATTATTGTATTTTGACTAAGAATCACATTATAAGAGTGTAGAATATTTCAGCATGGCCTCCCAAAATATTTATATAGATGGTAGTTTTGAAAATGTTATTATTCAAATAATTTCATCTCTTCACATATATGGTAAATAATAACATATATTTCATCACAATTATCATGAGGATTCACATCTTGAATTCATTTCAATTTTAAAACATTTGGAGCTTTCTCATTTCAATGATGATATATAAAATCAAACTTACATATGGTAGTAAAATATCAAAATTTAAGATCATTATAAATATAGGGTATCTTAACTTCAACTATTCATGCACTAGTTATCATTATCATATAGATCTTATAAATAATTATTCATGTCCCTCCATTCGAATAAAGTAATTGTTTGTGAAAAATCTATAAAGGATGTTGAGTCCCACCTTACAGACCTTCCTTATATTTTTAAATCTAGTTTTTGATATATAACTTATAAACAATTCTTCATTTCCCTCCATTCAAATAAATTAATTGATTGTGCAATTCTTCATTTCCCTGCCTTATATTTTCAAATCTATTGTTTCTCATTATCATAATGTTTTATCCTTTCAAACTTCATCACTATAATGGGATAATTCATTACTAAAATGCCTCCAATATGTACCTTAAAATATCACTAAATATAAAATGGTGGCATGCGATAGATTCCCACATATTTATGATATTTGAGATTAAATTATTAAAATGATTTTTAACATTTGCCCTAGTAATTATGGGTTTCCTTATTAGTTCAATTAATACTTATGAAACATAGCAATTTATTATTTGCATATATTATACTTAGAACCTATCCAAACCAATTCCTTAAGGAAACTTATAAATAAATGAAATATAACATTCATTACCAAATCTAGGGATATTAGACTCAATTATTATTGGTTTCATATTACCCTTATCAATTTATTTTACAAAATTATTATTAAGGCCCTTTCTCCTAGGGTTAAATTTTTTCTACCCCTCATAATTATCACCACTAAAAGTGATTTGATTTACAATAGATACATCCCACATAAAATAATTTCTATCTGGGAGGGAATGGAATGGGCCAAAAATTCTCATACAAAGGTCTTCTTTGTAATTTTTTTTTTTTAAATATTTATATGTAAATGAATGTCCTTTCATCTTTGTCATGCTTTAGGTACTTGGATTTAGTTATAGGTATTTCATCACTATTAAAATTCTATTATTAGAAGTGGGTGTTTTTATCACTATTAGTTTTATCTAACATAATTAGTTTTCCATCTTCAATTCTTTTCATCAAGTGAAAATTCTAGATCCTTGCCTCTATATATTTGTTGTTAAGCAGATCAATTATATTTTGGCCAACTACACTTTCATAGGTTTTGTTAAAGTAAAACCTCTTACCTACTCTCACAATAAAATGGTTAATGTAAACTTCACTTATGATTTAGTGATAATTTTCGTAGAATTGAGACTTTTGTTTCTAATGCCATGAAATTTATAGATGTTTCAAGGTTTAACATTTAGTTATTCCATCTAATTTAAGAATACTTAATGCCATAGGTAGTTTTTCTCCGCCCACCTAGCTATATTATTCAATATAGTTGTATTTGGAATCAACTAGGTGAGAAATTTAAGTATTTTGGGATCTAATTCTATTTTCAATCCACTCCTTTAGATCTTTGGGGTTGCATGGTTCAAAGGGTCAAGAAAATAATTGGAATTTTCATTTATAAGCCTCCATGTTAAGGATATTTAACATGGATTAAATTTTATTCAAGGATGTGGGCAACTGTATCAAGTTAAATGGTGCCCAATCTAGGCATTTTGAATTTTTTCACTCTATTAGTCAATATTTTTTTTCATATCCCTATCCCTTTAAGTATGTGCTTATGAGGGCCTCAGTTATCTAATAGCCAACTACTCTTCCAAAAGTTTGGTGAATTTCATCTATATTTCCCATTCACACAATAAAATTGTTAATGGACACTTTGTTTTGTTATTCATTACTAATTTTAGAAAAATGGGATACTTATGTTC
>JARHVA010002915.1:787500-812500 GCA_037957365.1 Torreya grandis | reverse complement strand
TTTGTAGATAAGAAAGGACACATTCCCACTTCATTTGATTATTTCATTAGTTGAATTTGCTAAAAATTAAACATTCAAAACACAAATGGAATTTTATTAACAATATTACAAATAATCATAATTTGCCATATTAGTGCATATAAAATTAATGCATACACCTAATAGTACTAAAAAATATCAAAACATATTAAGGGAGTACCATTTCTATATCAGTGATGACCAATCACATTGTAAAGAGTACGTGTAGAGTTATTTTGAGAATTTTTATGGATAGTTGACTGAGAGGAATAATAATTTATATCAATATTACATTTGGTTAGACAATTTCACATCATAATTAATGAATGCACATATGTAATATTGGTTGAACGGGATTCATGTTACCACTAGTGTAGAGCATATTTGGAATTTCAATGAGTCTGACCATGGAAAAAGGGAGAACAACAGTGCTAGATCATGTGTAAAAAGAGTCATTGTGATATACAAGTTGAAATTTGATAAGGGTGCTCATTTAACTAATGGACAAAGTGTGGTTAACTTGTGTAATGAGAACATGTGCCATGGTGAACAACCAAAATATATTGTTTTTAGATTTATTTTGTTAATGGAGGAATAAAAATTGGAAAAGTATGTGGATTATATGAATTTAATGGATTCAAGTGAGATCTAATAATTTCATATGTCAATTCTAGGCTCTTGGACTATTCATATAAGACATTTGGCGTGCTTCTATTCTGAATGCATAAACTATATTTGGAATGAGTGAGTCAAAAGAGTCAGTGAATGACTGGAATTATATAACTCTAATTGCAACCAACACATATCAAGTTCCATAAGCATTACAATATATATATATATATATATATATATATATATATATATATAATATCACATGACTTTGACCATGTATTTGATCTAGTGTAGCTATATAGAATATTATTCATTATGTGTTATTTAATCCAACTATCTACCTTCATATAGTGTCATTAAAATTTGTTTTTTTATGATAAAGGGCATTTCTTTTAGTTATTTCAAATGATGACAATGAAGAGGGGAAAAATAATCACTTATGTCTATGTGTCGAGGAAAATGAAAAATTGACTTCCATAGTCATAGATAGAGAAAACATTGAGTATCCTACTAGGAATGTGGTAGATGCTAGAAATTGGTTTCAAAGATATCTAATGAAAAAATTAAGATATATGTCTATTTTAATACTTTGAAACACACAAGAAGATATTGAACTTTTCAAGTTTAGTTCTTGAAATGAATATTTAATTTAAAAATATCATGGGAGGCCATTAAACAAGAATCTATGGAAATTTTGAGTCATACCATGAATCTATTTTTACTACTATCAAGATTTGATGGATTTATATGTCTAGATATGTTTACTTCTAAAATATATATTTAATAAATTTCACCAAATATTTTTGATTTTGTAGTTATTACATTTAAATTTCATTTTAAATTACTTACTAACATTTTTTTTTATAGGTTAGTGGTTCCATATAAGCTTCATGAGTTTGGAACTATTAATAAATAAGTTAATATTATTGAAGATTAGATAAGCTTGATAAAATTACTTATCATTTGTCCTTGAAATGAGGTTTCCTTGAATTAAGGAAAGCATAGAAGGAAATTTATGGTTGTTTGAAGTGTTTGATGTGTTATAATCCCTTCATGACTTTACCTATATTTGGGAATGGTGGTCTCCTTTGTTATATTTTTATTTCATCTTAACTCACAATCTCATTTCCTTCAATGTTTCATATCATCTTATACCAACTTGTTTTCAACTCCCATAACTAGTTCCATTATTAAAGGGAAGTTTGAAATACCTTCAATGTTTCTTTAACTCCATTAGATGACTATTTGATTACTCAATGCATATGGGTATCATGTTTGACATTATTTAAATCCTATTTACTAGGATATCATAGTCTAACTATCTCCCCATTCAACATTTATTCCTTATTACATGCATGTAACTGATTATCAACTCCCAAATTGCCACTCTCTTATTGCATTCACTAGAATCTTTATGATATTACATTATTTTCAAAATGGGATCAAAAAATATTTATATTAATCCACCTTGAGAAATAAATAAATCTTAATAATATTTCTAAGTATTGTTACATCTCAAAATTTGATAAAAAACATAAAATTGGAGACCTCTTTCCTTGGAGAGGCAAACTATCTCCTCTTGATTCTTGACTACACCAATCCACCTCATAAGTGTAGCCAAGGTGGATATTTTTTTTAAAAATTATAATAAAATATAGTTATTCCATATTTAAAATAAACATAATTCATAACTTTAATAATGCCAAACTCTCACCTTTGGTCATTATCACTTTTCTTGTAAGAAGGTTCACTAGGCCACTACCTTGTTAAGAATTTTTGGAGGTGGATGAAGGGTAAAATTAAATATATAAGATTATAATAATATTTAAACTATTAACAACATTTCCATTATAAGATCCAATACATTCCCAAAGTGAATAATTTCCACTCACCCCAACTTATTTAGGCCTAGAAACTAGGTCATGTTTGCAAAAAATCATGTAAAACTTAATTTTTATTGTATTTTGAGGTTTTATAACACCTAAAAAATATTATATACATTAAAAATCAGATTAAAATTAAATTTAAGGTCATTTATAGAAATATAACTTGACTTATAACACTTTTGGTCATCTCTACGTCTAATTTTCCTTCATTTTTAAATGTGCAGGCTTGTGTTTTTGTGTTTTATATCTCCACATGTATATGAAAAAAATTATACCAATTTAAAATTTATTAAATTTATATTAATACATTTAATCCAAATTTCAATTCATTTGCAGCTATAAAACCCAAGTTATGTCCCTTTTTGGGGAAACTAGGATCTACAAGGCAACAAACAATTCAGTTTAGATTTTTTATTATCTTGAGTTCTATAGGGTATTATTATAATATTATTAGTTTTTTATATGTTTTAAAAAAAAAAAAAAAAAAAACTTAAATAATTCTATTGGAAGGTCCAATCAACAAAAATCACCATAGTCATAAAATATCGAGCCTACAAACCCTCTTTGTGGCTGTGTGCATGCATTTGGGCTATCAAATTGACTTTGGAGTCATAAATAAGATGGAATGGATATTTTTATATATATTATTATTGTTTTAGGAGTAAATATGACATTAAAAAGGTTATGTATCACCTTGGAGTGCTCCCAAAGACTCATGATATCTAGCCATGAACAAACCCATTGACAACTTTCACTTTTTCACCTTATGTACAACCCTGTGATAGATCATTTCAACTTTGTTCATGGTGATTAATTATTTAGAGTATTTTTGGGCTAATATAATATATATCTAATATTAAAAGGATCTAAAAATACTTAGATCAAACATAAACACCAAAACTTGTCTCTTTTTAATTGACTACAAACCTCTTCATGTGAGCTCATATGCATGACAAACCATCTTGTACCCATACATATAGTTATTGAAAATTTTATAGGTATTATATCTTGATATAAATCTCATGATATGATATCCATTGTGTCTTTATCATATTTAAGCTCTCCCAAGATTGGTATAATATGATATGATTACATTGTAATCTATAGAGAAATAGGTGGTTGGTTTATCAACTGAGCATGATGGGAGGTCAAGAACATGGTATCAGATATTATCCAAAAATTTTGATATTTTTTAAGTGTAGGCTTGTAGTGAAAAATCACCATAAATGGAGTTATTGAACAATAACTCAAACCTTTTGACAATATTTATTATCAATGTTTCCACCCTCCTAAATAGTAGTGAAAATGTATTTTTG
Source organism: Torreya grandis (assembly GCA_037957365.1). Classification (NCBI taxonomy): domain Eukaryota; kingdom Viridiplantae; phylum Streptophyta; class Pinopsida; order Cupressales; family Taxaceae; genus Torreya; species Torreya grandis. The sequence goes on along the minus strand of JARHVA010002915.1, from coordinate 808,668 downwards.
AGTGTACTTGGACATCAAGATAATTGAAACACATGTAAGTAATATATTTATATTTACCCCAAGATATATATTTTCACTTGTAATTCCTATAGTTAAAATTTCCTATTAGAGCTTGAGAAGTTCTCTCTTCATTGCTAAAAAGTTGCATTTTAGGACATGTTACTATAACTTATGCCATGAATTTCCCTTTAATGTTCATCTAAAGTGATTCAGGGTGAAATAATAATATTTAAAAAAATAGAGGAAGGATCTTACCAATCATCAAAATGACTTATAGTTTTCATTCTATGCATGGATGAAGTTAGACTAAAATTTTGCATTTTTCTAGTATTGAGAAGGGCATTCTTGAGAATGAAATGGGTGTTGGGTTTTTCAATCAGGCAGGATGGGAGGCCAACAATGTGATCCTAGATGTTATCCTCTCATAAATATGTGTTTTTAGTTTTAGTTTTTAGAGAATAAGCACTATAAGCAGATTTATTGAACAATAACTCAAACCTTGATGACATTTATTATCATTATTTTCTCCCTCCTAAACAATAGTGAAAATATACATTTAGGTTTATTTAGATGTTAGGGTCATGGAAACACATGTAATTAAATTATATGTGTGTTAAAAGTTATATATTTTAACTTTAGAATCAAATAAGGTAAAAATTCTTATTAGAGCTTGATAAGTTGTCTCTTCACTACCAAATAGTTTCATTTTAGGACCCATTACTACAATTTATGTCAATAATAGATCGTGAAGGTTAATATAAAGTGATATGGGTTTTAATAATATTTTTTATAGACACATAAAATGGATTTTATGTTTGATTGAAATGACATATAATTTCCAATCTATGCATGTCTAAAGTTAGGTTAAAATTCTACGTTTTTCTTGTATTGGGAAGGGCATTCTTGAGGCTAGAATGGGTTGTGGATTTATCATCTGAGCATGATGGGAGGATAATAACATGGTACTAGATTTTATCCACCCATTATAATGTGTTAGGTGTGCCATTTTATAGTGAATAAGCACTGAAAATGGATTTATCAAACAATAATTAAAACTTTGATAATATTTATTGTCAGTGTTTTTTGCCCTCCTAAATAGTAGTGAAATTATATTCTAGATGGAATTAGATTGTAGAGTCACAAAAAAACATAAAATTATCCTATACTAACATGATACATGTGATATATTTTCACCTGGGTGTCCCAAATTAAAAAAACTAGTGGATCTCAAGAAATTATCTCTTCATTGCCAAAAAAATACATTTTAGGACATGTTATTGTTACTTACACAACAAACAGATATTAAAGGTTTATCCAAAGTGATTCAAGGTGTACAAATAGTTTTCATACATGCATAAGAGTTACCTTGTAGTTTATTAAAATAACTTATAGTTTTTTTTCTATGCATGTCTGAATTTAGTCTAAAATTTTGTATTTTTTGTATTGGGAAGGGCATTCTTGAGCATGGAATGGATGGTGTGTTTTTTGAATGGGAATGAGGGAGGATAATAAAATGATTATATATGTTATCCACCCATACAAACATGTTGTTAGTGCTAATTTTTAATGAACAAGCACCAAAAATGGAGTTCTTGAACAACAACTCAAACTTTGACAACATTTGTTGTTAATGTTTTCATCCTCATAAATAGTAGTGAACATGTATTTTTTGGGTGCAATTGGATGTCAAGGTGATTCTAAAAATGTAACTAATCTATATATGTGTGATATAAGTGATATATTTTCACCTTCAAGTTTTGGAGGTAAAAATAGCTATTGATGCTCTATTAGTTGTCTCTTTACTACCAAAAAGTTGCATTTTGGGACATTTTATTGTAACTTATGGCATTAATTAATCTCAAAGGTTCATCTAAAGTTAGATAGGGTGAAAGAATATTTTATATATATGTAGAGGATGGATCTTAAGATTTGTTTAAATGACTTATAGTTTTCATTCTATGTTTTTATGAAGTTAGGCTTAAAATTTGCATTTTTTTGTATCGAGAAGGGCATTCTTGAGGCTGAAATAGGTAATTGTTTTGTTGACTTGGTGTGGAAGGAGACCTATAACATTCTAATAAATGTTATTAGATAATTTATACATGTAGGTAGTGATAATTAATAGTGAAGAAGCACAAAAAATGGAGTTATTGAAAAACAACATTAATTTTGATAATATTTGTTGTTAGTGTTTCTACCCTCCTAAAAAATAGTGAAAATATATTTTTAGGTAAAATTTGACATCAAGGTAATGGAAAAACATGTAAATTTACTCTCTATACGTATTCTAGGTGGTCAATTTTCCCTTAGGGTTTACTGAGGTCAACATCCCCCATTTCTAAAAAATGAGTATGCTTGTTCAAATTTTAGAAATTATGCTATAAATTAGGCATTCAACTTGACCAAAGTGTATTATTGAATATCATGTGTTGATTTATCTTAATTTGACATGATAAAAAATAATATTTATTTTATCTTATCTAATTTTGCTAACATTTGACCCATATGTTTCCATCTTTCAGGACCAATGGATCTTTATTGGAATGAACAAATGTTCCTGGGTTTATGCTTCAATGTTAATTTGACCCTTAGTTGGTTCACTATATGGCCCAATTAGAGTCATTATGTTAACATTTTATTTCTTAATTTATTAATTAAATTCAAGTTTAAATGATGTTTAAAACCTTAATCTAAATTACTTTATCCTAAGTTCTTATTAAAATAGATTCATATTTTTGACAGTTCACTTTATTCCATATTAGTCTTAGTTTAATTTTAGCCTAATTTTGGATTGATTTCATTAATTAATTAAAATTTTAATCTGATATTTATGCTAACTCATTACATGCCCCAAGCACTTATTCTTTATTTTTACTATTCATAGTTATGAATTGAATGCAAGGATACCAAGTGTCAAAAACTCACTTGATTGGATCAAGGATCAATGACATGTGGGTGATCCCCTGAAGTCAATAAATCCAAGTTCCCTAGATTAAGATTGATAGTGTATATTTTTATGTACAAATTTTTATCAATGATCCACATTGAAAAACCAAGTCAATAAGTCAAAAAATATCAATGGTGTGCATTCAACCATGAAAATTGAGATCTAACGATGAACATGAAGTCAATAGTTCAAAGGATCTAGAGATTGAATGTGATGATGCCATGTATCAAAATCATGATGAATTGGCAACATATCAATAACTTATGTTTGATCTTATGTTTAGTGGATTAGTGATATGTGTTTGATCATGCTGATCAAAGTTCAATGGTGCATGTTTAACCATATAGATCAAGATCAAATGTGTGTATTCTTACATAAATTTTTTGATCAATGATCTATGTTGAAGTATCAAATCAGTAAGTCAATAATACCATATTGTATGTAATGATTCTATGTTTAATAATAGTGTTAAATGAATATATATTAATAATAGAATACATAGAAGGCACGTGGGGATGTCAAGTATCACAATTTTGGAAGCCCAAATCAAAGATCAACAACTAACATTGAAAATCAAGGCCAAGATACTCATGAGGAGATCAATGGAATGAATTTGATCAAATATCCATGTGGAATGAGATGAAGACATGTGTTCCAAATTAAAATGATCATATTTTAAAATTAAATAAACAACGTGGTGAAGAGATGACACATAGGCAAACATGTCAGATCAAAATGTTTTATGGAACCAAGCATGTGAAGGTATAAACATGAGATCAAATTATGATTTGGGTTACCAAATAAAATAATTCAAATGCATAAGACACAATTAAATCTTTGTTAAACCCTCTAAAAACCCTTAAACGTATGAGAAATCCCTAAAATTATTCATGCATTCATTGTTTTCAACCAAAAGAGAGAGCCTGGTAAACAAAGTTGTTCAAAGAATCTAATCAGATAGATGAAAGTGTTGAATTGTCATTCATAAGTGGATAATTTAATCATAATTATAGAAATGACGAACTATAGACATACTTTGAAGAAAGCATTTGAAAAATACTTGTTATCAGACGTAGAGGGTAAGGTACTTAATGATATAGAGTTTGTGGCTTCTTCATTGAACATAAGAGATAATAATTGCTCAAGTTTGTTCTACACCATAGATAATCAAATAATTTTTACTAAGGATAATCTACTACCTCTAAAGAGACTATACAATAACAACATGGTAATTTAGCTTTCAAGAGTCAATTATGTTTCTTATAAGCTAGAGGTATTGCAATACATTGATGTCCTTAGTCCTATTTTTAAAGATATTAAAAATAATAAGGGTTTGCTTATCCATGACCTATTTTGAGGAAAATAAAATATATATCTTGTGTTACCTTTGAATATTATTATAAAATACCTAGAACCCAAATGGACCTCACCTCCATTAATGCATGGGCCCAAAAACATACCATGGAGAACATCGTAGCAAAATGGTTGGAAGAAAGTAACAAGATCATTGTAGATCAAAAAAACAAAATATTTATGAGATAATTTAGATTAGGATTTAGAATGGTTATGACCATGTTGAAAAAATTATATGGATTTACACATACTGCACATGTGGAACCTATATAGGTGCTTGTTGTGTATTTCATTATTGATGAAGTGGTATTACCTCCTTTAGGCAAAAGCGTTAACATTTCCTTAAGCAGAAATATCTTTGAGATTGAAACAAAGAAGATAAATGAGTTCTTCATGATGTCATATTTGTTAAAAGCCTTATGTGCCACAACTAAAATCCTCAACCAAAGACAATGGTCCCCTAATGACACCCAAACTATGTCCCAATATTACTCAAAATTGCATATTTACAAATATAAGGACCATATCCAATTCATCTATGATTGTTTATATCCTGAATTAATCCAATCCATAAATGTTCTCCCCATGATGAGGATAACTCTTTTAGTCAAGAAATCCATTGAGACAATGGGATATATCTAGATATAACCTAATTTCATGGTTATCAAAATAGAGGAAACCCAAAATGTCACTCTTAAACTTCCAATAGATGTGCCAGATAAGTTGGAAGAACAAGAAGTAGCATAACAAATATTTAATGGGATAAATGAGATCTCCAAGACTAAGAGGAAAATACATCTCCATGATTTTACTATGACTATTTGTAGAAATAATTTTAAACAATGGGACTAAATTGAAGTAGCTTAAAAACATAGACTTTCTTTCAACTTCCAAATAGATAAAAATAGACTATGGGATCCTAATGATAGGTTAAATAAGTACTTTAAAAACAAAGGCATTTTATTTATACCTTATGAACATGAACCTAGAGCATATGACTTTGTTTACACTAAGGAAGCCACCTATTATGATGTTACTAGAAGGCTAAAGGAGCATAAAGGAAAACCTAAATCAAGATTGTTGAGAGATCAGAAGATGGAATATATATGGTAGATTTGTCCTCAATAATATCATATGGTAAATGTTGGCCCTTCTAAGCCTCCCCTATCTGAAATATAAATAGAAAATAGGCTTGAGTAAAGGAGAAAAAAATTGTTTATTGAAGCTCCTCAATCCTTCAGCCTTATGGAATAATATAAAAAGATTTTCCTCAGTAAGAGGAAACTCACATGATAGCTTTGGATCCACATTAATAGCTTTGGAAAATTTTGGGAAGCCAAATAGGAAAAGGAAAAAGAAGAGTTATTGGATTTAATTATCATTGATCCTCCTAAAAGGAAGGATGAGACTACAATTATCCAAAATACAAATAAAAGAAAAATGTCTATCATTCCCCCTTTGAAGGACATCAACATATTCAGTGAAGAGAACCCAATCTATAGACTAGCTATCCCTGAATGGATCATATATGAACCAAAGATGAAGAAGTTTCCTACTATCTATCACCCTTAGGATATAGTGAAGACCAAATACATCCCTCTAAAATCTGATTTAAAGCCTTGGATAATAGAATTCCAAAATGAATAAGAAAGGAGACGTCCTACTTGAACTCAATCAACAGACTAGTTATAAATAGAGGTTCTAATTAAAAATATGGCCTAGTCTTTAGTGGGAGTCAGATATGATCCAACTACTATAGGCCTATAAAGATTAAATGAAATAGTGGAAATAGAAGAAGGTCAAGAGGTTATACACCAAAGGGTTGAGCCTTTGGTTAACCTGACTCAGAAGAGGGAACAAAGACTAGGGCAAGACCCCATGCTTGAAGAAGATGTTATAGAGCTAGTCCAATCCCAGTTAGAAAGGTTATAGGCAATAATTAGAGGACTAAAATAAGAGAAGATAATTCTAGAAGAATAATCTATTTTGTCAGTACTAGTAGATACTGTTAATAACTTTGAAATAACTATCCATGATACATTCAATTATTTGAAGACAATAAGGTCCAAATTAGACATGGTGAGTAAATCACATGCCATGGATTTGAACCAATCCAATCAGTGTCAAAGATCAGACAATAAAATAAAGGCACTAATCAAGATATTAATATAAATCCAAATCCATGAAATTAAAATGATCAGTCCGTCACACTTGAATATGGCCATGATAATCTTGTTGGAGAACATTAGAGACATAAATAAGTGGTTAAAAAGTATGGAAGGTCCTTCAAGAGACTTCAAATAACTAGAGGGTAGAATGATACAAATACTAGGAGATTTTATTAAGGATCCATCCATCCCTAGTCGAACAGACCTAACAATTGATGAAGAATACCAACATAAAGCTACTAAGTTTATTTAGCAGGAACAAAGTAGAAACAAGAGCACCAAAGGGGATGACAATAAATGTATCTTGAACTTTATCTTGACAACAAATGAAAATATTGGTAATTCTAAGATCATAAAAGAATTAATGGATATAATGGATGAAATATTCAGATATTTAGTAGGGAAAACAATGGAGTTATTCATAGAGCCAATCATCAATCTCAGGTAGATTGATGAATAGTATGACAAATCCATAAATAATTTGAAAAAAAAAGCGAAAGGATACAGCTATAAGGGCATCTCAAAGCCAACAAGGTTGAATTAGAATATTAGTTTATATCAAAAATTATGTAAATCATTCACAATGAATATACTATTTTATAAAATCATGTGTAATATGTAACACACATGCCTTATAGGTTAGTCACATTTGAAAAATGTCATTGGTATGAGATTATTTGTGAGAGGACATCTATCCTTGACACTTATCCAATTCCCATTTGATAATAACTAACCATAGGTTGCTCTTACAACCTATAAAAGGGGGTATTCTCATTTGAAAAAGGAAGTTTTGAGAGCAAAACTATTTTTTAAATTTTGGAGAAAATAATATAAGCAAGATAATTTTGTAAAGATTGTCTCATTTTATTTGGTTGTTTGTTATCATGGTTAATTCCTCAGGTCTCTCTTCTGATGTTTAGATTTAAAATACTTTTATGTATTAAAGATATACACGTACTAATGCAAATTTGTTAATTTGAGATTTACACTAGGTTGACTAAAAGTTATTGGATTGATTTCAATATCATTGCTTTTCTATAAGATGTGAAAATGTAATTTTGTTGTTTAAGTAAATCTTTAAAGTGAATCTGATCTCTAATTTGCATGTTTTCAAATATCCTTAGACATTTTCCTAGTATATGATAGGATCTATACTATTTGGTAGTTTTATGTCATATGCTGGTGTGAAGATGCATATCTTTGATGAAATAATATCTTTGTAAAGATGTCTGAACTAAAGAATAGAAACATCTCTCTTTCTACCTTACCTTACCTATTTTCTCATTTTTTTTATCAAAACACTTTAGTTTACTTTCTCATTTTTAATATTCATTCTATATTAGAGTCTTAGACTTTAGATTCTAATTATTATTCACTAGATTTAGCTAAAGAAAATTTATCTTCACAAAAATTTAGGACCAAGGTTTCTCCCAACAATCACTTGCATAATCATTTTGTGGAATAGTCAAATATCTTGGTCGCTACTCCACCACAGATCTTAGGAAGATCACAACCAACAACACATGCAAAATATTGTTTGACTCTTGAAATGAAAAGTGTTTTAAACACTATCAAAACATTGTGATACATTTACATGTATTAACAGGTTAGATCATGGGAGATAGGAGGGATTGAGCCAAATATTTGTGTATCTAAAGTATTTTAGCTAATTTTAGTGTTTTTTTTCAAAGATTAGTTAATCATTTGAAGATTTGTGTATTTCATATCTTAAATTTGTAAATATCACTAATATTCATGGTTTTAGGCCAATCTTTAGGCTTATTTATCTAAATTTAGTTATTCTTTGAATATTTATGTGAAATTTTTTCAAAGGTTGCTTAAGCCTTGTGAATCTCACATGTTTAAGGTTGGTAATAGTATTTTTTCAAAGATCACTAATATTCACAAATTTTGATGTATATTTAAGTTAATACAATTAAATATAGTCATGTTTTGAAAGATTTATATGAATTTATGTAAAGTTTGTTTGATCTAAGAGTAAAAATCCACTTATTGGTAGGAACTAAACCATTATTTACAAAAATCTGAGGATTATTTGTCTTTGAAAAGATAATGTTTCTACATTATATTTTGAATAGTATTTAGATTTTATAATCTAGAACTACCATGAATAAGAACTAGGTCAAGGTCTGAGACAAGGCTACCTCTTCTTTCCTTAGAAATTCAATTGACAATAAGAGTGGATAAAGGTAAAATTAGAGTTTCTAAATTTCAACCTACTTCACCTATTTTCACTATTGTATTCAATCCTCATCAAGGTATGACTTGGTTAGTTGGATCTTCTATCAATGTGGTTGGTAAAGTACATGTCTTAAAAATAAATCCATAGAAATATTTACCTTAATTTAGTCCTATAAGCATTGTTACTATTGAAAAACACATCAAGTCTTTTAAGGTTGCCTTAAGATTTTTACATGTTGTTCATGAAGATGTTTCTTGTAGGTTATTTCCTTTAACATTTAGAGATGTAGAATATGATTAGTTTTTTAATCCTAATAAATGTTACACTATTAGCTGGAATGATTTCAATAATTATTTCATGGATCATTTAGAAAATATCATTAGTCCCTATGTTCTATATCAACTATTCACTATGGTGAAGAGAGATTTAAATTAAACCATTAGATCTTTCAATGCTAGATTTAAAAATATGTTTAAGGTAGTTGTAGATACTTATAGGCCTGATGAAGCTTTAGCTTTATATATTTATAAGGATGCTTTAGATTCAATGATTTTTTAATTTATGAAAAGGGTTGTTGGGTCCATAAATACATTGGCTTGGACTATGTTGAACTTGTGACAATTAGTTATCAAATGAAACCCCAAGGTAAATTAGCATATGTTATTCCTAATATAAATCCTAATTTTCCTATATTTAATATCATCCTAAATGCTAATCATAACATGCTTGCTTTAAATCAAACTCCATTTTTAAACCAACTGCCTTCAAGTCATACTCATCTTGGTCAGAACCTAGGATTGCTAAATAACTTTAAAAGTGAATCCCATCCACAAAATAAACTATCTATGGTGCCAATAAATAGTAATATCACTGAAGTCCACAATTTATAGGCACGTAAAAATCAAAACGAGTCCATATTGAAAATGGTTCAAAAACTAACACTAATTTTTTCAAATAAGTGGGTAACACTAGGAAGAATTTTAAAAAATATATTCCTATCAAAAATTTAACAAACTTATGAATAGGTTACAAAATATCAACAAAATAATAATAATAATAATAATAATGAGTCATCTATAACTAATAACATACCTAAAATAAATATTTGTGATGTAGCTATAACTAATTATTATAGGGTTCATGACACTACAAAACATGGTGAATTAGACTGTATAGAATTTTGTAATGTGTTTGAAGTATTAAAAGATGGATTGGATATATTTGAAGTTATGCCTAATAAAGATAATGTTGTAAGGTCATCTATCTCTTTAGAGAAATATAGATCTTTTGAAGTAAATCTTATGGTGGAAATCTTTGATATTCCATTTCAGGATGAGGATGAACATGAAGATACTCTAGAGGAGATTCATGTTTCAAATAGTATCTGAAGAAGACTTATCCATTGAGGAATAGAGAATAAAAACAACCAATGACAAGTTCTAATCCACCAAACAACAATGATACTCCACCTGATCCCAAAGTAGATAACAATCCAAAACTTCAAAAGGGAAGTAACACTAGAAATAATATTGACTTATCTAGTTCTTCTACCAGGAGTGGGTATAACATAGAAGAGGATATCAATAAAATCAAAGCTAATATCACATTGAATTAATTGAATCAGATACCTCAACAAAGAGACTTATTTCTAGACTCTTTAAATTAAAAACTTACTAAATCATAGAAACCTACAAATGATAATGTAGTAATGTATAAGAATAAAATATAGGTTGCACCATTTTTACTAACAATTAAATTTTTTTGTAAAAACTTGCACAACTATCTATTAGATTAAGATTCTTTTTATAATATTATACCAATAAGTATTTGTGAAAAGTTTGGTTTAACTCTTATTAATTTTGACTGAGTAATGACTCAATTAGACAAATCTAGAGTTAAAGTGATTGGTGAATAATTAAATGTGCATATGCAGCTTGCTTTATAACCAAGAGTACAATAATTTCTTGATATTAAGTTGTTTCTTCTAGATGATTATGGGATGTTTCTTAGTAGAGATTGGACTAAATATTTGAATGGATAAATATCAATTGATTTATCTCACATGTGGCTACCATGGAGGGGAGTTCCTAATCAAAATTAGATTGAAAGGAAATGAAAGATGAAGCATGTGATCACTAAATATAATGCAAACAATGAAAGTGTCAATGTGGTTAATTATAATTTAGGGGTTTACATAGATGACACTCCTCAGGTATGTAATTCTAAAGACTCCCATGCTATGCTTGGAATTTTGAAATTATATGTTAAGGTTTCTAGATGCAAATCTAGGTTTGGATTAAGAGTAGTTCTAATCAATACTATTGGGAAAGAATATAATGGTTATTAAAAACTTAAGTTTCCTTACACTAATAATTTTTTAGATTATGAAGCATTGATCTTAATATTATAATTCTCTATTAAACACAAGGTTAAATAAATACTAGTATATGGTGATTTTGAACTAGTAGTCAATCAAGTCAGAAGTAAGTATCAATTCAAATTATCTTATCTGAAGAAATACACATTTAGAACATGGGAATTGATTGAGTATTTTGATTCATTGAATATTTTTTCAATCCCTAGAGAAGGAAACTAGTCTACTAATCAACTAGCTTCAGCTATGACTAACCTAATGCCAAATCAAGGTCCCATATCCCTCTATACCTAATAATGTTAATAATCTAAACATCTTTAGTAATGACTAGTAGATCATTAAATTTATAAACAATTTAGGAGTTTTTGAATCTCATATTATTGATGAGTTCAATGAGAACTATCTTGATGATAATATAATTGATGACAAGACAATACAACTAAATAATAACAAGATTCTCAAAGGTGTAATTGCCTTAGAAAGACTATTTGACAAAGATAAGCTAGCTAAAATTGCTAAAGTTCCCAAATTAAATGGGAAGGATTATAATGTATTTGACCTAGGAACTCTATATCAACCTTAGTGAGTAAACATTGGTAGATCATGCTCAAACGTAGAGTCTAGAAATTATAGATACATATTGACTAGGTACAAGGATGTTATAGCATGGTCTTATAAAGACTTAAAGATCTTCTATCTTTGAGTTATTACCCATACGATTCCTTTGAAAGAAGCCTTTAAACCCTTTAGGAAGAAGTAAAGAGTAATTTATCCTATTTTAAACCATTAATTTATAAAGAGATCAAGAAATTATTAGATGCAAACATATTTTTTATAATTAGACATTCTACCTAGGTAGCTAATCTAGTACTAATTAGAAATAAAATAGAGAGATTAGATTATGCATAGATTTTAGGAACCTAAACAAAGTTTCTAAAAATGATAATTATCCTTCACTATCCCTTGATTAGGAGATTCAAATTGTTAGTTGTTCTTGCATAAAGCCTTTCCTAGATGTCTTTTTAGGTTACAATTAATGATTTGTTAAAAAAGAAGATATAATGAAGACTACATTCATAACTAAATGGGACACTTTTGATTATAAGAGGATGCATTTTGGACTCATCAATGTAGGAGCTAACTTTCAAAGAGCTATGGATCATGCCTTTCAAGGTCTCATTGGTAAATGTATCATTATATATATGGATGATCTGACTATGTTTTCTAAGAATAGGTAAGATCACATAATACATTTACAACAAGTATCTGATCATTGTCAAAAGTATGGGATTTCCCTTAACCTCAAGAAAAGTATATTTTGTGTATCTGAAGGGAAATTACTAGGACACATGATAACTAGAGATGAAATTTCTATATATCTAGATAGAGTCAATGCTATATCTAAAATATAACCTATAAATAGTATAAAAGAGATAATGTCTTTCTTTGGGAAGACCAATTTTGTAAGGAAATTCATTTCTAATTTTGTAGATATTGTGAAACAATGCAATAACATGCGAGGGAAGGATACAAAGGTTGAATGGAATGAAGAAATGAAGAAAGCCTTCAAGGATATTAAGGAAGAAATAGGATAAACACTTAAGCTGATAAGTCCTAACTTTATAAAAGAGTTTTATCTTTATTATTTTGATTTAGAACATACAATAGTAGTTGTATTAACTTATAAAATTGATAAATGTCATCATCCAATTACATTTATTAGTATTAAATTCAAAAATGATTAGTTAAATTTTTACCTAATTGATAAACAAACATTTTCCTTGGTTAAGGTAGTCAAAAAGTTTGGACACTATATTCTTAGGAACAAAGTGCATGTTGCTAGACCCTACTACCAAACCCATCCTGAGTTAATGTGAACTAAGAGAAAGAAGAGGGAAGTGGATGTCCATAATCTAGGAATATGATCTTGAAATGAAAACTGATAAATTGGTGAGGTGAGAGGGATTAATTTAATTGATTTCTGACATTAATCCTAGATTAAACATCTCACTTATTGATCAAAGATGGGATACTTTAGAGTTATAACTATGAAGTGTATTTGGGATTTATTTAAAAGGAAGAATTAGCTAAAATAATAAGTATATTTCATGAGAAACTTGGGAGTAGACACCCCTCTAGGAGAAAAATAAAATGAAAAATCCTAAGGTTAGGATAGTATTGTCCAACCATCTTAAAATATGCTTAAAATCATGTCAGGGAATGTCATCAATGTAAAATCTTCAATACAAAGGAACATAAACAAGTTATGACCTTAAGGATAGTTTCAATTGATAAATCATTTGCTCAATGAGGTCTAGACTTTACAGGGGTTATCAACCCTAATTATTTTTCTAGACACAAGTATGTTCTTACTACCATATATTATTGTAAAATATGGATAGAAGTAGTAGTAACAACACAGTGTAGGACTAAAGACGTTATCAAGTTCTTAGAAGAGAAAATTTGCACCAAGTTTAGGATTCTAGTAACATTGCTCAACATTTAAATCTATATAGATGACTGAGTGGACTTATGATGATAAAATATTTCTCAAGTTTTCCTCTAATAATTACCCTTAGGATAAGGGAATTTTAGAGTCTACAAACAAGAATTTGATGAAATCTACTAAGAAAGCTAAAACTTAACAACCATGAACATGGAATCTCTTCCTAAAGTATGATCTGTGGGTAGATATAACTAGACTTAAAAAAGATTTAAAAGTATCACCATTTATCTTGGTATATGAACAAGAACCAATCTTTCTATATACTCTCAAATTTCTATCTTACAAATTTATATAGGAGTATAAGGAATAAGATCAAGAATATGCCAATTATAGGTTATGTGATATCATCCAAATGAAGGATGCTAGAGAAGAATCATTTGCTAATTTTAGCATACATCAAACCACTATTAAAATATGGTTTGATAAGTGATCAAAGATTAAGGTGTTTGGATAGGGAAACCTAGTTCTCCTATGTGACAAAACATCTGAACCAAACGGGAAACATGAGAAACTCACTCCTTTGTGGATTGATGTTTACAAAATTGCCAAGAAAACAGGAGAAAACACCTTTAATCTCAAATACTTGGAAGGAGTATATTTCACTTTGCTAGCCAATGGACAATATCTCAAATATTATTTCTCTCTTGTTCCACATGAAATCTTTATGGAGTAATCTATAAAATTAGTTGGAGTTAGTGTAGGTAGGTTTAGATTAGTTTCATTCTCATGCCTTATTTGTAAATAATGTTTGTGAATATTTGTTTGCTTGTTGTGTGTTTCATTTATTTGTTTTATTCTCTAGATTCCAATAAGTCTTTTTCAAGACATATCTTCAAGATCCAAATTCATCTAAGTTATCAAAGGAACATCATAAACCAAGAATGTAGATATGACTCTTAAACATTGGTTGATCATGGATTTTGGAAATTATAAGCTTAATTTTATGTTTCTAAGAAATTACTAAAGATTAATATCTAGACTAATTATTCATTAAAAATCTTAACCGTTATTTTGATTTAAAAAAAGGATTGCATGTGTTTGAGTGGATGTTAGAATTATTAAAACAAATTCATGTTAGCACTTAAATAATATTATTTCTTGGGATGAACTCTATGACTAAGGATTATTGTATTTAAAATCAAACATTTGACAAAAATATTAAACAAATGGATAATTTTGGTTCCTAACCTTTGCTAAAAAGCTAAATAAAGTTGAAAAATACAAGAAAATGAAAGCCTTATAAAAAATCAAAAAGTTTTCTAAGTAAAGGTGATCCTGGTAACCTCCATTAGGGCTATGGATGCCTGACTAGAAGTGGATCAAAGCCTAAAGCAGAACCAAAAGCATCTATGTTAGGGCTATGGATGTCTGGCTGATAGTAAAAAAATGCACAAGCCTTCCCCTTTTATAAATAATGATTCATAATGAGTATTTACATATCCTACAAGTCTATGTTAATGATTAAGGTCATGAAATATAGAAATTATTCTTTGAATCCCAACATTAATTAGTAAATGAGTCAAAGAACACACACAACATGACTGCATTTTGATATTTGACCTAAATTCTACATTCATAAGACTTGTTTAAATTATGAATTGATTTTAATAATGGTACTTGATAATCTGGAATAATTAGTCTAGATATTATTTTGAATTAAAAATATTTGAATTCTAACATTCTACAATCTTTTCCCTAGAAGTCACCATTTTTTGAGGTCAACATCACCCATTTCTAAAAAATGAGAATCCTTGTTCAAAATTTACAAATTATGATATAAAATAGGAATTTAACTTGATTAGAATGCATTATTGAATATCATATGTTGATTTAGCTTACACTAACATGCTAGCACATAAGCTTTAGTTGATGTTATCTTACGTTGTTAACATTTAGCCCATGTGTTTCCATCTTACAGGACTAATGGATCTTCATTAGAATGAACAAATGTTCATGGCTTTATGCTTCAATGTTAATTTGACCCTTATATTGTTAGATAATATGGTCCCATTTGAGTCATTATGCTAACATTTGGTCATTACTTGATTAATTGAATTCGAGTTTAAATGACATTAAAAACCTTAGTCTAAATTACTTTAGCCTAAGTTATTATTAAAATGGATTCATATTGTCGATAGGTCACTTTATTCCATATTAGTCTTAGTTTAATTTTAATCCAATATTTGATTGAGTTTATTGATTAATTAAAAATTTAATCTAAGATTTATGCTAAGTTGTTATATATCTCAAGAATTTATTCTTTGATTTTACTATTCACAAGTATGAATTGAACATAGGGCTACAAGTGTCATAACCTCTCTTGATTAGATCAAGGATGAATGACAAGTGGGTGATCACCCAAAGCCAATAAGACAAAGTTCCCTAAACCAAGATCAATGGTACATATTCTTACATATAAATTTTGAGCAATGATCTATGCTGAACAATCGAGTCAATAAGTCAAGAAAGATTGATGGTGTGCATTCAACTATGTAGATAGAGATCTAATGATGATCATTAAGTCAATAGTTTAAAGTATCCTAAGATTGAATATAATGGTGACATGTGTCATAATAATGATGAATTTATATCATATGGTTAGGAGATCAATGGTGTGAATTTGATCATGTAGATTAAAGATCGATGACACATGCTCAACCATGTAGATCAAGATTGATAGTGTGTATTATTACATACAAATTTTGATCAAAAAATTTCATTAAAGAATCAATTCAATATGTTAATAATCCCATATTGTATACAATATTGCCATATGGTATAAGAGCATTCACTTAATGGAGACTCATAGTAGGGCACATAGATGGAATATAGGGATACTAAGTGTCACAATATTGGAAGCCCAAATCAAAGATCAATGGTCAATAGTGAAATTCAAGGCTAGGAGACTCTTGATGAGATCGATTAGGTACAAAATTAAAACACATATCTGAAATGACAATGGTAATGTTGTAAAATTAAATAAATAGTGTGACAAAGAGATGCCAGATATGTAGACATGTCTGAATGAAAGATTTTATGGACCCAAGAATGTAAAGGTATAAATATGATATTAAAATACCATTTGGGTTACCAAATAAAATAATTTCAATGAATATGCCATCATCAAAATTTAGTTAAATACTCAAAAAAACCCTTAGATGTATGAAAATCTATAAAATTATTCATGCATTCACTATTTTAAACTAGAAGAGAGCTTGGTAATCAAATTTGTTCAAAAAATCTAATAATATAGATGAAAGTGTTGAACTGTCATTCAGAAGTAGACAATTTAATCATAATTATAGTAGTGGCAATTTATGAACCTAATTTAAAGAAAGTGGTTTATTTATACTTGTCATTAAATTTAGAGAGTAGGGTATTAAAAAACACATAGTTCATGGATTATTTATTAAATATAAGAGACAATAATTTCTTGAGCTTATTATGGACCATAAAAAATTGAAAAAATTTGACCAAGGAAAAGGGGAAGTTGCTATCGGTAAATAGACTATATGATGACATCATGGAAATTAAACTTATAAGACTCCATTATGCTATTGCTAAGCTATAGGTATTACACTTCATCAATGTCCTTAGTCTTATTTTTGAAGATGCTAAAATTAATAAGGGTATGCTTATCCATAAACCTAGTTTTAGGAAAATAGCATAGATATCACCTATTGCCTTTGAATCTTATTATAAACTACCTAGGCCCCAAATGTACCTCACCTCCATTAATGTATAGGCCCAAAAAGATACCATATAGGACATACTCATGAAATGGTTAGATTCTGGTAAGAAGGTCATTGTAGATCCTAATAAGAAAACCCCTTTGAGCCAATTCAAACCAGTAGTCAGGATGGTTATGACCATGTTGAAAAATTATGAGTTTTCACATACTGCACATGTGGAACCCATATGGGTGCCTACTATGTATTTCATTATTGAGGAAGTGGCAGTACCTCCTTTAGGTAAAATCATTAGCATTTCCTTAAGCAAATAGATCTCTAGGATTAAAGCAAAGAAGAGAAATGAGTTATTCATGATGTCATATTTTTTGGATGCCCTTTGCGCCACAAATAAAATCCACACTAAAAGAGTGTGGTCCCCTAATGGCACCCAAACTGTGTACCAATATTACTCAAAATTGCATATTTACAAATATAGGGACCATATCCAATTCATCTATGACTATGTATATCCTTATTCGAGCCAAGCCATCAATGGTCTCCTGATGATGACGATAACTCCTTTAGTCAATAAATCCATTGAGACAATTGGATGTATATAGGTATACCCTAATTGTATGATTATCAGAATAGAGGGAACCCAAATTTGACTTATTTAACTTCCAGTACACATGCCATATAAGTTGAAAAAATAGGAAGTAGCATAAAAAATATTTAATTAAATCAATGGGATCTACAAGAACAAGAGGAAATGACTTCTCCATGATTTTCCCATGACTGTTGGTATAACCACTCTAAGAGATTGAGACCAAATTGAATCAACTTCAAAACATAGGTTTTCTTTCAACTTGTAGATAGATGATAATAGACAGTGGGATCCCAATGGAAGGGTAAAAGAGTAATTGGAAAATAAAGGCATTTTGGCTATTCCTTATGAACATGAAACTACAACATATGAATTTTTGTACACTAAGGCAACCACCTATTATAAAATTCCTAAAAAACTAAAGGAATATAATGTAAAACGTGAATCTAGATTGCTAAGAGATGAAAAGATGGAAGATATATGGAAGTTTGGTCATAGACAATATAATTTGGTAGATGTTAGGCCTTCTAGGATTCCCATAAATAACATATAAATATATCATAGGCTTGAAGAAAGGAGACAAAAATAATTTTCTTGAATTTCCTCAGTCTTTGATCCTTCTATAACAACAGAACAAGATTTGCTTTAACAAGAGGAAGTTCACATGATAGCTTTAGATCCATAGGAATCTCTTGATGATGCATTGAGAATGCTCTCCATGACCTATGAGATAAACATAAATATAGAGAAGGAAAATGTTGAGGAAGTGAAATAGGAAAAGGAAAAGGAATAGTTATTAGCATTAATGATCACTGATCCTTTCAGGATGAAGGATGAGAATTCAATTGTCAAAAATGGAAAGAAATAAAAAATGGATATCATTCCTGCTTTTAAGTACATAAACCTATTCAATGAATAAAACCCAACATATGGACCTGTTATACCTAAATGGTTCATATATAAACCAAGGATGGATAAGCTTCTTATTGTTTATCACCCATGGGATACATGAAGACCATAGACATCCTTATACAATAGGAGTTAAAGCCTTGGATAATAACATTTTTGCTTCTCTAACTTAATCAACAAACTAGTTAAAAGTAGAGGTTCCAATTAAGCATATGGCCCCATATTTAGTGGGAGTCATATATGATCCAATTACTATAAGACTACAAAGAGTAACTGAAACAATGGTCATAGAAAAAGGTTAGGAGGTTCTACACCAAAGGGCTTAGCCTTTGGTTCACTTAACTCTGAAGAGGGAATAGAGACTAGGGGAATATCACCTATTTTAAAAATATGTTTAGGAGCTAGCCCAATCCTAATAATAAAGACTATGGGCTAAAATTAAAGAAAAAAACAAAAGAAGAAGATTCTAGAATAACAATTTATTCTATCAGTACTAGTAGATATTGTTATTAACTTTGTAACAAATATCTATGAGACATTCAATTCTTTGAACATAATAAGGTCTAAATTGGACATGGTGAGTAAACAACATGTCATGGATTTGAACCAAACCAATCAGTGGCAAGGATCAAACAATAAAATAAAGGAATTGATCAAGATACTAATGGAAAACTAGATCCTTGAAGTTAAAACAATAAACCCTTCACACTTGAATATGGCCATGATAATCTTGATGGAAAAAATCAGAGACATAAATAAGTGGTCAAAAAGCATGGAAGGCCTCTTATGAGACTTAAAACAACTAGAGGGAAGGATGATGCAAATACTATGAGGTTTGATTAAGGATCCAACCATCCTGAGTTGAATAGGCCTAACAAGTGATGAAGAATTCCAACATAAAGATACTAAATTTATTCAGAATGGCAAGAGTAGAAGTAAAGGCACCATTGGGGTAGACAACAAATGTATCTTTAACTTGATATTGACAACAAATTAAAATATTGGTAATTCTAGGAGCATCAAATAATCCATAGACATAATGGATGAAATATTCAAAAATTTAGTAGGGAAAACAAAAGAGATATTCATAGAGCCAATCATCAATATCAGGTTGATTGATGAATAATATGACAAATCCATGAATATTTTGGAAGAAAAGAAAAGTACTAAAACTCTAGAGGCATCTCAAAGTTAACAAGGTTGACTTCGAATATTGTTTTATATCAAAAACCATGTAAATCATTTAAAAATAATATAATATTTTGTAAAATCACATGTAATGTCTAGCACACATGGATTATAGGTTAGTCACATTTGAAAAGTGTCATTTGTATAAGAATATTTGTAAGAGGACATCTATCTTTAACACTTGTCTAATTCCCATTTGATAATGACTAACCATATGTTACTCTTCCAACCTATAATAGGGGGTATTCTTATTTTAAAAAGGGAAGAAGTTGTGAGAGAAAAACTATTTTGAATGTTTTGGTTCAAATAATATAAACAAAATAATTACGTGAAGATTTTCTCATTCTATTAATTTGTTTGTTATCATGGCTAGTTCCTCAAGTGTTTATTCTGATGTTTAGATTTAAACTGACTTTATGGATTCTAGATATGCATGAATTAATGCAAAATTGTTAATTTGATATTTATGATGGGTTTACTAAAAGTTATTAGATTCATTTTAATATCATTTTTTTTGGAAGATGTACAAATGCAAGTTTCTTGTTTAAGTAATTCTTTAAAGTGAATCTGATCTCTAATTTACATGTTTTCAAATATCCTTAGACATTTGCCTAGTATATGATAGGATATATCCTATTTGTTAATTTTATGTCATATGATAATTTGAATATTTATATCTTTGATGAAATAAGAGATTTTTCAAGATGTCTAAATTAAAGAACATAAACATCTCTCTTTCTAACTTACCCTACCTATTTTCTCAATTTTTAATGAAATCATTGTAGTTTACTTTCTCATTATTAATATTCATGCTATA
This sequence comes from Torreya grandis, assembly GCA_037957365.1. Taxonomy (NCBI): domain Eukaryota; kingdom Viridiplantae; phylum Streptophyta; class Pinopsida; order Cupressales; family Taxaceae; genus Torreya; species Torreya grandis. Next base: position 787,928 of record JARHVA010002915.1, on the reverse strand, counting down.
CTAGAGTTTTAGACTTTATATTATGATCATTATTCATTAGAATCAACTAAATAACATTTATCTTAAAAAAAATTTAGGACCAAGGTTGCTCTCAATAACCACTTGCATATTTATTTGGTGAAATAGTCAAATAGCTTGGCTGCTACCAACTTCAGATCTTAGGAAGATCACAAACACAAATTCATTCAAAAGATTATTTGAATCTTTAAATGAGAAGTGTTTTCAACACTATCATAACCATGTGATATATTTAAATGCATCAACATGTTTCCAAAGGTAAGAATCCTTGTTCGATATCCAAAAGTTATCTCTTCACTACCAACACATTACATGTAAGACCAGTTACTAAAACCTATGATAGGTATTGATTTCAAAGGTTAAAAAAAAGTGATTTTGGGTGAAAGATAATGTTTAGACATGTATATGAG
>JARHVA010002915.1:660000-785000 GCA_037957365.1 Torreya grandis | reverse complement strand
CATACACATGGTAATGATATTATATAGTCATACATAGTCTATTATAAGTATGTCTCAAGGTGTGCATGAACTTGATTATACTATTAGTGAATTGAGATAATGTTATTTAACTTGTTCTAAAGGTGTTAGGAAGATTAGATCACCTTAGACTCTATCAAAAACTTCCAAGAAGATTTCATGTCTCATGGAACCATATAACCCTAACATAAACATAATGAAGAGAAGTTGACCATAGGAGGAAAATGATTGAGAGACAAGGTCTAGAGTTTGATATTACTTGTTTTAGGACTGTATTATTATGATCAAGTGGGTTCCATGTTTCAAAGAACCTATGTATCTATGATATGATAGTTAAAATATTTAAAAACCTATTTATTTAAGGTAATTAGGGTTTAATACAAATACAAAGGGCCATATCTATACATATGAGCCTTATGAGTGTTTTACAACTCTGTGCAAATGTATAAAGGAGTGTGATAGATGATTTTAGAAAGAGTAATAGTGTTGGTAAGCTAAAGCTATCAAAGTATGAGGATAATTCTAATTGGTATCAAAGAGACCAATATAGTTGGATCTATATGAGAGGATAATAAGATCTGGTATAGGCCATAGATAGAGTATTGTTAATGACCTGAATGATTAATCAATCAGAGAACTCAAAGTTAGTTTTTTTTAAAAAGAATTATTTTAAGGGTATGGGCCTAGTTTCATCAATTTTTGAGAGTTTTTGAAAACAAATCCATATTGAAAATCTCATTAGTAAAATTTTTTCATATAATATTACCAATTATATTATTCCCACTTTACATGACTTTCACATAGGGTGTTAGTAAATTATATTATTCCAACTTTTACATAGTGTGTTAGTAGTTATCTTGAAAAAATCAAAATCCAATGATGGTTTTCTGAATTTGAATTTTAAATTATTTTCTCAATAGTGGCATTTATGTCACCCAAAATTAAAAATTAATTGACAAATCCAAATGTATAATTGTCATGGATGCTTTAGACATATATGTAACATTGTGGGTACTTCAAAAGCATGATAAACATTCTTTGAAATAAATTTATGATTGTGTTTATAAAGAATTAATGCATTTTATTTACGCATTGGGTGATTTGTGTCTAAGAAAACATAAATTCTTATCCTTTCCCTTAAATGGTCACAATATATGAGTCTTGAAAAAATAATTTGAGCTTTAGAGGCTTGTGTTGAGGGTTAAAAGGCCTCTATAACACCATATAAACATTAAAATATATAAATTAAAGTAAGTTAAAATATATAAAAACCTTAGGTTGATGTTAAAAATATACCATGAAAATGTCATCTTTGCAAAACTATTAATTTAATTATGATTTTTTATATCTCTAGAATGTTAATGAGCTCTTAATAATTATCTATGAATGTTAATGTGTTTTTAATTATTCTTTGTACTAAATGAACCATAATGCTTGTATAATTGTAAATAATTGATTTCAATTAGTTCCATATTGATCTGCCAAAATTGACATTAAATGAGTTAAATTGAAAAAGAAGGAACATTAGAATGGGTGCATCTCAACTTGGTGAATATTGAGATAATGGACCTATATTCTTAGGGTCACTTTCGATAGACTCAAGGGCATCATAGGTGCTCTAGACATATAGAATTATCAAATGTGGATCAATGGTCAAATATTACACTTCATTATTGATAATGGAAGTAAAAAAACCTAATTTATTATTAATTAGTTTTATAATATGATAATAAAATCCATAAAGGCTTACAAAATAAAAACATATAAAAATGTTAGGTGAATTCCATATAAGCACATGTATAATGCCAATAATACATAGATTTCCATATAGGCATACAAAAAATGTGTACATTGCCATATACGCATAATAATAATAATAATAATAATAATAATAATAATAATAATAATAATAATAATAATAATAATAATAATATGTGTGATAATCATCAAATAGCCTCCCTCACTTTACCTTATTTGAAGAAGACCCTCCCTGGGGTGCCCTGCTAGTAGATGGAGATCCCTTGAATTCCTTGGATTGTTCCAAGGCCCACCTATAGGTCCTATACTCATAGCTCACTTATAGCTGAATATGTTCAAATACGAGTATTATTGGAAAATTAACATAAAATACATGAAACTAAGTTAAAAATTTATTTTTAAAATAGAATAAAAATAAAATTTAAACATACACTTAGTTCAATCTCATGGTCCTACTTAATCTTATTTTTAGACTCGATTGGGTTAGTGGTAGGTTGAGTTGCATGAATAGGCATTTGAAATGAGGAAGAAACATGATATGTTTCCTTATTAATAATTTGAATGGGATAATAAGATGTCATGGGGAAACCTTGCATACATAATACATTCACATAAGTTATATTCTGTAAGAAATTATGTAGTAAAATTATTAAAAAAAACTATTTTACAATTTAAAATTACAAATTATTATGTACCTTTTTGAGGGCATGTGTCGATGACATTATTTCAACAATGCCTATGTCTCTATCTACTTGTAGTGATGGAGGATTGTCTACTCGAGACATCAATTGAATAAATAACATTTTACTTAGTTTTATATAAAGTATCAAAGATATATGGAATTTTTTTCTCCTTTATTAAACCAATAGTGTAAGATTAACTAAAAATGTTACCTATGTAAAAGTAAAAAGTATCATGCTAACACATGAAGATGTATTAGTGGATGGGCCAGTATCTATCTCCATTCACAGTGATGGAGGAGTGTCTACTCAATACATCAACTAAACAAACAAGTTCTCACTTAGTTTTCTATAAAGTATCAAAGATATATGGTAATTATTATCCTTTATTAAACTAATAGTATAAAAAGAACTCAAAATTTTACCTTTGTATAAGTAAAAGGTGTCACGCTAACATAGGGAGATGCAATAGTTGATGGGTCAGTAGTTGGTGTTGTATATGTAAATAATGGATGCATGAGATCAAATCCTATAAACATGGAATATGATGATAAAGGCACTATCTCCTCTTGTTACATAATAGATTACATATATATTTTTCATTTTATGTGTAAAAATAATTATTAGATTTTAAAAATGTAAATACAGCTTAAATTTGACATGAAATTTATATAAAATATAACTACATCTATGTAGTGTCTAATGACTACACACCAAATGTGCCTACTAAAAACTATTCATTTAATACTATAGCATCCAATCCTTAGTAACCACCAACACCATCATCATCAAAAGGTCAATTTTATATAGATCTATAAGATTTATAAGGATGGGGTCGGGTACAAACACTAGATGGCATATCTCTAACATCAATCACTAAAATCCTATTTGTATATTAAATGAGTGTATCTTTAAGTACTTTAAGCACATGTAGAGTGTTAATCTCCACGACCTCATTCACTATATATGGGATCTTAATATGAAGTGGATTTTGGCTAGGGATCCTTATAGGTTAATAGGTGACATGATTTATAATTGGTTGATCATTCACAGATCCTTTTTAAAATCTCTAAAACTCACCATAATCAAAATAATTTGTAATCTCATTCAATTTTCACAATAGAGTTTTCTTCAAAAATACAATGGGAAATCATGGTTGTTACATGGTGAATAATCAAACATTATCCACCATTGGTCCAAGAAATTTACTTTGATTAAATTGTGTTGGAACCTATGGATTGGAAAACATTTAGTAGTTATTGGAAAGATGTGTTATTGGTTGGGTCAATGAATAATACACAAATAATTTATCCATTATTTTATGGTTAGGTGGAGGTTTGTCCAAAGTATTAAGAATAATTCACAAATAATTTATCCATTATTTGATGCTTAGGTGGAGGTTTATCCAAAGGATTAGGAGGATGGTTATGGTATCTTTTAGTGGATTGGTTTATTTGAAAAAATATATTTACAAATTAAATAATGGAAAAAAATGGTAAAATAAAAGTATAATAGGTGTATTTTTAAACACTTACCTCATTTGTGTGGCAACATTATGAAGTTTGGGACATGTCAATATTTACAATGGACTTTTGATGAGTTTTGAGCTCTTTAGAGGAGGAACCTGATCATAAAATAACAATTAGGATTTGAAAAAAATGGTAAGTGGAGCATTTGGTTGAGGGTTTTAGAAACATATAAGCATGTAATGTGTATGTGTTATAATAATACATACACATTATTATAACTTTTATGTGTTACCATATTGCATACACATTAGTACACATTATGTGTTAACTAACATGTACGCATTATGTCTTAAAAATTACTGAGTTATAATGTGAGTAATGTATAGGAATTGTCTCGCAACTTTCTGTACTTACCATTTTATCAAGTTTTATTCTTCATATATAGGTTTAGGTTAATAAAGTGTCTCTATAGGTTGAATACCTCTATTCTTTACTACATCACTAATGATTGCCCTTTATACAATTAGTCTAGCCCCTAATGAATTTCATCGTTGATGGTTTCCTCCATTAAAACTATGGATTTAAATAATGTGGCATAACCCACTCCTAGAGAAGACATAGTAATGGATCCCCTTATGATTTTTTATAACACTTCCTATGAGTCATCTTTCTGGTGGTGATTCTAGATGGTTAAAATCTTCATAAGGTAAATACCATATATTAGTTGTTTCCATTTCTCCCTATAGGTATCTCATTGTTAATGATAAATTCAAAAGATTAGATAGATATTTTTAGGATCATATACCTAATATATTACACCTATATTTTGTAAATTGATAGTACTTTAGGATATTTATGAAAAGTGGTTACAATAAGTATTGAATAGTCACAAAATATTTTTCAACATAAAGTTAATCCTAAGAACCTATTTTTTAAAATAAAACAATTTTTATTAGAGTAGGCTTCTTATGGCCTCTCCAAGAAATTTTATTCCACTAATCACTATTTTTTTTTCAACATAACACAATGGTTTAATACTATGGACCACTTTCAAATGACATTTATTTTCTCATCCACCATTCTTTCACTATGTCAACATTATAAAAATGTATACCATGTGTGAACCCAATGAAATTCATCATTAACCTACATTATATTCCTATTTCCATCATATTCATTTTTTAATTCTAGTTTTATCATAGTTTTCATACACCAAATTTAAAAAATATATAAATAAAATTAAAAAATGTAAGAAATATCTAGCATAAATTTCTAAGAGGATTCGGGAGACTAGCCTAGTTAGGGGAAATTTTAGTGGCCTAAGAAAAAACTTGGAGGTTTCCATATGAATCATTTTACAAGGTGTATATTTTTGAACATGAATCATGAGGTGAAACATGGTGAATCATGTAGGGAATGACATAGTTAATACCAAACAACAATGTTGATACCGAGTGATAACATGTCATCAAATGACAATAATGTTGGCAAATAATAGTTATGTTTTCAAACAATAACATAGCTATCTCTCAATACCATGTTATCGAATAGTATCAATGCAATAAAAGTACATATATGATATCTAATGATAGTGTTACTACTAAGCAATAACATGTTATCAAAGGATAGTAATGATGGTCAATAACAACTATGTTTCTAAATGATAACATGCTATTACTCAACATCATGATATCAAATGTTAGCATTATTAGTGAATGATATCTATGATGTCTAATAACACCATTTCTACCATTTGATACCATGATATTGATTCTTATTAACACTATCATTCAAATATATAATTGCCATTCAATGACATGTTATCAAATGGTTTCAATGTTGGAAAACTAAAGATATGTTATTGAGTGAGAACATAGCTTCAATTCACCATCATTACTATCATTAGGTAGCTCACTACCACTTGGCATGAAAATTGTCATTAGACATCATAGCTATCATTTTTCATGTTTATGTCATTCACTAGCAACACTATCTAATGGTAGTTATGTTATCATTGATAGCATAAATGTCTTGAAATACAATATTGAAAAAATCTAAATAAAATACACAACATCCTATCGAGTGAGATTCCAAATGATCATCTAAAACATTCAAATGATTGTATACAACCTCTAGATGAATGTTTGAATATTCCAAATGATCGTCTAAATACTCTAAATTATCATCTTAATGTTTCTTTTGATCATTCTGATGGTCAAGATGATCATAAGGATTCTCTCGATGGGTTTTTTACATGTATGTCTAGATGATCATCTAGACACTTAATCATACATTTTTTTATTACCCCAAACACCTCAAAAGAAGGAAAACATATCTCAAGAATCTAATGTGCACCTAGATACTAAAGCTTCTCTAGTGAGAAGAAACATACTTGGAATGGATTGATAAATTTAGTTTTTATGGGATTATTCATATGTTGCATTCTAATATAAATAATCACTTTACTTCTCATATATTTTAATATTTCAACATGGTGTAACTAAGATTCAATATCACTATCAACAACCATTCTCTTTCCTTTGGAATTACATGTGAAGACATCCATAGATTAAAAAATCTTCCTCATAGGAAAGTCAACCCTATCAATATGAAGACCATAGTGATGGATGTGGATAAAAATTACCTAGAATCCCACTATAACTTATAACTAGATGATATATTTTTTGAATAATTCTTTTAAAATTTATTAAAAGTTTTCAATATTATTTAATTATAATAATATATTTTTCTATTTAAATCTTCCCACATTAAAAGAAAAAAGTGGGATAAAAAATGAATGTGTTACAAATCCTTTTATACTTGGCATGATTAAGATTTTCTAAGCCAAAATAGCTATTCAATGAAAAATGTTAGAAATTCTTTTTAAGGTTATAATGTGTATATCTTGCATGCACTCAATGGAGAAAAATTTGATTAGTGTACACATGTTTCTAATAGAATTAAGGATGATTTTATTATGGCTTATAAAAATGTAATATATTGTCTTGTACTTGTAGAAATGATTAAATAACATGATTATTCAAACATTATTCCAATAAATTAAAGGAAAAATTCATAAGAGTAAACTGAATTAAGCTCATCTATTCATGTGATAATTAATAATGACAATAAAATACAAATGAAATAAATCAAGAAACCTATACCTTTGAAAGTGAATCCATCCTACAAGAGAAGTTCAAAAACATGTTCTCCCTAGATCAAAATATCTTATCTTCAACAAAAATGGTGGCCAAGTCATCCAATGTCTCAAGAACTCTTTGTAAAACCTAGGCTCATGATTTGGAATCACTAAACTAGACTATCAATGAAGCTTGCTAATAAAATCAATGATCAAATAACAAGGATTGTGAAAATAATTTTGCATTATAAATTTAAAAAAATCATGATTAAAAATGATGTTCATGAACTTTTTATTTATAGATTTTAGAGATTGATTAGGATCGACCATGACCGTCCATTTCAAGATTGAGATGTGTGGCCATGAATTAATCCAATTATATAATTAAATGCATAAATATCCCTCATAAATATTTGGGATAGAGGGGAATTTTATAGGTATGTAGGATCTTAATAAGGTATGGGAGACCCATAATCCTTATAGTTTATGCATTTGTGGCTTATGGATGACACCTCATATGATGATGTCATTAGATGATGTAGTTAATAAAAATCAATTTCTAAAAATAAATATTCAACAAATCAAATGGAAAATGTACTTAATCTCTTGATTTAGATTTATTATCCTTAAAAAAGGTTAATTAACATTTGTGCAGTTATTTGGAAATTGACCCTTAATTAATGAAAATGGTCAAAATGTCTTGTTATTAGCTCAAAATTTGACTAGATTGGAGTTAGAAATTGATGTTAGATTTATTCGATATGTTATCCCATTTAGGATTTTTTAACACCAAATAATAAGGGCACATGTATCATGTAAGATGTTTAATAGGGAAGAGTGATCCAAAGCATCCAAGTGCAAAATTGGCAATTTGAATCAAAACTATTTGATCAAATTTAGCTAGCCCATAAAATATGTTTCCCCATTTAGGGATACTTTGACCTAAATCAACACTTGTAAACGAAAATTTTGAACTAGTTAGGTAATGTTAATGATTTTCACATCAAATGTGCATTTGATTACAATTCAAGTAAGGTTGATAATTTTAACATAAATAGTGTTAGGAATTAGATGTCTACATTTTCCCCCTATTTGAGAAGGCGTATCGAGACACTCAGGGGAAATAACATATTTTAAATCAAAAGAGTTGTCAAGAATAAATTAGAACATAACCATGATTCCCCCTCAAGAGGACATACTAGGATGAAAGAGAAGAATGGACTCTTGAAAAGAGAGAGAAAGTGATCGATTAACCCATGGAATAAATCACATCCAGATGAGCTAATTCTTGCATACATTATTACAATCAATGATAAAAATATAATGAGAGGTATAGTAGTGCCAACTATATGGGAGACATGAGAAAGATATAATCCATAAATGTAAGGGACACACTTTAACCATACCAAATTTGAGAGTACAAACTATGCACTTATGACATTGATCAATCTCAAGATAGGTTACACACTAAAATATTTCCATCATGAAAGTTAGCTTGGAGAGCTTGTAATTAGATGAAAAGAGAGAATGATCAACTTTAAGAAGGAAATAACCACTAGAACAGGGTCTATAAAGATAAGATAATAAGAAGTGACCCAGTAGATTAGATTTAATTGTGATAAGATAGTTGTTCCCTAGTAAGGATAATTTTGATCAATGATAAAGAATAAATAATGGTTTACCCCTATAGAGATGATTATATTATGAAATTGTTTAGATGTCGTTCCCTAATATGGTCAATTGGTAAGAAAAATAGCTCAAGGATATAACCCAAAATATATGTTAAAGCAAGTGGGCACAAATGTACATATGATGGTGTAATGGCTTAGAAAAAAACATAAAACCTAGCATATAAGAATGCAAAAAGTGATGAAAGAGATGAAAATAAGAATGAAAGATAGCTCAATTAACTCTAAATGTGGTAGAGAAGTGGATGCTACCTACATAGTTCCATGGACTCATGTTCCAACATGAACTTCAAGCCAATGTAGTTCACCCAAGTTTGGGAGAGAATAGAATGATGAATGATGAAAAATAACTAGGAATTGATTAGACTCACAATGTATGCAAAGAGATGCACATATAAGCATAGAGTCGAGTGCTAAAATGCATGTTACTTAGATGCCTAATTCTATATCAAGAGCCTAGATTATGCAAAGCATTCTTGAGAATCATTCATTGAAGCTGTGTTGAAATTAAGACATTGAAACCTAAACACAATGTGCTTGTTATAGAAAAATAAATTAGGCATCATAAGTGTTAATAACTTATAATGACATCATATTTCAATTCCACTAATTCTATTGAAATGTGAATACCTATAACTAAGGATAATGGTAAAATAATGACCAAAACTAGAGTTACAACCATTTACATTTAAACAAAAAAGCAAAGCCAAAGAGAAAGATAAACATAAATGAATCTAACTTGAAATCAAGATATGATCAATCAAGACATAAGCAGGAACAAAAATGTTTAAAAATAAAAATAAAGAATGTCTTAACGACATGAGACCAAGATATAAATAATTTAGATCCATGTGGACCATCAAGGCATTCTTGAATGTAAAAGAGAAAAGAAAAATCAAACAAAAAAATAAGACACTATCAACAATCAAATAAACAAAATGTTTCAAGAACAATTTAATAACATAGGAGCAAGATATAAATAATCAAGATCCATGAAAATCATCAAGATGTTTTGAAATAGAAAAGGGAAAGGTAAAATTAAATAGAAAAACCCAAGACCAAGATGAGATAAGAAGTAATTAAAAAGAGAAAAAGAGAAGAAATAAAAGGAGAGGTGAAAAAGCACAAAAAAAACTAAGAAAATTTAAATAAACACATAAATAAAAAAACCATGTAGGTGTTACTTTCCACCACAACATAAAAAATAATAATGACACAACAATTGTTCCCTAACTAAATATGAACAATGACGAAAGAAATGGGAGAAGAGAATAAAAGAAAGGGGTTGGCTGAGCCGACTCCAAATGTATAAAAAAAGTGAATGCTACCTACAAAGTTCCATAAATACATGATCCAACATTAACTTTAGGAAAAATGTAGTTCTCCCAGGAAATCGGATATAAGAAAAATGATGATCAAACTAACATGATTAGTGTTATAGAAGAAATGGAAGATATGAAAAATAAATGAGAATGGTATTATAAACAAAAAGTTGATGGGATGAGGAAGAACGATCTTACAAAATGGTAAGTGCATGGGATAAGATAAAATGGTGTTTTTTGGCTTGCAAAATGGTAAGAGCGTAGCATGGTGGGATTGGAATGTACAAATTTACATAAGCATGAGATAATATTTTTATTATCTTGTGAATCACATTATGATGTTTTTGATATTTTCAAAGTATTTCTGATAGTTTTGGCATTTTTAGTATAAAATATACATAAGGGGGGTCTATCTAGTCAAGGAGATGCATGTCTAGGAGTAGAGATTCCAATAAAATAGCTAATCTAGCTGCAACATCCCACGATTGCTAATTGAAAATAATGATGATCTTGATAAAATAATAAATCCCTACAAATAATATTAAATGTAATATAAAATAGTGTGCCACATGAATAAACTTCAACAAATTATTTGTTTCCACTGATCTATAACAATGTGGCAAAGGTCTTGAACTGAGAAGATAGTTTTGTTCATTTGTTTTAAGCTACAAAATACTATCCTAGTTGAAATAGTTTGTATAACTCGCATTGAGGATGTTCATAATGTTCATGAGACATAATCAAGATCATAATTGGCCAAGGGATAAATTCTTTTCAAGATTAAAACATTCCCAAGATATAATAAAGAATATAGTTCTTAAGGAGAATGGTCCAAAAAATAGGGTCCAACACATGGATGGTACCAAGTGGGATAAAGGACACGGATCTCTTTGAAAAATGGTATATGATAGGATAAAATGTGTTTAGAGTACTAACGATTCAAATCCTTCACTGTCTAGAGTCATGAAGTGTGGGCTAAGGTAAATGGTGGGATAAAATTACTTCAACACAAGTTGCCCCCCCCCCCCCCCCCCAAGTTAGGGGTCTTGTAGACAATGACTCAAAGGTATTCATGCATATAACCACTTAAGTTGTATGATGTTCATGGGCTCTATAATTTTGTCACCATTAGGTCTAGCCAATCGATATACCCCTGATCCATAGTTTGCCATGATAATATATGGTCCCAACTAATTAGACTAAAACATACCTTTATTTTTCCATTTAGCATTCACATTCTTTTGTTTCTCTTTCAAAACCAAGTCACCAATCTCAAACTCTTGAGGGATAATGCACTTTTTTTAGCTTCTTCGAGATCTATTTTGATAGGCCTGTAAGTTTTCTAGGGCAGCCAAACACTTACCATCAAATTTTTTTTGTTCTTCTAGATGTGAGGCCCTATCATCTTCATCATCTTCAATGTGATCTAGTGATATTTGCAATGATGGTATCTCAATATCATCCAAGATAATAGCTTTAGTCTCAAAAATAAGAGAGTATAAATTGGTTCTAGTTGGGGTTTGATGATTGGTTCTATAAGCTCAAAGAGTAAGAAAGCATTGCAAGTGCCAATTATAGCTAGTTTCAGTGATAATCTTCTTTTAAATGGATACAATGCTTTTGTTTGATGGCTCAACATTTTTATTGCCTTGAAATTTATATGGAGTTAATTTCTTGTGTTTTATCTTGAATTTTGCATAAAGATATTTCAAATCTTGGTTCATAAAGGATCCATAATTATCAGATATAATACGAGTTAGGATGTCATATCAATAAATGATATGGTAATGAATGAATTTGTCTATTTGTTTCTTAGAAACATAAGTGAGAGGAATCACCTCAATCCACTTGGTAAAGTAATTTATTGTGGTCAAAATATGCTTTTGGCCATCTAAAGATGTTAGGTTAATTTCCCTGATGAGATTGAAACCCGATGTTGATAATGACTATGGTGATGTGATTAGCTCTAGAGATAAAGAAGCTTCATGTATCAAGTTTCCATGTTGCTGACAAGGAACACACTTATTCACATAGTTTCAAGCATCAGTCTCTATTTTGGAGGGTAGTTTATTTTCTAGGAGTACACCATTGGTGTGGATCCCACACATTCTTTCATGAACCTTGTTTAGTGCCACCTTGGATTATCTAAAAGATAAAGAATGAAGAAGCATTCCATCATAAATTTTACAATAATGCATGTTTTCAAGGAGAGTATAACATGTTAAGCAATGAAGGAATAGTTTTAATTGGTTTTTGGAAAGATTGGTAGTGAAGACATGGCTATGGGAATAGTTGTAAAAATCTTGGTACCATGGTAGCTCAGGTGGGTGATTAGGACCAGTAATGGCACATACATTCACTAAATCTATTATAATATGCATAGGGTGAAGAATATTGTCAATCAAGAACTGATACTCTTTAGCAATACCATCCATTTGAACCTTGGAACCAATCATTGACATTACATTGATAGATTTATTATTCACTCTAAAATCTTGTTCAAACTGTAGACATTTAAAATGTGTTTTGAGGTTATCAACAATTTGCTTGTAAGATAAAATCCTGTCATCTCTTGTTTGATATTGATCAATGGTCTAATTGATGATTAACTATGAATATCCATATACCTTTAAGCTTTGAATATACCACTATATAGCAAGGTGGAGCCCTAAAATCAATGCCTCATACTCAACCATATTATTTATACAATGAAATTACATATGGAATGCTTTAGGAATCAAATCCTCCTGTGGTGTGGTAAACAATATACCAGCTCCAAATCTATAGGATGTGAATAATTTTTCAAAATAGAGTATCCACTATTTAGGTTCTTATGGTGTTTGTTCTATCATCATGATATAGTCATCTAAAAATTTAAACATGAGAGGTTGAGTATCTATAATAGGAGATTATGCAAGTTGATCATTAATTACGCACCTTTTGATTTCCTTTTTATTCTAGTAATCAATATCAAAATCACTAAGGAGCATAGCCCATTTATCCAAGCATGCTTAAAGAGATACTTTAGATAAGATTAACTTGAGAGTGTCTACTTTGGTAATGATAATAGATTTGTTATTTAGCATATAATGTCATAATTTTTTAGTGTTAAAAACCATATCGAAACATGCTTTCTCAATAGGCATATAATTATGTTCATAAGCCAAAAAAGTGTGGCTTAAATAATAAACATGTTTCTTACCATGATCATCATGTTGGGCCAAAAGTCCTCCCAGTGCATGTTCTATGGTAGATATTTAAAGAAGTAGTGGCCTTCCCTATGTTGATGGTCTTAAGACTTTTGGATTGGCCAAGTATATATTAAACTTTGAAAATGCTATCTAAAAAATTTCATCCCATTTAAATGTTACCCATTTATTCAAAAGATGAGTAAATAGGTGGCACTTATCTACTAATTGAGCATTGAACCTGTGTATAGAATAGATATTGCATCACAGGCTTCATAGTTGTATAAGTTTTTTTGGTGGAGGCATTTTCACAATAGCCTTGAATTTGATAGGGTTGACATCAATCCCTATTTTTGGTACAATTAAACCTTGCAATTTCCCTAATATGACTACAAAGACACATTTCTTAGGATTCAAGCAGACTTTATATTCACGAAGCCTCTCAAAGATTCTTCATAGAAATTCAAGATGTCGAGCTCTTGTTCATTATTTTGATAGTATATAATCAACATAATCCTCTATAATGGCACGCATGATGTCATGGACGTTGATAGCCATTGCGCATTGATATATTACTTCAACATTGTTCAAGCCAAATGGCATAATTTGATAACATAATGTCCCCCATAGAGTGGTAAATGCAATCTTATACTAGTCCTCAGGAACTATCTTGATCTAATTATAGCCAAAAAATCAATTCATTAAGGATAACATCTCATACCCAATAGTTGAGTTGATGATCATGTCAATGTTGGGTAGAGGAAAATCATCTTTGGGACATGCTTTATTTATATCTCAAAAAATAGTAAAAATATGTTTACCCAAGGTCTTTTTACTCACTAAGACTATTTAAGAAACCCATTTAGAGTAATCCAGTGATCTAATAAAATTGGCTCCTAACAACTTTTCCAGTTTGGCCTTAACCAATAAGGTGCATGGATGCATCTTTCTTAGTTTTTGCTTGATTGGTTTGGCATCAAGATGGACAACAAGGTAATGCATAACAAAATTAGGGTCCAATCTTGGCATGTAAGAATATGCCAATGTAAATATGTCTATATAATCCTTAAGAATGGATATAATATGCTCACATTATTCTTCAGTAAGGGAAGCTCCAAGATAAATAATTTTGGGTTCCTCATTGGTTCACAAGTTCACTTCTATTATGTATTCCACAAGGAGTGTAGATCCATCTTCTAGAATTGTAAGTAAGGTATGATCATGAGTATCTTCTTCTAATGTATCTTCTTATTTTTCCTCCCAAAGATTGAGATAGTATGAAGAACCAAAATCTACCATCTCAAATACAGGTTATTTAGGAAAAACCTCTATAAACTCAAGAGCAAGATGCCTAAACATTTGTTGTTCTGAATAGATGTTTGTACTAGATACAAAACTTGGGCTAGATGGACCTTATTTGTCCTAATTAAATGAGCAAAATTTTCTACCTAGGGGCACCTAAAATAGGGTTTCATTATAAGGCTTTTCTTTTTCTTTAATTTTTTCCTGATCGATGAGTGCTTCAAAGAGGTTTTTACTTGAAGATATCAATGTTTGTTCCTTATTTTGACTGAGAAATTTTGCCAGCTCTCCAAAGTATGCAAAAATATCTAATGAAAAATCAAATCACTATTTATGATTACCAATGGGTAATCCATATCATAGGACCATGTATTTTTTAATTGATTCATCATTTTGAAATTTATCGAGGCATATGAATTTTTTTTGCCTATCCCAATCTATGAGTTTAAGATGGAAAAGGCATAGGGAATAATGAGGGTTTTATTTAGGATGAGAAGATCCAATGGTAAATTTATAATGTCCTACTTTAGGAAGGTAAGTGCCACTAGGATGGGTTCTTGCTTCAGGACATGAAGCTCCAATAGACATTATGGTTAATATAGCATTTGAATCAAATAGATCCATGTCAACAATTTTATCAAAAAGGTAACAATGGGATGCTACGGTATTGCTGGTCACTTTGGAAAAGTCACTATCAAAAGTCATAAGGTTTCCCTTTGGTGGTTTAAATTTGAGACCATGATTCTAATTGACAACTCTAACTGATAAGGGCTCTAAGATTCCTTATTCTTGTTGGCCAAGGCCTTTCCCTGTAGAGTCAAGATGATCTATTATATAGTTAGGGATAAGATACTTTGGATTCTAAAAGTAATCAGTAAAGCCTTTAGAATATAACCAATCTTCCTTGATAAAATCCTTTCATTATTTCTTTGGCGTGATTGCAAGTACAAAAACCATAGGTGGTTTTCACTATTTCTTCTTTGGCTATGAAATATGGTTGGGTTTGTTAGGAGTCTAGGAAGGTTTACGCTTTACAAATGATTTAGGGGATTTAGGTATTTTTTCAATATGGAGGATGACCTTTAGATGGTAAGTGGAAATAACCACATCTTTAATAACAACTTCTTCTGAAAGAGCTAAAGGAAATGGATCAGTTGAAGTGGAAGCTAGATCACCAAGGTCAATATAATTAGATGGAATGGATGGGAAATGAAGGCTTTATTATTATTCATAATGAACTCAGAACTTGGAAAATATTTATAATTACAAAATGTAACTTCAAGATGTTTATAATATTGATATGGTTGTTAATCAGTGAGAATAGTAACATCGATCCCATCATGGGGAAACTTGAGGCACTAGTGAAGAGTGGATGGCATTTCCTGTACTTCATGGATCTAGGGATGACCAAGAAGTATGTTATAAGAAAGTTCAATATCCACAATATGGAATAATGTGTGATGTGAAGTAGAACCAACCATGACCAGCAACCAAATTTTACTAGAAGACTCCCTCTCGGCATTATCATAAGCCTTGATTGTAATTATTTCTAGTTTAATGCCTTTATCTATTTAGCCCAATCACTATACCAATTTGAGAGATATGATGTTCAACCCTAAACTATTCTCTATAACAACCCACTTAAACTTATGACCTATAATTATTATCTCAATATATAGTGGGTTATTATGGTTTGGGCAAAGAATGGACATGTGTTTTTGGTCAAATGTGATTTATCAAAATCAAGACAAATGTCCAGCTAGGTTTTGAAACTGATTAGGGTTAATATCATTAGGCATAGTAGAATCTTTCAAAAATTTATTCATAATATTTTTATGGACATCGTATGTCTATAAGAGTTCTAATATAAAAATCTTTACAGGGGTTTTATTCAATTGGTCTACTAAACTATAAGGTTTTTCAATTTTGGATTGAGCTAGTTTAGTCTTTATTAGCATTGTAGTCAGCTTTGGAATCATTGGCACAATGTTCTCATTGGGTTTCATGGAATAAGTGGGCAAAGGGATTTTGATGGTGACTCATAGGCATCTAGTTATGATTACACAACCTAGAGATGGCAAGGAGTCATTATAATTAGAAGAGGAAGGAAAATGGCCTTAGATGGTGACTCATAGTCATCTAGCCATATTTCTATAATTTTGAGTCAATGAAGAGCCTTTATAATTAGAATAAGGGTGATGATATTCAAAACTAATAACCATATCAATGAAGTTGCAACAAGATTATGTGCACTCAACATGGTATTACTAGGAGGAAAGGTTGTTGAACCTATAATGATGAGTTCCATGTGACGAAGAGCATGAGATAGTCCATGTGGTTTCATTATAATATTGATAATGTGGGAAAAATAAATGTGCACCATAGTATTATTATAGTCATATGGCATGTTATTATAAGCCACATTATTAGCGTGGGAATTATTATCTTGATTATGCTCATTATGATTTTGACTCTGATGTTGGTTCTGATTTTTCTTCTATTCTTGATTTAGACCTTAGTTTTGATTATTTCTTGGTGGTGGTGGATTTTTTCAAGGAAAGGGGTCCTTATATATCCCCATATCTTAATTTGTTTTATTATTAGGGGCCAACTTAATTTATAATTCACCACTTTCAGTAAAGTCTTCAATAATGTGTTGTAATTGGATGCAATGATATGCACCATGACCAACAACATGATGGAAGTTCCACCATTCATTCTCTTTGTACCAATATGGATTTATTTTATCTTCAATAAATGTCCTTGGTACTGGCCATACAACTAAATTAATAGTGACGAGCTTTTGTAACATTGTTTCAATTGGCTCTCCTAACTTGCTAAAGACTCTAAAATTATTATAAAATGTCTTTCATGGAGGTTATCTCTGCAAATTAGGTGGTATATTTGGGGGATTTAGTTGTATATTTGGGGTAGGAATAGCTTTAAAAAAATTTACATGCCTTGTTTAAGTCACCCCATATCCAACCATGTGCTTATTTTTGCTAAAGCCTTTAGGCTTATCCTGTGCAACCATTTGAACTAGTGATTGAGTCTGATTAGATTATTGACCATATGAAAAAATCATGACAAGCCTTTAGAAATAAGATCCTTCTCAATTTATACTTCTTTGTCAATAATTTATTCAAATGCATTAGTAAAAGCTAATCATATATTATGCGTGAGTTTAGGATGGAAGTTATGTGTCAATATATCAACTAACTATTTATTTGGCAAGTTATGTTGAAAATGGCCCATTAATGCTCTCCACCTTTGCAGATATGTAAGAAAACTTTCACCATCATGTTTTTTGGCTTTGTAAAAGTCAAAAATTGTCAATTCATGTTCTATGTTATATGATAAATGTTTAACAAACTTTTTTGATAAGTCATTCCAATCTACAACTGATCCCTTGGGTATTTTAAATAGATAATCTAAAGCTTGTCTTGTTAAACTTTGTACAAATAATCAAAGTAAGTACTCACTACTGTAATTAACCTCTTGACATAAGACAAAGAATGCCTATATGTGCTCACGTGGATATCCCTTTCCTTTATACTTGTCAAATTTGTGTTTCTCAAAATGAGGTGGAAAGGGGTTTTGGAGAATAGATAAGTCAAATCGATATGGACATATCTCATCAAATTTGTACTTTTTAACTCTATTATTAATCTCTAATCTTTGAACAATTTCCTTCATAAAATTCCACTTTTTCATGTTTGGTGCATTTATTAATTGGATAAGATGTTGTTAGGGTGGAATGTGTCCCTGATTGTGTTACTGTTGGGGTGGAATGTGCCCCTAATTTTATTGTTATTGGGTTGGAATGTGCCCTTGATTTTGTTGTTATTGGGGTGGAATGTTCTCTTTATTTTTTTGCTATTGGGGTGGAATGTGCCCCTGATTTTGCGTGGATCTATAGGGAATGCATAATTTTTGATCTATGCCTTGGTTTTGATTTGCTCCTTGAATTTATAAAATAGGTTGTTTATTCTTGGATTGTAAAACATTCCCTAAATTTAGTTGTTCAACACATTGTTGATTTGGGGAAGTTCAATTTTTGTTTACCATTTTTGTGTTCATTATAAAGAACTAGCCAAATTGTCTTGAGGGATTTCCTCATTTCAAACTGAATGTTTGGGTTTTTAATTTTTTAAAGTGAAAAGGGGTTCTTAATGATTGAACAATGTATGTTCCATGTCAAATGGAACATTTTGTAAGATCTCTTGTGACTTTCAATGTTCATTTATGTTAACTTGATCCACTATGGTTATGTTCTCATCAAATGTTTGTTGTATATTTTTTTACAACATTTCCATGTTATTTCAAAGCATCATTGTGATTGAAGTTTCAACTAATGAGTTAGTTAAGTCTGTGACAAGTTGATCTATTATTGTTGACTTATTAACTTGATCTTAGCTAGAAGATACATATTTGTGAGTTTTGACACTATTTGTATTTAATTTCATTTGTTAGAAGAAGAAGGTATGTCTATTTGTGTAAAATATTTCTCTTTCCATCATTTTTCTCCCTATCTAACTAATGTATGCAATTCTTTTGTAGAAAAGTCAGAAAGTATTCTAATACCTAATTCTATCAACCTAAGAAGTGCTTCATCTCGATATTTTTACAGTTGATATTCATTGTAATCATATTTGGATCCTACAGTTGTGGGGATGTCAACAAAAATAATGGGGTTATCTTGACCATCATAAAATTTCTCATCCTCATAGCTAAGGCCATAAGAGGCCCCACTATGAGTGAACCTTTGAGTCATGTCTAAAAATATTTGTTCTGTATGTTTGACTAGATTTGGATCAATGTTTTACAAATGTTCAAACATGGTACACTTGGTTCCCTTCCAATAAATGACTAAGGTATCAAAAAGACTATAAATAAGGGTTTCTTCAAACCACACACAATTATAAGATTTATTTCATGAATTTAATCAACTTTTTGTAAAGTTTAAATCATATAAATTAGAAGAGGGTAAGGTAACTCAAAGATCCAATGTGAAAACTAGTACACCAAAGCCTAGATATTTGTGATTTGCCTATACCACAAAATATAGTTTTAAATTCGATGAGTTGATACTACAAAATTAGAGGAAATTTATCTAGATTATGAAGAAGATAGTACGAACTAAGAAACTCAAGATGTAAAAACATACATGAATCACAAGTATAAATTTAGGACCAAATGGGTAGCACAACATCACCACATGGTTATAGTAGGATAAAATATATTCTAGGACACAAATCATGAGTGATATGAAATATGAATAGAGTCCACCAAGATGATAATGTGATTTTGAGTTTAATAAACAACCCTCAATCCAAATGGAAAATTGAACCCAGGTTAGAAAAAGTTTAGTGTGTAAATGGCAAACCCAATTTGATACACCAAACCTTAAAATGTAGAGAGGTTTAATTTTGAATGTGAATTATAAATGAGGGACATAAATAAATTGGGTAAAAGATCTAGATGTAATTGGGCAGCATGACTATGCCAAAGGAAGTGATATAACACAAAGTTTTTTATAATAGTTTGAGTAAGGAAAAGATAAATTTTCCAATTTGGACAATGTAATGCCTCTCTTCCTCAAGAATGTTGTGGACAATGTGTTTTAATTAATTTAATTGAGTTAACAAGAGGTTTTAGTCACAAATCAATACTAAGTAATCTAATGAGAAAAAATAATCATCTTAAGTCTAAACTGAGAAGGTATGGCAAAGTGGGGTTAACTAAACTAACAAGTTTTCAAACGTTTCTAGTGGGATCAATTACATAATGAATTTCATGTCATGATGTAAAATAAACTCATGTAATTGGCTGTTTATGGAACTTGGATAGTTGTAAAAAGGTCTTTCCATTTTTATAGCCACTACATCCATCACTTACTCAGTGTAGTGTGATATCCAAAGTGTAGATACTTCTTGTGTGTAACTCTAATAACTAGAAGGTGGTTTAACCTCTTAAACCTTTGATCTTAGTAGGAATGGTTGAAGTCAGTGCCAAGAGATGAAACCCTAGGTCAAAGGTTTCCTATAGAAATTTTGGGAGGTAATGAAGTACCCCTCGTAAGCCAAGTTTGCATAAAATAAAAGACATAATAGAAAGACTTTAGGGTCATGTCAATATCACCCAATACTTTTGCAAGTTTTTGGGGAGTGATTTAAAAGATGTTCTTTCTATGCCTTGGACTAGGCTCTTTGTAATAAGGATGACATTTTTAATTCCAAGGGTTCCCTAAAGGGGACAAATAGAAGAACATACACGTGGCATCCCTCTCTTTACCAATTGAATAATTAATCATCTATTTCATACCAAATTGACATATGAGTTTAATTTTAATCATTAAAACAAAGATTTGATAATGTTCCTTTTGGCCTTTGGCCTTAAATTGTGAACTTTGAATGAAAAACACAAAAACTTGATCAATAAAAACATCCTAACAAGTTTTTATCAGAAATAAAAGAAAGATTTTTTAGTTCATTTTAAACATATAAAAGAGGTCTAAAATCTTGTTTTAGTAAATATTTAGCTTAGTCTTGGAGTGAAAAGGTTAGTATGTCTTTTAGCCTTGAAGCATTTATTAAATGAAATAATCACTTTAAAAAAAGAACTCTCAAGTTTACACAATGCAATCCTGGTACTCCACAAAGCAATCCCATGACTCACATGAAAATACCATGAATATGAAAGTTGTGATATTTTCAGTAAACTGTTAATGGTTTGTTGACAATCCTTTGACTCAGCTAGTCAATCCCATGACTATGAATGTGATAAAACCATTAAAAAACTTGATGTATTGTCAATAATCGCTAATGGTTTTTGATAATCTTGTGACTTGGTAAGTTAATACCATGAGTCCAGTTGACAATCCCATAATAGTTTAGTTGTGGTATTACAATATCACTACTAGCTAGTAGCAGGATTGCAATATCACTCCTTGTGAGTAGTGGTATTGTTAGAATCTATAAACAAAATCAAGGTTAGTGAAAAAGTGCAACTAAAATTCAATACCATGACTTACAGTGAAAACCTTGTTACTGTGTTGAGATAAATCTATGACTTTAATAAAAATGTGTTTTTACTCTTTTGGGCCTTTTACTCCAAGATTCTACATGGAAAAGATTAGCAAGATACTTTGTGACCAAATTTAAGGTTTGCAGTCACACTGAGCATGCCAAAATGTATACAGGATTACAAAATATGATTAGTCAAACATTAGTCCAATAAATTAGAGGAACAATGCATAAGAGTAAACTAAATTAAGCCCACCTAATCATGCAAGAATGGCTAATGACAATGAAAGACAAATGAATGAAAGTAAGAAACCTATACCTTCACAAGTGAATCCATCCACCAAAAGTATCTCAAAAACATCTTCTCCCTTGATCAAGATCTCTTATATTCATTAACAATGGTGGCCAACTCCTCCAATGTCTCAAGAAACCCTTTTAAAACCCAGGTTCATGATTTGGAATCACTAAAGTAGCCTATCTATGAAGCTTTCTAATAAAATTAATGATCAAATACAAAATATTGTGAAAACAATTTTTCATTATAACTTTGAACAAATCAAGCTTAAAAATGATGTTCATGACCTCTCTATTTATAGATTTTTAAGATTGATCAGGATTGACCATGACCATCCATCTCAAGATTAAGAAGTGTGGCCATGAATCAATCCAATTATATAATTAAATCCATAAATACCCCTCATAAATATTTGGGATAGAGGGGAATTTAAGAGGCATGGAAGGTCTTAATGAGGTATGGAAGACCCATAATCTTGATATTTTATGCATTTATGGCTTATGGATGCCACCCCATATGATGATGTCATTAGATGATGTAGATAATAGACATCAATTTCCAAGAGAAATATTGAACAACTGTCATCGAAAATACACTTAAGATCTTAATTTGGATTGATTACCCTTAAACAATGTTAATCAACATTTGTGTAATTATTTGGAAATTGGCCCTCAATTAATCAAAATGGTTAGAATGCCATGTTATTGCTTAAAATATGACTAGATTAGAGTTAGAATTTGATGTTAGATTTATTGGATCTATTATCCAATTTAGGATATTATCAATACCAAATAATAAGGGCACTTGTCTCATGAAAGAGATTTGATAGGAAAGAGCAATCCAAAGAACCCAGGTGGAAAATTGGTAGTTTGACTTGAAATGATCTGATCAAAGTTAGCTGGCTAATAAAATGCATTACCCCATTTAAGGATGCTTTGATCTAAATCATCACTTCTAAATGACATGTTTAAACCATTTAGGGTACTTTAATTATTTTGACCTAAAATGTGCATTTGAGTTCAAATCAAGTAAGATTGACAATTTCAACATAAATGGTGTTAGGAATTGGATGTCTACAGTACCAACATCATGCTTGCACCATACCATGAGGGATTTTACTAGTTGTAAGGCACAAATATTTACACTATTCTTAAAAAAAAAAAAGGGTGTTAACACACTCTCCATTGTCGAATTGGAGGTAAATTTATAATACACTATTGTACTATAATTCTTTAAAATTATTATATGACATTGAATTCAACAAATATTTTGTTTATGTTATAGAGAAAACTAGTTCAATTAGTTTCTCAAAGGAATGAAACAATAAAGGGTCATGAACCACCTAAGGCGTTTGCTAAAATAAATGATTGAGAATCATCTCTTACACCACCACTTATTATAAAATGAATGAGGATTTAAATTGTTCCTCCCCCACAATCACATGATCAAGCTCAGTCTCATGTTGTTGGTATGAATGTTTAAAATTTCATTTAGTTTTTGTTATTTCATCATTAAAAAAATACAATTTTATAATTATATTATTTTAATATTTTTATAATGACTGTTAGGATTGTAAAATGAACCATAAACTTCAATTCATCCAATTCCACCAAGATATCATCTCCCATGACCTACTATCTATGTTCAATAGTAAGGTATGTATTAATTTTACTTGGTATGTATTTAATTTTTTTATGTGCATGGCATGATGTATTAATTTATTTTCAATGTTAACTCCCACTCTTTTGAATTTTTTTCCATCATTACCACCACCATACACTACATAATAAGATTAAGGAAAATGTTTAATGTATCCCACATCAAGTGGTAGAAGTGAAACTTTTCATTTCATAACATCATAGTTTCCTACATTTTCTTGAGTGGTATTGGGGCTACAATGGGAACTGCATGTCTTCATCGTATATAATTTGATGATGATTTCCATGGAATTAATAGTTTCATGGATGTACATTTTTAATCTAGGTTCAATGATACAGTTTTATTAGTCAAATGTGTATGAGGATTTTCCTTAAAGGTCTAGTACACCCTATTAAAATAAAGAAGCTTCCTCTGAAGAGACTGACACTATTCCAAAATTTGATGACCATATTACTTTTTTTCCTCTCAATACTTTGTTGGCTGAGAATGTTATGTCCTTAATTAATTCTATTATTTTGAGGTAGCCTGAGGATTTAAAATAGTGTAATTATCAATCCAAAGAATTAATTTGGTTAATCAATGCCCATTTCCATAATCACTCTCAATGTGATCAATTACTTGTATTAGTTGATCATGAGCCAACCGAAACTGATGTTTTGATGAACCAGGTAACTTCCATAACTATTAATGCATGTAATAGTTATAATGATTTTTTTTAAATATAATGTTAAATAAGCTATAAAATTTAAATGTAGAGACCCAAGATTATTTTAATAAATTGAGGATAAATGAAGGTCATGTAATAATTACCAAGGGAGAAAAATTGACATGGTATGTGTTGCTCTTTATTTTGAATTTTAAATTTATTTTTGTAATTTTATATAATTTTTATTCTTTTTTATTTGCCGTTAATGTATACAAATTTTAATAATCAAGCTATTATCCTCAAGATGCATCTTATGAATGCACACAAAATGTTAGCTTTTTATATTACACTCAAGGATTGACTTTTAATTATGAATAAACTAAACAATAATTTGAAGAGAATAATTAGGGAACACAAGATGGACACTAATATTTTATTCTAAAAGAAAGATGATGTGGATCCTATCTTAATTTCAGCTGGAGATGGGTCTCGAGATGAATGTTCAACCCTTGAAAATATCAACACATTAGTTAAGTATATTATTGAGTCAGGGATCCTAAAATAAATATAAATCCAAGTGGTAAGTCAAGGGACAAAAGAATCTCCAGAACAATGATAGAACCATTATTGGTAAAAATATTTCATTTTGTAAATATGGGACAAGTTTGAGGAATTAGATATATCCCCAATTAAAACTATTGTAATTTTTTTATATCTATTATATATTTTTTCAATTGTGTATTTATTCACTTTATATTGAATTTAATAAAATCATAGTAATGCTCATTAAAAATAACAATGAATTCCAAAAAATAAAAATTATGAAGAGTTAAATAGATAGAATTCATCTGAAATAATTAAATTTCTAAAATTTAATTATATTTAGAAATATTGTAGATGAAATAATGCTTTAGGTTATGTTAACTATTCATCATAGTTTCCATACATATGCCTAATCTCAATTGTATTTTCAATATCATTTTTTTTGTTGTATTGGTGAGTCCCCTTATTTTAGTGAGATAACTTCAAATTGAAAATGCTCTTTCATATGGAAATTACAGTATATTTTAATTTTTTTTGTATTGGTGAGTCCCGTTATTTTAGTGAGATAAATCCGAATTGAAAATGCTCTTTCATATGGAAGTTCATTTAATGAATAATGTGACACATACAATATCAAACATGTCTCCAAAATTTTATTCAACTTATTTTATGTTTTAAATTTAATGAAATATAATTCACTAGACACTCTTTAATCTTCTATAGGTCCCAAATTAATTGTTTGAACCAATTCTTATAATCTAAATTACTCATTGATATTTTCTTGCAAAATAGTGCTAGGATACATTTTTTTCCATAGCTTTTAACTACATCTCTCTCTATTGATTCACATAAGGAAAGATATTAATCCATCATTATAAATGCAAAATGCAATAACTATTTTTTTAACAAGTCTTTTTGTAAAATACCCCTAACTTCAACTCCATTGATTTATGTAGTGATATTAAAATGAATAATGAGAATACTAATGTATTTCCGAAATAGTTTGCTGTTTACTTCTTCACTTTGTATAACATTCCAAAATATAGGATTCATCACTGCCATGGATTCGATCAATTCATCCCTTTTAAAATGGTCAAAATTTTATGCATCTAAACATTGTGAAATATTTCTCAATTTAATCCTTTTATCATATATAACATTATAAAATAAAATCCATGTTATAGGTAGTTATTCAAGTTCTCTCACAACCAATTTAGGGTATCTTCAGAATAATGGAATGAAATATCCTTCCCATGAATAAAAAAATAGATATGATCATAAACACTAGATCTCAATTATCTATTGGGGTGCTTAATATTTTTTCATCTTTTAAAAATTAGTAAATAACAATCCATTAAATTTTGTTGGCAAACTATATACACTATATAGAGGCTAACAAATCCTTTTACTCAACCATGTAAAGTCAAAAATATAAATGGATATATTTTTCACATGTTTTTTCAAATAATGAATTTATTTCAACATTATAATAATACTACATAGTGTTATTATATTTTCAAAATCTATTAAAGGATAAAAAAATATTTGTCCTTGTCTACATCCATCCTATATATAAACATGAACCCTAATAATGATGAATATTCATTAAATGTTGTGAAGGTAGGCTCATACATTTAAATCCATTGTGTATCAACATCTTACAAAAAAAATTCCCATCAGTCACTCCAATTATAAATTTTTAAAACTCCAAAAACCTTTTTGAAATTTTTGCCATATATGCATGTAATTAATGGATAAGCTCCACCACTTTTATGACATTTTAAAATGTGCTCAAAATTTTAGATGCCAAATTAATTTTATGTACCATGAAATATATTACAATCATGTATGGGTTAATATTTATTTATAGACAAATGCATAGATAAGTTCTATTTCCTTGCATTACTATAAAAATAACCAATTTGTACAAGTTTTATGCATTACAATCTTCTATCATTTTATTTATTGAAAGTAGGTATGGTTGCTTGAAATCATTTTAAAATGTATAAACATACATACAAACCCATGGTGTGTTATCAACCACTTTAACCTAATAATCAATATCTATATAAACTATGCTTTTTAATTTTTCATTTTAATCCTCCTTTTCAATCATTGCAAGGCATTTAGCCATTTTTAATGCAATAATTTTAGACCAATGTGACTATGTAATGTTATTAAATACATTATGATGATATAAAAATTTATATTCTAAAAGGTTAGATATTGGTCTTCCTATTTTTAGAATGTGATATATAGTGGAGAGCTATATATTTTTGATGAAAAATGTTCTTTTTATCTGAAAGAGGTGTCATTAATGTTATTGGTGACTTTCATATTTTGACGCATAGAATTGATGCTTACAATACTCTATTATTTTCCATCTCATTATTTTTATACTTTTTTCATCTTTTTGTACTGAAATATATATTTTATCACAATGTTTCTCAATTGTGTCCAACTTCAGTTGCATTTTTATATCATTTCCTAGTTTCTAATTGCATATTGTACATTTATATTTTGTTGGTATGTAATTAATATTTAATGGGATCATAAGTTTAATGAATGGATACTATTCCAAATCAAATTTAAATGACCTTCAAATTTCCCATGTAGTTTTTTTCTTGGGTGCATAATTTTTTGTCTTATTTTCAAGTGGAATTTGTGTTTACTAAGTAGAAATATCAACCTATTTCTTTTTCCTTTAATTATGTTATTTAGGCACCTTTTATACAAATGTTTATGCTTGATGAGAAATAAAAAGTGGTTGTAAAATTTAAACTTCAACTTAATTATAATTGTCCTCTACCAAGGGCAATTCATACTAGATATAGCTTCCAATGGAGGCATTTATTCCAAACTATCATCAATTGTTTTTAATTTCAAAATTGTCATATTGTAGACATTGTAGTTATTGTTTAACATTTATATGAAACTGTAAATAAATAAAATACAATAAATAATTTTTTATTTAGTACTAGTGTTGAGTGTTTGGGTAAAGTGAATGTCTTAAAATGGAGTCCTATCTTCAAAACGGTTCAAAATAGGTTCTACATGAAAGACTATATATATAAATATTATCCAATCTTAACATAGAGCACCAAATGAACATCTAGAAACATCCCAATTAAATGAGTACACCCTTAGGATGATCTATTAAAACACCCAAATTAATGGTAACAATGTTGGTAACTAACAACTATTTTGTTTAATTACATCATTGCTATCATGCAATAACATGCCATCAAACAAAAAAAATGCTATGAAATGGAAGTTATGTTGTTGAACAACAACATGCTGGTGAATGATAACAATGTTTCTACTTGACAACATATCTACCACTCACTAGTAGTGTTTTTATTTGAGAACATGCTATCAAATAACATCAATAATGTTATTTAACAACTTGATATTGAATGACAACAATGTTGGTAAATGATAGTTGTGTTGTGAAATGATAACATTATTTTTGATCAATAACATATATCATTCATTACCAACACTATTAATTGGTTTCTATGCTATTATTTGATTTTATGGCTATCATTTAACATCTGAAAGACAACATAATCACCGATTTATATTCTAAATGATCATCTAGAGAACTCTGATGATCATTTGAAATATCTATAAAATCATCTAAAATATAAAAATGATCATATCTAGAACTCATATGTACACTTGGATATATCTAAATGATCATATAAAATTATAGATGTTCATCTGCATGCTTCAAAAAATCATTTGGAGTGTTTGGATAATGAATGGGTGTGTCTATACGAGCTTTAACATAATTATAAATAATTAACAAGGGTTAAATGAAATATTAAATATGTTATACATGTATATGTTGTCTAGATGAGATAAAAAGATACATTAATTTGTTTCTTTGATTTTCCTACCCCTTTATTATTTCTAGTATAAGCCATTGAACCATGGCTAAATAATAGACACAATTGACATGAGATAATAAATAGTGGAAAAGTTCATGGGATATAGTGGCACATATTTTATTAGTATGAAATTCTTATATATATGGAAATTTACCTTAAAATGGGGAAAGACAACCTTGAAAACTAAATTTTCATGTAAAATAAAGGTGATTTGTCAAAGTTTCTAACCGTCACCAAATCACCAAAATCATATTCATAAAACTAAATTATTCATGAATAGAAAAAATTCACAACTAAAACTTTCCTTGACCTTGATGATCCTACACCTTTTACCCCGTTTATTTTTGTTACTCACAATGATTAATGTTCCTTCCATATATGATTTCCTTTATATAGCTATAGGTGACTATATTTTTTCCTTTTTGGTTGAAAATTTTGTCTTATATTAAGCTAACTCTTTAAAGTTTCTTGACATTAGCCAATGTGACTAATTTGGAGTAGGATCCTTCCACTCATTATTTGTATGATTATCTTTGCAACATAGTGTCTAATTATAAATTGGATAATATTTTCAATCAAAAAATATAGATAAGACACAATTATTAATGACATGTAGGTCAACACGAAGACCCACATTACTCAATTTAACTAGAATAAAACTAGCATACATATCTTAGATAAATCTATGTAAAAGACAATACGAGATATCATTCTTTAGGTGCTTATACCACTTATGTAAAAATTAAAATATGATATAAGTATTTTTAAAATGATAGCTCTCGACATTTTCTACATATATCTATCTAATATATGTATGCTAGTTAGAACTAAAGGTATACCTAATGAACCCAAAAACTATCAAGATATTAAAATTACCAATAGGTCAAGATCTGAAATAGTAACTCAAAATTGATTTGTATTGAATGAATTAAAATAATTACAAACCCAAACCATGATTAAATAAACCTTGACTCTAAATTTAGATTTGACATGCAAAAATTTTAAAAAAAAAAAAAATTTTAAAAAATGTTTATTTTTAGCAGTCGATATTTATATTAAGTTTCGCATGCAAGCGTGTGAAGCTCTAAATATTTTCAAAAATAACCTAAATACTAAAATTATACTATTGGATGAAATTCAATTGAGGTTGTCATCTAGTTCTAAAATATACAATTTCTAAAAATAAAAAAATCTTGAAAAAATCATTACACATTAATTTTAGACCCTCATATGATCATCTTTGTCCTTCAAAAAATATTTAAATCATCTCTAAGAATATATATCCACTTAGGGAAGAATAATTTTTTTTTATATTCTCATTTTGGTGCATATAAGAGCTCAAATGGAGTTATGGATCAAAAGTTATAGCCTTCAAAAGATTGGCCTATTTTTTCTACATCATTCTCCTCTAGTTGAAAATAATTTAGCTCCTATGAGTTTGCCTGATTATATTGCTAAAATTTATCTTTATCAATCTTATTTATCTCTCATTATATAATCCAAGTGTTGTCTTCTTGTTTCAATCCTTCCCACTGCACCAAATACCTTAATTCCCTTGCTTTGTGCTCATTGTCTTCATATCCAAAACTTGCACCATTTTTTATTTCTTTTTCTTTAGAACTTGATACTCTTAATTTACTTCATATTAATCATCTTCACCATCTTTTCAATGGAAATCATATAAATTTGAAACACTAAATACTATAGGTATATAAAAGTTATGTGGTAAACTCACCTCATAAGCATTTTCATTGATTTCCTTCACAATTTTGCATGGTCCAATTTTCTTGTACTTCAATTTCTTGTATGTGCCTTTTGGAAATTTTTCTTTCCTCAAGTAAACCATTATAAACTCTCCTTAAAATAATTTTGATATTATTTTAACATCCACTACTACTTTATATTTCTTGTTAATTTCCTGTAATATTCTTCTTACATCTTGCAACTGTTACATATGCTATGCAAACACTTCTACGTCATCAGTTATTCAATTTGCAATTGAATATTGTACTGAATCTAGAATATTCATAGGATTTCTCCCATAAATAATTTTAAATGTTGATTTTTCTATTAATCTATTCACTAAACTCTTATATGTAAACTCAGCTTGTGGTAAAGCCAAGTACCATTAGTTTGGCTTCTCTCCCACTATGCATCTCAATAAAATTCCCATGATCCTATTCATAACTTCTATCTATCCATCTATTTTTGGTTGATATGCCTTATTGAATTGTAGCTTAGTAACCATCTTCTTCCACAAATTTCTCCAAAAATGACTTAGAATTTTTGTGTCCCTATATGAAGTAATAGTTTTTAGAACACCAAGCAATCTCACAATATCCATAAAAAATAATTCTACAACTCTAATGGAAACATTGGTTTTCTTACATGCATTGAAATGAATCATTTTATAAAATATATCTATAAAAAAAATTGAATCATTACATCTCTGTGTGTTTGGTAATCTCAACAAAATCCATACTCAAACCTGTCCATATCCCTCTTAGAATTAGTAATGGCATGCAAAGTCTAGTATTTTGTGTATGTCTTTTAGCTACCTAACATATTTTGCACCTTGAAACATACCTTGTCACATCTCTCTTCATCTTCGGCCAAAAATATTTTTCTTCCACCAAAGCTATTGTCTTTGTCTTACCAAAATATCTAGCTAAAACACCACTATGTAATTCTCTTATTATATTATCTCTTAGAGACCTAACTGGAATGCATAATTTTTTCCCTTTAAATACATAACCTTCTTGTATAAGATACTAATCATGAATAGTATATGTCCTACAAATTAATGGATTCCTATAATGTTTAACTATCTTTCCAAAATATGGATCACTATCATAATTCTTTGATAGCTTCAAATCCACCTACTACTTACCATTGTAGTTAATAATTCTACCCTCCTAATCAATGCATCAACTACCTAATTCTACATTCCTGCTTTATGTTTCAACACAAAATTATACCCCTTTAAGAAAGAAACCCACTTTTCATGCTTAATATTCAACTTCATTTGTGTATTCACATACTTCAAAGCCTCATGATTTGTAAGTAGTATAAACTCTTTAGGCACCAAATAATTCCTCCAATGTCTTAATGCTTTTATAATTTCATAAATTTCAACATCATAAATAGAATACTTTGTTCTTACCTCATTCAATTTCTCAGTAAAATATGCTATTGGCTTTCCTTCTTGGTTGAATGCAACACTAATTACCATAAATGAAGCATTACAATCAACCTCAAACACTTTGTTAAAATATGGTAATGCTAAATTTGGCCTTTCTATAATCTTCTTCTTCAAAAATTCAAATCTTTGTATGGCTGCTCTAGTCCATGTAAATGCCTTCCCTCTCATGCAATCTATTATTCATGCCACAATACTAGTAATTTTTTTGATAAATTTTAAGTAAAAAGTTGCTAAACCATGGAAACTTCTTACCTCTATAATGATTTTGGAATAGGCCACTCAACAATTGCCTTTATCTTTTCTTCATCCTTTTTCACACCATCTACTAAAACAACAAATTATAGAAATACTAAACTATTTTGCATAAACTTGCACTTCTTTAAATTTTTATACTTCTCCTTTCTTAACAAATCCATTACCATTCTCAAATGTTGTAAGTGTTCTTATTTAGTCTTACTGAATATCAAAATATCACCAAAATAATCAACCACAAACTTACCAATATATTCTCATAGCACTATATTCATCACCCTCATAAATGTGATAGGTGTATTAGATAATCTTAATGGCATCACTATCCACTCATATAAGCCATCCCTAGTCTTGAATGTAATTTTCCACTCATCTCCTTCATGAATTCAAATCTGATAATAACCACTCCTTAGATCAATCTTGGTAAAATATTTTTATCTTGCAAGAACATCCATCATATCATCTAAATGAGGTATAAGAAACCTATACTTTATTGTAATTTTGTTAATTGCTCTACTATCCACACACATTATCCATCCTCCATCTTTATTTAGAGTTAGAAATTTTAGTGTTGCACATGGACTCATTCTCTCCCTTATTACTTTCTTTCTTATCCATTTAGTAACCTATTTTTTTAATTATACATGTTTTATTGGACTCATCTTATAAGATGCTTGATTGGGTAGAGCTAATCTCATAATCAAATCAATGTGATGTTGAATATCTCTCTTTAGTGATAAACCATCTGGTAGGTCATAAATCATAACATTTGTATATTATTTCCACACTCTTGATACTTCTATTGGTGTTGACACTATTTTTATGTCTTCATTATTTATTACTAATCCATAGAAATAACCTGCCACCATCATATATTGGATTATTTTTTTAGTAGAGAGCATGCTTTATGTTTTCTCTTCCTATTTAAGGGGTAACAAAACTACCTTTTTACCACCTTTCTAAAAAGTGTATGTGTTCTTTGATCCATTATGAGCTACTTTCCTATAAAATTACCATGGCCTTCCCAATAACACATGGCATGCATCCACCAAAATAACATCACAACATATTTCATCATTATAAATTTTTCCTATAAAAAACATGATTAAGCACCTTTTATCTACTATAACTTCATTCCCTTTATTAAACAATGAAAATTAGTAAGGATTAGGAATATTTTCACATTGCAAATTTAGTTTCTCTATAATTTCTTTAGAAACCATATTTTCACAATTACCACAATCTATAATTACTTTACATACCTTTCCAACCGAAGTACATCTTGTTCAAAAAATATTTGATCACAATCATGCATCACCCCCTTCCTTATTCTACACTTGTTCCTTTCTTAGAGTGATCATGGTTCTTCTCATTATAAGATTCTCTCTAACATTTATTGGTACAACTTTAGTATTCTTCCCTTTTATTTTAACCTCAACAAGATTTACTCTTAGGTAATCTTCTTGCCTCTTTTCTTGATCTTGATAGCTTAGACACTCAAATTCTCTTTGACCTTCTTTTCCATATCTATAATAGACATGAGATCTATTTTCATTCAAAAATAATCCTCTATCAGCACCATATCTTGTCCTCTCTAAAATCCTCATCCTCTTTATTTGTATTGATACTCTTGTATATTATCGTCTGGAATTTATGCATGACATGATGATTCACCTCTATTAGAATTGGAAAAATGTCTAGTGGTACTAAACCCACCTCATCCCCTATTTGGAGGGGATCCACCTCTTCTTGACCAAGAGATGTTCTTATAAAATTATATCAATTTTGTTTTCTTTCTACCTTTAAAGCTAATTGATAAGCCTCCTCCATGATAATTATTCTATGTGTGCTTAATTCATATTGAATTAAAAAAATTAAACAATTTACATACCTTGAAACCATGTACTCTTATATTTATTCATGCTCCACTCATATGGAAAGCTTAAAAAATTCATCTGTATACTCTGGTATACTATGACCTTTTTACCTCAAATTATAAAATCTTCTGTATAGAGTTTATGGATAATCCACAACAATAAATTTCTCACTTAGCTTCTTCTCCATCTTTTTCCATGAATTAATATTATATTTACCTTTTTCATATCTCTCTTTCTATAGGTGATCCCACCAAATCATTGCATTACCTTTCAATTTCCTACATGCAAATTTTACTTTCTTGTATTCTCTCATAGCCTTCCACTTGAAGAATTTCTCCATGCTATTCATCCAATCTATCAAATCCTCTAGTTTTGAAATTGCTTCCATAATCTGGGACATCAACCTTGATACTTTCATTCCTTCATTCTAAATCTTGAACCATCCTTTCTTCTATTTGGTGTGGCTACTCTTGTTTTTCTTGTTCTTGTTGAACTTATTCATCATGATCTGTGTCTTCCTCATCACTACTTTATCTTCTCTATTGGTTAGTGATAACTTTAATTAATTGTTGAAATTGCCTCTATAGGTCTTGTATATTCCATTTCATCTGTGCAACACCTCCTCATCCTCTTTCCATTATTTAATCCTCTAACATTCTAACTTACACTGATACTAGATAATGAACCTGAAAACTATCAAGATAATAAAATTAAAAATAGGCCAAGATATGAAATAATAAATCAAAATTGATTCGTATTGAATGACATGAAATAATTAGAAACCTAAACCATGATTAAATAATCCTCAACTCAGAATTTAGAGTTGACATGCAAAAATTTAAAAATTTTAAAATCTAAAATCTAAAAAAAAAAGTCTATTTTTAGTAGCCAATATTTATAGTAAGTTTTTCATGCAAGCGTATGTGGGTTTAATTTTTTTTCGAAATAACCTAAATACTAAAATTATCCTATGAGACAAAATTCAACTGAAGTTGGCATCTATTTCTAAAAATATACAATTTTTAAAAATAGAAAATTCCTAAAAAATAATTAAACATTAATTTTAGACCCTCAGATGATCATGTTTGGCTTCCAAAAACTATTAAAATCAACTCTAAGTGGATACATATACTTATTTAAGAATTAAACTTTTTGATAAGCTCATTTTGGTGCATGGAAGAGCTCAAATGGAGGTATGGGTCAAAAGTTATGGCCTCTAGAAGGTTGGCCTATTTTCTATGCATCAATACAATTTAAAATGTATCTATAATATACAACATAAAATAAAAAATAAATTAAAAAAATATTTCTATCAAACACTTTGAGTCCAATTCCTCTATAATTTCAAGATTCAAGAAACATTGAAGGAGGTCATACAGAGAGACAAATTTGTCTATCCATGAATTAAAAATTATATATATCCTTAATATTGTTAATGAATAATTGTATCTAATTATCGCATGGAGGAATATGTTATTTCATAGAGGAAAAATTGATTTTTTGAAATCCCTTGCATTTAAATATTATAAAAAAAATGATATTTTCCAAGATTAAGATATGTCAATTATTGCCTATTGACATTTCATGAAATTTAATGAATGTACAGAGTATAATTTTTAATCAACATAGAATAGTGGTCC
The DNA here is from genome assembly GCA_037957365.1 of Torreya grandis. Lineage (NCBI taxonomy): Eukaryota > Viridiplantae > Streptophyta > Pinopsida > Cupressales > Taxaceae > Torreya > Torreya grandis. Next base: position 749,404 of record JARHVA010002915.1, on the reverse strand, counting down.
ATTGTTTTTGAATTTGTATTAGTGGTTATAAAATATATAGGTAGTATTGTACAAAATTAATTTAGCTTTATGTGTAGCTAAAAAAAAATTTACTTTAATGACAGCGAACATTTTTGGGCACCATATCAGAAAATTATCCCCTACTATGAAAGAAGAGAAAATTAATGATGGGTGGTATATTAGTTCCACTTGGAATTTTTTTTAATGAATTTTAATGTGCAACAATCAAATAGACATCAAATTTAAGATGACAATTATAATTAAACATAGATACTCCATTACAACCCATCATCCCCTAGATGCAAATGTAGAATACATGCCATTGTAACTAGCATTTTAGATTAATAAAATTAATAATAATTATTAAAAATTTGAGACCATTTTTATGTCCCTAAACTATACATAATTTTGGGTTTAGATGGTTATAAACCTTATCTTAATTTTGTTTTTAAGCATTCTAATTTTATTTAGATGGTTTAGATAGTCAATAAGCATTCTAATGTGGCATCTAAGGGTGTTACTGTAATGGAATGAGTATATTCAATTTTATCTCCAACATTAAATTTGACATCCATTTGATTATTACATATATGGTGTTCCCTTTTCATTAAAGAATTCAATCAAAAAACAATTTCATACATAACTTTTTCATGTTATTTGAACACATCAAAATAAAATTACAATAAGATAGAAAAAATAATAAAGAAATGAGTACAACATTTTTTTATTTGATAGTTTAAGATTAATTGAATAAATTTCATATAAATCTAATATAAAAATACTTTTGAAACATGAGGTTTTTATTACTGAACATGAATGATCTATTATGGGTAGAAATATTCAATTTGATCTATCACTTTATAGTTCTATTTTTATATTATGGTTGTTAGAATATTTAAAATCTCATAATTCAAAGAAATAGATTAGAAAAAACATAATAGATAAAATCAAATCTGTTAGTGAGTATTAATTTTTTTGATAATTTTTTCATAGATTGGCAAGTTAAATGTCATTATAAATTAATCCTGATGTCTATGTAAACTCTTTTATTACTTTGGTTATGGTAAACTCCTTATGTCATCTTTATTTTGTTTGTGCAGAATGGGGAATGAATGCTCTGACCTAAGGAATGATATACTTTTCAATAAAGGATTTCATGTAATAACAAGTATTTTATAAATGAACATTGACACTAAAATTTAAGAGAATGAGATTGACATAGTAGATATTTTTTCATATGTTAGAAAATACAAATTGAAAAATATATTTATTTATATTTTTTTTAAATGTCCAATTTCTTTTAGTTATATGTATAAAACTATAAATTATTAATATTATATATGTAAATTTTATTATTTTAAGAGTATATAATAAATCAAAGTAAAAAAAAAAGGTGTAATATGATCACTATCACCTCTAGTTGTCTTTGGTATGGCCTTCAATTTCATCATATTTTTATGTCAAGAATAATGTTTTAAATATTATTTGATACATTTTCAAAAATTATATAGTTTTATTTCATAAATATGTTATGTTTAAACTAGTATATATAATAAATCTATGCAAATGATGTTAAGAATATTATTATTGAGGCATGGGATGAGGAGTTATTAATAAATATCATTACTTTGGGTTTCTCACATTCTAACTTTGTTTTCTATTAGTAAATATTTTAATAAGTGTAATGTATAATAAATCACCCTTATACCACAATTATAATATCTAAATATAATTTTATAAGTCTACCACCCTATCTATATTAATATTAATATAATATTCTATTATAATTAAGAAATAATAAAAACAAAGAAAAATATACTCATACATATATTTTAGAATCTTTGATATTGTTTTTTTAATAAAAATAGTTTCGATAGAATTTATATACACATCTATATGTTTGAAAAAAATTTAAAGTATTATTCTACAAGGATATTGGTCACTTTCTAATGAAAAATTTGACCCATGTAGATAATTACAAATATAAATCCACTATATGGGTGAAAATACCAACCCTAACTTTCTTATTGTTGAATAAAAACTAAATCACAAATATATTATAAAGCATTCATCTATAATGCAAATATATATGGAATATACTAGAATATATATCTTAGATAATCAGTGTAAAATACATCAACATATACCATTTTAGATGTATTTATTCCACTTATATCACAAATCTAATATAATATAGTCACCTCGAGAATCATATATCTTGGCATGTTTTACATAAACTTATTAACATGTGTATCCTAGTTATATAATAAATATGTAATTATTTAGGTTATATATTTTAAAGATTAAAAATTATATTTATTAATTAATTAATTAATTAATATGTTTATATGGTGTTTTATTTGTACTTCATTTGAGTTAATTCATTGTTTTTAATGACCAGTTTCTTTTTTAATGTTATATCATGTCAATATAGATAATGTGTATGTTTTAAAAGGATGAAAGGTTTTTATATTTATTTAAAAAAATTCTTTTTATTTTAATTTATTGGTTTAAAATATCTTAAATATATTTTGTTTTATTATGGATATTTGTTTGTTAAGAAAAATATAACATTAGATATTGAGTATAAGTTTAATATATCTTATTTGAATACACTTTATTGTATAGGTATTTTATGCATGTTTGTGTAATAAAATAATTCATTTTAAACAATAATATGAAGCAAGTATGGTGTAAATATTCTAAAGAGAGATACCATGAAAATGTAATGAGACCGATAACTGTGTTGTAGACAACATAGGAGATAGATCAAGTTATAAGTCACTAATGACATCATTAAGAATTAATTATCAATGTATTACTCAGATAGAGGCAAGTCAACATATTAATAATACACTCCTCCATGCACTTCCTATATGGAATTCCTAGTAGAACCATTACTAACTTATAATCTCACCTAAGCACCTATACAAACCATAAATAGTATACATCTCATAGGTTAAATAAAAAATAGTTCAACAAACAAATGGAAAAGGAATAATTAATTTTAGTAAAAGAATCATCATACTAAACTTGATTATATAGGATATACAAAACATAATACAATAACCAGTGGTTGTTTTGAGGACTATTTCCAAATGTAATAAAATATGAGGTATTTAAAAAAAAAAAATTGCCCTTTTTTAATTATAATAAAGACCATATGAATGTGTTATCCATATGATCATTGTACCATGATAATTATAATAATCACTATACTTATATCCTCATACTAGATACATGACATAGATTTTATTTTTAGATTATATTCACAAGTTAATTCTTAGAGTTTAGTCAAGACCTATTTAGTTTAAAAATGATGAATGAAACCACATAATTAGTCTTCACATCACCAACATGGTCAAATAAATTTCATTCATATTTATCATAAACCACATTTTAATCATTGGTTTAAAGATTAAATGTTCACTTGAAAATCTTACATGTCACTTGGTCAATATGAGTGAAACACTAACAATCATTTTCATATCAGTATGCAATTCACTTTGTCTTAATGCTTCAACAACCATGTTTATGTTTTGCATGTGAACATACATAAAATTCATCCCACCCAATAAAACATTTAGATTTATTTACCAATTGCATAATGAGAAGATAACATAATATTTTCGATTGATTTTAGTTCCTTTAACTAATTAAATAATTTTACAACTGGTCCATAGGACCATTAATTTTACTTAATTCATATTGGTTATCTACTATCACCATTAATCTTAATAATCAATCTTGTTAATAATTTAAAACAATTTAATTAATTTATTTTTTTCTTAATTATTAAGACATCAAGATAAACATGCTAATTTAGACCCAAAATACATAATTATTCATGAGTAAATATCAATGGAACTAATTTTCAATTAATTTAAATTTCAAAATAAGTCACTTTGGCTCTAAAGGACTCTTAGAAAAAATCAATAACATTGAATGTTTCTTTTGTTAATTTTATTGATAGATTCAGTCATTATTAATCAACATTAAGATCCAATAGTCCATAAGTAATATTAGTTTTGTTATAATAACTACTAAATTTACTAGGCATTAGTAGCCAACTGAGTATGCAAAATAATTTAATATTTTAACTTTGTAAAGAATTAACCACATTATGACAAATAAAAACATACGTAAAGTTTGATATGTTATAATACCTTTATCTAACAACTTAAACATAATAATGTATATTCTTGAAGATAATTTAATAAAGATATGATTACAAAATCCTTAAAAAAGTCATATACTTGAATAATCTGAATCCCAACATCATCTAAAGTTTAAAAATGAACCTAACTATATAGATTAATAATAATTATAAAATAACTAATCAAGTATGCATTATTCTATTTTTATTCATTTACGTTTCTAATATAAAATCTCATCCATAAATAAAATAATGATAGCCAATAAAATTAATAAAGGGTAAGCCCATAAGTCCTTAAGTTATATCTTAACTTAATACAAGTTAATCTATTGTATAAATAAATAAGAATAAATTGGGTAAAAGAAACAAAAAACCAATAAAACAAACTATATTTCCCTCGATGGATAAACAAATACATATAACAAGAATAAAATATGTATGTTACATAATAGTTTTTCTTCCAACTGAACCTAAAGAATACAATCACAATCTTCTACCTTACTAAAAATATTAAATTAGAACATAAAATCACATTATATCCAAGAGAGAGAGATCAATACAAGAATCATATGTAAAGATTGTTATTACATAAAAGTTATCATCAAATGTTCAACTGAATACCACCCTAAAGAAACTCAAACATATTGTAAATACTCTACTTTCAAGATCAATCAACACCCACCTCTCTAGTCTCAATGAAACCAAGCATAAGTGGCCCTAGACCACCCCAACCATTAGTTATTTATATATCTAGGCAATATAGTAGGTGAAAATAATGGATGATTTTAAAAGGATTATGATCTTGACTTGAAAAATACATCTACTTATATAAAATAAGGATAACTCATTTACAATGTAATTCATGAAGATTAGTTCCTTGCCACCTAATCTAAATACTACAAATCATTACCCAGAGATTCACATATTAAACCTCACATTTATTCTAGTGAATACAAAATGAAATTCATTTATATACACTCTAAATCCTTTACATTATCTATTGTTACACTAAACTAGGTAATCTAAAATAGGAACACATTTCTTTATATATCATTAAATTATAAACAAAAATGAAATCAAACAAAAATAATCTATTATAAAATCCATGTTTTATAATAATAACCATAAAACCCTTCAATTCTCAAGCCATAAAATAAAAACCCAAAATTTGAGCTCAGGGAAAAAGTAAAGCACTTAATGATTCATGAGATCCTTTTCAACATTTAGGTAAATAAATCATAGTCCAAAAAGACAACGATGAATATTTTTCCAAAAATATCCAACTAAAAATCCCAAAAATTAAGCACTAACTTAAAACCAAAATCATTTCATAATGATAAAATAAAAAGTAATTTTATGTCATAACCCTCACTATAAAATTTACCATTTTCCCAAATAATGAGTGCAAACCGATTTTAAAAATGTGCAAACTTGAATTGACATGGTAAAAAAATGATTTCACCAAGTAATCAAATTGAAATGATGAACAATCCCATTCAAGAATAAATCTAGATAATAATTATTGTACTTGAATGGAAAAAATCATTAAAATAATATTTTAGGGTCAACCCTAAATTCCTATTACAATCATAAACAAAACCCTAATGATAAAAAACCAACACAGTCCTTATTATTTTTCATGGCTGCAAGATTTAGGGTTTTTATAAAAGAAAAAAAACACATAAACCCATTTTATTTTGTATGCTTGTAATAATATTTTGAACTGACGTAAAATAAAAAACTAGAATATATATAAAGCCAAAAATTTATAGGTGTTACAAGAAAATGACAAAACATACATGTAAGCTTGAAAACTAGAATTCAATAATCTTAAATCACCTCTTTTCTATATTTTCATCTTTATTTGATAAAATAAATGATCTCATAATATATTTCCCAACTTACCTCTCCAAGAAGAAAAATCCCCAAACAAACTCCACATAAATCTCCCCTCATTGCTGAAAAATAGATCCATGACTCGGAAAGAAATATCTATGAAAAACACTAGGCCATAATGGTCACTAATTTTCCACTATAGCCTCAAAGGCCTAAAAAATATAATATCAAAATATCTTCCCCCTCAAAACTAGGGTTTCCAAATGACATCTAAAATATAAACTACACAATATAACCCACCTAAAGTCTCTTAATCCACTTCGTCAAATTATTAAACAATTTCATAGACTATATTGTATGTCATAACAAAACCAAAACAAAAGTAATTCACATGGTAATTTGAGGTCCTTTTACAAGTCCAAGATCTAGTAAAATATTGACTATGAATAATTAAAAAACTACATGCCACCAACACAAATAACTTTTAATGAAATCCAACCAATATAATCAAATTCACAAAAGACCAAGTCAATAAATATGCATTAAATATTAGTCATTTATAACAATAAATACCTGACCCTCACCAGTCTAAATCAATGAAATAAAGCATTATCAAAATCAAGGCACTTAATACTACTCAACACAAAAGGAAAGATCATCATATCATGCAATAGCTTATAATGAATACTAAATAAACAATAACATCCATATCCAAATAATAAGTGAGAAAAAGTTACATGAATAATCACAAGTGAAATAATTTATCTCGTGAATAAAATAGTAAAAGTGAAGCTCAAAATTATTTTTAAAACCCATGAGATTATGTCTTGTCCATACAACATGCCCCATCTATCGAGATATGTAAATGACCTATATAATGTCCCTACAGTCATGAAATAGACCATTAGTAGTATTTGGAAAAGATAAACATAATAAATTCACTAAATAATATAATTAAATCACATAATAATTTTTCTTATACTGAATACATGAAATATAATTCATATAATTATTTAATAATCTAGTGTCACTATAGAAGTTCACATTAACATCAATAATGAAATGAAATAATAATGTCTCAACACACAACTCAACCATATATTATCTAGCTAAATCACATAAGAGACCTTAGTAATATTCCACATAAATAAGCTACTAAATCAAGGCAGTACAATCAATTAAATAATACATGAAATAATCATGAACTAAGTCATTAAAAAAGTTAGTTGATAGGTATATAGGGTCATGACATCCTCCCCCACTTGAAAAAGAGTCATCCTAGTGACTAAAATAGCCAAGGATAATGTCATCTAAAAAGACTTTCATATGACCATGTATCACTTCTTTTTGATAAAGGGTCCCATTAGAAAAAAATTTAAGAAATTTCATGATTTTTTAGACAACACTACTATGATGTGGTGTCCTCACTAATTCCAACTTCATCTTTTCCTCTTTTAAAACCTAAGTATGATCAAATATAAAACATGAGAAGGATTAGGTATGTATTTTATCAATAATGTAGAATGAAAAACATAATGAAACTGGGACAAATAAGGTGGAAGGGTTTGTCGATAGGAAACATGACTAATTTTATCCAAAATTTTGAAGAGTCCAACAAATTGAGGAGCCAATTTAGAATATTTTCTAAACTTTATTGAACTTTTATTTTGTTGAAACCTATGTAGATTTTCTATCTATGAAAGGTAACTTTTAGATTTTGCCTTATGACTTCCACTTGTTTTTCATATTCTTGTAAAATATCAAGACCAAAAATAATTTTATTGTATAAAATTTCCAACCAAGTGGAGTTTCACATTTACATTGATACATTCTTTTAATGGACTCATTTTAATCACATAATGATATATGTTATTATAATCAAATTCCACTAAGTGTAAATAATCTTCCCATTTAAATTGTTGGTCCATCACATACATTATTAACATGTCTTCAAAAATATAATTAAGCCTTTATATCTAACCATTGACTTTTGGGTGGTAAGAATAACTAAAATTCAATCTTTTTCCAAAACTAATATTAATGTCTTCCAAAATCTTTAAGTAAAACATTTATCTCTCATAGAGATAATGACTTCTAGTATGTCATTCAATTATACTATGTTTTTCACAATTAATTCATCAAACATGTATGTATCATCAGTTAAATTTCCAATAATGAAACTATAAACATTGGTAAATTTATCTATCATAATAAGAATATTATAATGTTCAATTAAAGAATTTGACAAACCAACTACGAAATCAAGAGAAATAACATCTCACATACCTTGTGGAAAATCATGAGGATATAACAATCCTCTTGGATGACAATGTTCAGATTTTACATGTTAGCATTCAAATATTTTAGCCATAAATTTAACAATTTTATGCTTCAAACTAGACCAATAACATAGTATTTTCAACTCATGTGTCATCCTTGTGACACTTGGATAAGTAAAATGAGGTGCTATATGTACCTTTTTTTTTAAAATAGTCAATGAATTACTTGATTTGGGTACATAAATTTTATTTTTATTATTAATTATGCCATCATAATCAACAAAATTAAATAAATAAATAAATCATTTTCATAGTCTCGTCAGCCAACTCTAAACTTACCTCATATCAAAATTCATCATAATTCTTTTATTCTAATAATTTAGTTTAGAAATTATTATGTAAAATAGACAAAGTAGTGAGATATATGTGTCAAGCATCAACAACACAATTCTCCTTACCTTTTGCATTTGTAAATTAGAAACTCCAACCATTTATGCTGGAATGCATTCAAGTCAATTTAGGAAAATAAATATGATAGGATTTGATGGTAAAATTTAACCTTAAAGTGTTTTCCCAATAGAAAGTATTTTAATTTCTTACGTGCATGGATAATGGAAATAAGTTCAATGTCATGAGTATTATTATTTTTATCATGTTATTTAAATTTCATCAACTCATAATCCACCACTTTACCATCTTGCATTGACATGTCACCCACAACTTATTTGGATGCATTAACCAAGATATTAAAAATGCCATATGAATCTAGTACAATAAGTACATAATAACTCCTTAAGCTTCTAAATTTTTTCTCATAATCTATAGTAAGAAGAAACTTATTATCCTTGTACTATAAGGGATTTATTGGATTGGCTAATATGATTTGTTTTTTGAAAAATATTCTATAAAATCCAGTCAATCCCATAAAACCATGTACTTCATGTACATTATTAGGAGTAGGACATTATTAGATAAATTTAATCTTAGTGGGATCCACAACAATACCATCCTTACAAAATGTGTACCCCAGATAACGATTTTTAGATAAATAAAAGGAATATTTATATAACTTACCAAATTTTTTATGATGCCTTAACCTTTGGATAAATAAAAATAGTTGATAAAAATATTTAGCTACATTATTAGAATAGATGAGTATGTCATAAATAAAATATATCATAAACTTGTATAGAAAATATCTAAATACAATGCTCATTAGGTTTATAAATATAGTAGGAACATTAGTTAGACCAAAGCCCATTATTTTAAATTCTTAATGTCTATACTGAGTACAGAAATTAGTCTTATGAATGGTCTCATCCTTTATTTTTATCTGATGATAGTGTGATCTCAAGTCTAACTCATAAAATATAGCTGCATCCTTCATTTGATTAAATAGATCATCTATGATCGATACAGGATAATTATTTTTAATGTTAACCTTATTAAGAAAGTGGTAGTAAACACAACCATAAATTTCCATCTTTATTTTTCATAAATGCCACATGTGCACCCAAGGGATACATACTTTACCTAATGTTTCCATTTTATAGAAATTCTTGTAGCTAAAACTTGAGTTCATAAAAATCATCTATGTTCATGTCATAGGGAGTTATTTATGCAAGACCTACCCTAGAATTATATCAATATAAAAATAAAACTACCTTTGAGGGGTCAGCCCAGTTATATTTTTAGGAAATAGATCAAAAAAATTATTAAGAAAAGGAAACTCTTTATAAGTAATTACATTTTCAGGTGTAGTTTTATGCATCTAAAAACAATAGTTTGCATCACTTTCACACAACCTTATTCAATTTTAAAGCTTACAAAATCTTATGTATCTTAGGATTGTGCAAAACCTAAATTATGTTTTAATTCGTAAGTCATCACAATAGTGTACCAACTTATTAAACTAGTCTAAAATGGCTTTATATTGTTTCAAGCAATGAATTCACAAAATAAAATCATGAGATTCAATTAAAGCTGAGAATACAATGGTTTTGGTATGAAAACTCCCTAAATCCAAAAAATACTTGTTTAAGGCCATTGGATATTGGTACCCTCTTGTTTGTATCATATTCAACCTCCCAACATTATCTTAATATCACAAGATTTAGATTACATTTATTTACAACATTAAGAGAAATGAAATTACCTATTTCAATTGAATCAATTAAAATAGAAATTAAAAAGTCATTTAAGTTACCTTTGATCTCTATAAGAGTGGTTTCATAATTTGAATTACAATTATCCATGACCTCATATACTCTATGGATAGCTAAGTGTCCTATTTATAGTTTTGGATAGTCCTTATAAAATTTGTTATCACTGTGCACTCTAAGCACACTACACGAATTTGGTGTGCTACAAGAATGGCTTTTGTCTTAGTGGAAGGTCAACTTTGACTTCTTTGGGTGTGATTTTTTTAATAGGTTCTAGCCTTAAAAATATATATATGTTCTTGAAATTCTTACCCTACCCATAAAATTTAATAAAACCACTGGTATTCCTAGTACATTGATTGTTTTGATCAATTTTCTTATATTTTATAGGTTATGGGGACATGCTTTTGCTTCTAAATTACTATCTATTTTTCTAAAAATCTTGTCTCACCTTGTGATGAGATTTCTCTTTCTCTTCTTACCTATGAGCATATTCAATGGAAATAATTAGATTTTTTGGGTTAGTAACATTGACATCATGAATCAATATTTCTTTCAGTCCCAATATAAACATAGTCACTTTCGTTTCATCATAATGCATGTAGTTTGCATGATGTAGTAGGTTTAGAAACTTATTTTCATAATCAACCATTGTCACATTTCCTACCTTAACAACTAAAATCCATTAATTTTATATTATCTAAAATTGTAACTGAGATATCTATTCTAAAAATAGCTTTGAAAAGTAAGCTAGGTAAGAGTCATTGGCTAGTCTCACTCTGAAGCAGAAAGATGATTCCACCATATAGTTTCAACTCCAAATAGATAATATGTAGCCATATTTCATTTTACATTAGATGGCATGTTATATAGGCTAAAATATTTTTTCACGTTAACGTAATTAATCACAATAAAAGGTTCATGGGGGAAAAATTTTCAATTCTTTCATAATGGGATCAACCACATTTACAATATTTTCTTTGAGATCCTACTCACTACCTTACCCTTATTATCTAATATGTAATTCTTCAGGTTGAATACCCTCCAAACCATTCAATATGCATTCTTTGGTTTCCACCTTAATATGAATAACATTTAAAGTAGTTAGAATCCCATTAGAGACTACGGTTTGGTTATTATTTGGATTATTTATTTCATGGGTAGGTGGTCTAACATTATTACCAACATTGTTACAAGGAGTTTATTCCCTACATATGAGGATTTTTTTTTTTTTAATCTTACATGGACATTGGTTCTGTGACCTCTACCTCTACCTCTACATCTACGAAGGTTAATATATCCTAGGTTATTGTCTACCATTTCATTATTTTTTTTCACCATCTTGAGGTTAAATAAATAACAAATCAATATAATAAGAATAATAATCTTTTCCTAAAGTTCTGAAGAGTAGTTAAACCTACCTATGATACCCAATTGTAATAGCTCTATCTTTTTAGAATGTTGAAATGAAACAACTATGGTTGAAGGACTACAAAGATATATTTTTTTAAAAAAAATTTAATGAGAACCATAACTATGTTATAGACAAAGCAATAGATATACCAAGCTATAAGTCACTAATGAATTCATTAGAAAACAATTATCTACTTAGTGATTGGATATAGGCAAGTGAGTGAATCAACAATGCACTCACACACTCCTCTTCATGTGCTTCCTATATGGTATTCCTAACATATCCATTAAAATTTTATAATCTCACTTGAGCAACTATATAGACCATAAAATAATCTACACCTTATAGGGTAAAACAAAAAGAGTTCAATAAATAAATGCAAAATGAGGAAATATTTTCAACAGGAGTATCATCATAGTAAGATTACATAAGCAAGATCTACAAAACATCAAACAAAAGGCAATGATAGTTTTGAGGATTATTTCTAAAAATAATATAATATAAGGTACTTTAACAAAATGCTTCAATTAGTTTAGTTCCAATAAAGACCATATAAAAGTGTTATCCATATGATCATTGTACCATGATCATTGTAAGAATCACTACACTTATATATTTGTACTAGTGACATGACATCGATTTCAGATTTAGATTGTATTCACATGTTCATTCCAAGAGTTTATGAAATTCTTGTTTAGTTTTACAATGATAGATGACACCACATAACTAGTATTCACATCACCAACTTGTTCAAATCATGTTAATGCATAAAACCCATTAACCATCTCTTAAGCATTGGTATAAAGATTACAATCGTAATTCCAAGGATTTCATGTCACTTGGTTAATATGTGTGAAATGTTAATGAAAATTTTAATATTATTATGAAATTGACATTATATTAATGCTTCAATAAACATGCATATGTTTTACATGTTAACATACATAAAATTCACCTCAGCTAATAGAGCATTTGAGTTTAGTTATCAAATTCATAATGAGAAGATAGCCAAATATTTTGAACTTTTGTAGTCCCTTTATCTAATTAAATAGTATTACAATAGGTCCATAAGACCACTAAGTTTACTTAAATAATCTTAGTTATTTTCAATAGGCATGTTATTTCCATTGAGCTTAATAATGATTCTTGTTAAGAATTATCAAAAATTTAAATATCTATTTGTAGGTTAGGCTCTAGAGGAATCTTATAATAAATCAATAACATTACAAGTTTTTATGTTAATTTTTTTGATATATTTACTCATGATTAATCAACATTAAAATCCAATAATTCATATGTAATAAAACTTTGAGTACAATAACTACTAGGCTTACTAGGCATTAATAGCTAGATAAGTATGTGGAATAGTTTAATATTTCGACTTTGTGAATAATTAACCAAATTATGAAAAATTAAAACTTTCATAAAATATGATAAGTTTAAATACATTTCATGAGAAACTTAGCATACTAATGTAAATGATTCAAGATCAAAGTAATGAATGTATGATTTTAAAATATTAAAACAAAATTATATACTTGAATAAGCATAATCCCAACAACATCATCTAACATTTCGACACTTAAAAACTAAATCTCTTAATAGAGAATAATAATATCTATAAAATAACTAATCAAGTATGAATTATTCTATTTTTATGCATGTATATTTTTAATATAAAACCTCCATAGCTTGAGAAAAAAAGTAAAAATGCCTAGTAAGCCTAGTAGTTATTGTATTCATAGCTTATTAATGACATAACTTATTTATCCATAGCTTGAGAAAAAAACCAGTAGTATTAGGGTTTGAGATCAGATAAATCTATTACCCCACAAATTGATGATCTACATCTACATTGCATGAGTTAGAGGACATGGAATATAGGAGTTGCATATCCATTTCAAAGGTAGAATGTTAAAGCACACCAAAATGACAGTAATAACCTAAAAATAAGGCACCATCATTGGTGGGTGAGTAATTTTCTTTACTCATGCTCTAGTCATTAAAAATATTTTAGTTGACTTGGCAACAAGAGAAGAAAGTAATATTTCAGGAGTTGTGTGCAAGAATTAGAACTATTGAAATCTATGAACTGATAAACTAGATGTTTGATCTACAACAAAGGATATATTGCGAGATGCAAATAGGTTAGATGCCATTAATAAAGTGAGAAAAACCTAAAAAAATTAGATTGAAGGTCCTTTTTTCTAAGAAGGGAAAGAAGAAGGCAACATTTAGTCAAGGTACATTTTTTATACAAAATTTTGAAGCATAATATATTATTTTGATTATAAAATTTTATATAAATAAAGTAAAAAAAATGATTTTACCAAAACTACTCTTGTTCAATGACCACTTCTCAAAGGGCCAAATTTATCAGCATGGAAGATAAAAATGTGAATGGTTCTTCAATTTGAGAAACTATGGTACATTGTCACTGGTGCAGTGACTCATCCTATCAAACTTGATGAGAGAGAAAAATATGACAAGTCAAATTAAAAAAACCTAATGTTGATCACACTCAGTTTCATTGATGAGGTTCAACCTCGTATTCTAGATGCATCAACATTGAAAGAGGCTTAGGACATTTTGTCCACCATTTCGAAGGTGAAAAATCAAATAAATATTATTTATCTCTAGTCCAAGCTTGATATTCTCAGTATGTAAGATGGAGATAAAGTTAAGGAATTCTTACATTAGGTGGTATAACAATGAATATAATTAGTTGCCCTTATATAAATGATCCAAGACAATATATTTGTTATGATAACATTGAGAACTCTCCCCTATCGATTTCACATATTCCTCATGACACTAAACATCACAAAGCAAGTAGTTGATTTCAAAGAATTAGTGAATTTGCTTCAACAAGAAGAAGCCATCTAGTTCATGTAAGATGAGTTTGAGGATAAATCCCTAATTTCCAAAACACGTGGTCCAAAGGTCTTGAAAGGAACACTAAAGTAGTCACAAAAATAGCAAAAATATGAGAAGGCAAAAATATGGTTCATATTTACTGCACCAATAGACATGACACTAATACCTTCGAGTGTAATGCCTTGAAATAAAGCTCAACTAGTCAAGAGGGCACATATAATAGAGATCATTCACATAAATCAACAAGACTTCCTTAGTGATGGAAGCATTACAGGCATGTAGTAGCACAACATCAATAAGATCATGAATTTAAAGAGTAGTTACCCATAAAATTAGATTGTGATAGTGAATATAAGAATGAATTTCTTGTCTCCCAAACCTCATCACCAATGTGAAATGTTTGGTTAACTGAATCTGGCACTATCTAACATATGATAGGATGTAAGGAACTCTTTTATTCAATGATGAATCAACCCAATAGAGATCGAGTCTAAATTGTAAACAATATAGAGTTTGTTGTGGAAAAAATTAGAACTATTACCATTCCTCTTGAGATAAGAATCTATACTCTCACAAAGGTACCGTATGTGCATAGATTGACAAAAAATCTCTTTTTTGTAAGTTAGCTCTCAAATCACAAAGTGAAGTTGGAGTTCATGATCAAGAATGGGATAAAATCTTATCTACCTCATGGGAAGGTAAACTCATTTTTAGAATTTTTTTTAAGGATCATTTATTTGACCTAGATGTAGTTTCAATTGATGTTATTACTCTTTGTACCTCTATGGTATAATCTACTACACTATGTCATTATCAATATGGTAACCTTTTCACTGCTTCCTTATACCACCATTGCTCCAAAGCCATAGTACATGGAGTATCTTATTTTTCCCATTCTTTACCTATATACCTTATATGCCTTTCTATAAAATAGCATAGGGTTGCATTTGATCCAAGTTCCTCACATCCCAAGGATCATTTCAATGTGGAATATATCAATTTGTACAAACCCATGCCTTCTTATTTCCAAGTATTCAAGTACTTTTAGTTGTTCATTAATGATTTCTCTTACAATACATGGGTGCTCTTTATAAAAAATAAGAGTGAAACATTTACTCATTTGAAGGTCTTCTACCATCTTGTTATCACCCATTCAGGGAGGCTTCTTTGATTCCTCTCCTCAAATCGAGGGGTGAATTCACATAAAATAAATTCTTAGAATTATTGAAGCAACACCACATCAAAAAACACTTAAGTTCCCCTTATACACCCTAGGAGAATGGAATTGTAGAGAGATTTAATTCTTTAATCATGGAGATGCCTAGTTAAATGCTTTCTAATGTAAAGTTAGAGGTACCATTTTGGGTAGAAAAAGTTAAGAGAGACATATATCTTGTCAACATGGTACCTACAAAGATAATTCAAGAAAAGATTCCAAAAGAGATATGGAATGGTGATAAAAACTCTATATCTCATCCTAGATTATTTGGTTATATGTCTTATATTCAGGTCTCTCATAAAATGAGGATGAAAATTAAACATAAGACACTCCAATACCTTCTATTTGGGTATTGTAATACCTCAAAATCATATCATCTAATAGATCCTTAGACAAAAAATATTTATGATGTTGAGATGTGGTTTGTGGTGAGTCATCATTTGGCTCAGTACCATAGAAGGAGTTAGAACATACCATTTCTCATAGATTGTTACTAAAATTAGATGATGACAATAAATAATATTATCAAAAAGTAGGTGAGATACAAGGATAACTTTTTGTTGATCTAAATTTGAAAGAAAATTATTCATTGAATTAGCAGTAACATCAACATCCAAAATGGGTAGAAATTACCATCAGTGATTCAGACATAACCTCTAATCTAGATACTTTATTAGGAGTTCAGATGAGAAGATAGGTGAAAAATGATGTTAATCTCATATTTAGGAGTTCAATAGTTGATAGCATCGATCCAATGAAAGTTTGATATGCTTTACATTAACCTAAGTAGAACAAGGCTATGGATGTTGAATATGATGCCCTCATCAAAAATGGGACATGGGAACTTGTTGTTCTTCCTATAGAAAATAAATCCTTTGGTTTTAAGTAGATTTTCAAGACAAAATACAAGGTAGATGGATCCATCAAAATATATAAAGCATGACTTGTTTCAAAGGGATATGATCAACAAGAAGGAATATGTTATGAGGAGACCTTTGCACCCACTACTAAGATAAAGACCATCAGAGTTATTTTCACACTTGTAACCCAAAAATGATATAATCTTCTGTAGATTGACATTAAAATTATATTCTTGGATGGTGATATCAAATAATTAGTGTACATGACCTAGCCAAAAGGATTCATTAACAATTAATAGTTATAAAATATATGTCATATAATTAAGTCAGTTTATGGACCTAAGCAACCACCAAGGGCATGGTACATTAAGATAGATGATAATGTATTAAAACATGGATTCATTCATAGCCCCTTAGATTCAAATTTTTACATCAAGAAGGTAGGCACAAAGAATTTAATTCTTGTTTTGTATGTGGATGAGCTTGTGATCATATCAAGTTTGAGATAATGTTGTTGAATATTTAAATAATGACTTGAATAAATCACTCGACATGAAAAACTTGAGGCTACTTCATTATTGTCTTGGCTTGGAGACATGGAAAAAGAAGAAGAATATTTTTGACTCATAGATGAAATCTATGAAGACACTACTTGAGAAATATAGGATGATAGATTGTAAAACAATGTCAAATCTTATGAAGAAAGGTTTACAAATACCCTAATTTCATGATTCACCTCAAGTAGATGAAACTCACTATAGGAAGCTTGTTGGGAGTCTCATTTTCTTAACTTAGACAAAACCAAACATATGATTTGATGTTAGTTATCTTTCAAGATTCATGTAAGAGATAAAAAAGTGTCATTGGGTTGCAATGAAGTATGTTCTGACATATGTCAAAGGTATAGTTGATTATGGTTTGGAATACAAGAAGAACTAATTTTTTTCTTATAGGGTTACATAGACTCAGACTAAATTTGATCTCTTGATGAAAGGAAATCAACTTCAAAATATATTTTTCATTTCAGATCTGAAATAATTTTGTGGATAAACAAGAAGAAATTTTCTATTACTCTCTCATCTATAGAAGCAATATACCATGTCATATGAGGAGTTATGTGTGAATAAATTTTGTTACATTACATTCTATCTGACATAGACATTATTCAAGATCATCAACCAATTATCTTATGCAATAATTAGAGTGTGTTAAATCTTGTCAAGAATCCAATATTTCATGAAAACACCAAACACATTGAGGTTTAGTACCACTATATTCAAGATGTCTTGAACCACCACATTCAGCACTTATATTACCTAATAGATTTATAGACAGCAGATATATGAATCAAGTCTCTTGGAAATATGAAATTTGATTTGTTTTAGGGGCACACTTTTAAAATCAATGTAATAAATTAGGGAATGTTAGTGTATTTATTTTATATTACATTATTTAGTAGTAATCTAATAGACAATTACGTATCATAACTACTAGTTGTCATAGTAGATGGTAATCAGTTTTTAGTTATAAGTTTGGTAAAAAAATTCACTATATTTATACAGCCACTATTAAAGAATAAAACATTGAAGCATTATTTGATCCTTTAGTTATAGATCTAGTTACACAGATAGATTAAAATAATAGAAAAGAGCAAAATAATTCTTAGCTTGACTTGAAATATACAACTTATATAAAATAAGGATGATAACTCATTCACATTCTAGTTCATGAAGATTAGTTCCTCTACACCTAATATGAATACAATAAATCATAACCTTGATATTTGCATATTAAACCTCATATTCTATTATATTGAATATAACATGAATTTAAATTGTATAGACTCTTTAGCCTTTACATTAACTACCATTACACTAAAGTAGGTAATAAAAACTAAGAACGTATTTATTCATATATTAATATATAAGAAATAAAAAATAAATCAAACAAAAATAATCTATTATAAAATCAAATTTTTATAATAATAATCATAAAACCCTTGACTTCTCATTTAATAAAAGTGTAACGCAAAATTTGAGTTCAAGGAATAGGTAAACCACCTAATGATTCACGAACAACATGCCAACATTTAGGTAAACAACTCATAGTCCAAAAATACAAAGATGAATATTTATCCAAAAATACCAAATGAAAAATCCTAACTATCAAGAATTAATCTCAAAACCAAAATCATTACATAATGATAAAATAAACAACACTTTTATGTAAAAATACTCATTATACATTTTACCATTTTCTTAAATAATGACTACAAACATATTTGAAAAATGTGTATCCTTGAACTAATAGGATCAATAAATCATTTAACCAAGTAATCAAAATTAAATGATGGCCAATCCCATTCAATAATAAACCCAGACTAAAACCATTATAATCAAATGGAAAAAAAAACCTCAAGATGTTATTCTAGGGTCAACTCTAAAGTTGTACTACAATCACAAGTAAAACCCCAATGATAAAAAAAAACACACAATAATTATTTTTCATGGATTCATAGATATTACAAATTCCATCATAAAATCTACGACATATATAGTTTCAAACCTATATCATAATCATTTAGGGTTTTTATAAAAGTAAACAACATAGAAACCCATTTTTATTTTGTATGCCAATAATAAGATTAAGAACCAACATGAAATTGAAAAATATAATATATATACAAATCCAAAGACTTACAGGTGTTAAAATAAGATGATAAAACTTGCTTGGCAGAGTGAAACAAAAATGCAAGAAGCATGAATCATCTCTTTTCCCTTTTTTCATTTTTATATGCCAAATAAATGAGCTCACTATCTGTTTCCTAACTCACCACTCCAAGATGCAAAACCTCCAAGAAAACTTCACATAAATCTCCCCTCATGGATGTAAAATAGAGCCATGACTGTAAATGAAATCTCCATGAAAACCACTAGGCCACAATGGCCATTAATTCTATACTAACCCCTCAATATTAGCCATAAGAAAATTTAGAAAATTTCCCCACCTCAAAATTATGGTTTTCAAATGACATCAAACATCCAAAATAAATAATATAACCTAGCTAATCTCTCTTGACCCACTTCATGGAATTACTACTCAATACTTTAGATAATACTCCATACCATAATAAAATAAAAATAAAATCAAGTCCCATGGTAATTCAAAGTCCTTTTATAGGTCCAAGATATATTCAAGTCTTGACTAATATTAGGTCACAAAAGACATACAACCAACACAATTAAATCATGATACAATCTAAATAATATAATCAAATGCATAAAAGATGAAGTCAATAATCATGCATTCAATGTTAGTTATCGACTGATAATAAAGACTTGACCCTCAAGAGTCTAGATCAATTAAGTAAAGAATCATTGAAACTAAGGAAATCAAGACTACTCAATGTAAAGGGAAATATCATCACAATAGGTAAAAACTAATAACTAACACAAGATGACCAACATCAACCATTTCTAAACAATAATCAAGAAAAACCACATGAATACTCACAAGTGAAATAAATGATCTCAATGAGAAAAATAATAAAAATAGAAGCTCAAAATTGTATTTAAACATCATGATATTATCTCTCATCCATATACCATTCCCCGACTATCGATATCCATAAACATCGTACCTTACCTATCCCTATAGTCACCAACCAGATCATCAATAATATATGAGATAAGATATGAATAATAAATGTACTACGTAATGTAATTGAATCAATAAAAAAATCATATTATACTAAATCCATGAAACAAAATTCATAATAAAATTTAACAATCAAGTGTCATTTTAGAATCTCATAATAACATCAATAAAAAAAGAAATAGCAATGCCTCTATAGACAACTGAATCACATATCATATATTTGAATCACCTAACAAAACTCATCAATATGCCACACATAAAATCTTCTGAATTAAAGTAGTACAAGCAATCAAATAATCCATAAAAAAATCATTACTTGAGTTATTAAACATTATACCAAAAAAACTTAAGTGAGAAGTATCTAGAGTCATGATAACTTAGTAAATGATGATAGTGGTTTTTATCATGTTCTCTTATGTATGTGATTTATATATTGTTATACATACATACATATGTATGTACATATCACATTGGTAGATATAAACTTCAAGTATTTTATTTTAAATTTTTAATATATTATATTGATTAATAATTTTATTATTTTTATGTCCAAATTACATTTTATGGGTATGGCCAAGATATTATGACTTTTCAATTGACTTATCAAATCAAAATGAAAAACATCTTTCTAACTATCAAATATAGACAAAATTTAAGGTTAGAATTACACTATTAAAACATTTTTATTGAGTTCTCAAATTAAAAGGAAAAAAATTCTAAGTGATAGTGAAATGGACAAAAAATTTAAGGCTAGAATTTTCCTATAAAATTGAAATGAACATAAAGAACATAAGTGTGAAAAACTCAATCCATTACAGATTCTTTTATAATTGGAAACTACCTATGGACATCATTAATATGCATACCACATAAAAAAAAAATAGAATAAAATATATTTTCATTTCATTAATATTAAAAATAATGAATTATTAATATAATTAAAAATTATTCTATATTTTATAATATGTGATCTCATTAAAAACATAAAAATACATAATGAATCCTAGGGACTATCTACTTTTTAATTATATTTTCTAAATTATAATAGGTCATAATGTTTCTAGGCTTATAATTAAGGATAATACATATTTCTTAAAATTTAGTTTTTTAACAGTATTATTAATAATTGAGTGTTCACTAAGATTTATAAATTAACTAATTGAATACTTTACAAGCAATATATAAGCACAAGGATAAGCACTATTTTGAGCAAGAAATGAAATAGAAATATTTCAAAAATTATTATTAATCCAAGCTAGTTTATGAAGTCATCAATATATTATATGTATAAATTGGGAGTGAAATGCGTAGGTCTACCTGAAAGTATGCCAAATGTGATAAGAATAAAATGTAACTCCCATACCTGGAATAGCTAGGTAAGAGTAACTCTATCTAACTAATAATAATAATTCAAATTTAAATCTTATGGAAATGCACACATAAGCTAGTATATCCCACAAGCGTATGTAAAATCCAAGTGAGGTAGAATAAAAGATGTGTCATGTGTAATAAATAAACCATAATATGATAAATATGAGGGAAAAAATACTTTACACTAATGCCCCTAGAAACATAGCTTTGGTGGGTAAATAAATGTTTCCTAATAACATGGCATGACGAGGTACCCATGTAAAAATAAACTCTCACAAAGTAGAAAAAATTAGAGAACCAATGGGAAAAAATTCTCCCCCAAAAGAGAGAAAAGAAGAAGAGTGGACTAGAAAGCCCCTCTTGAAGCTATAACTAGCTGTAGTCAATCTTTATCCTACATAAAAATGTAGATATATTCCTCTACAAAAAATAGAGAGAATGTAAACATAGAATGCCACATGTAAACTATTGAAGGAGGTCCTTCTACAAAAAATGGCATCTCTTCTTTTAGGAAGAAAGAGACCCTAAGCTATAAAATTGTTGAATTCAAAATCTCTTTAGAATACTCAAATTCTCCAAGATCATGTTAGAATGTGTCAAACTATGATTAGGAATCCTACGCCTAACCTTAGAATATGGAAATAAGGAAGCATAAAATGAAGGAGAGAGAGTAGGAGTGTTTATATGTAACCTCAATACACCCAAATAAGAAAATGAATCTCAAAAGAAGTTTTCATCAAAGCAAAGAAAAATGTTCTTAATGGTGTCATCTACATCCAAAATGTGAGACCCCACAACAAAGAAGAGATGTTTGCTAGAAAAGTGTCCCAATAAAGTGAATCCAAGAAAGATATATAATCCTAAGAAAAAAAATCACTGGAAGATCATGAATGAGTAACGCTTAACTCTTTACTAGCAACAAGGTAAGGAGGAATCTTAGTGCATATCATGAGACTATATTGCACATCCCATAAAATGTCCTATTTCTAAGAATCGTTGGATGCTCCACATGAGATGGCATTGAACTCTAAAGTAGAAACAAGTACAAGAGCGTACATATTATAAACACTAATAGATGAATTTGCGAATGGGGATAAGTGCATGGAATCGTGGGGCCAAAATGGGGACTTAAGTGCCCATGTTATTCTTGAAAAATAAGAAACCTCAACTTTTACATATTATTTGAGACACCTAAACTCAAAATTTAAAGATGTTAATGAAATATGAATTGTAGTTCTTGAGTCTAGTTTTTAAATTAATAATGTTTTTTTAAATGGTCAAGTATAAGTAGGTCAAATGTCATAGATTTGAAGAGGTAGTATTTTTTTAAAAAAAAATTAGAGTAGATAGATTTCTGTGTGGCCAGATATTTATTTAGCATTGTTTATTTTATTTTTATTTTTAAAAAAAACTTTCGTGGAAAGTTAGATAATATCATATAGTTTTCAACCTATCTCTTTTTTTTTTAAATTAATTAATGAATCTATGTTTTTTCACTAATTTTAAATTTGAATAGACCCTAAAATATGATCGATAATGTATAGTTGATTGTGAGACTCCCCTAACTACCTCATAAAATATAAAAAAATAGATTTTTTTAATGCGTATATATATTGAAATATTAGTTTTATTTTTTAATCAACATTGTGTTTTGTTCACTAGTGTTGGGTTGGTTTTCATTCATAAAATTTGTCTTTTACTTACTCATATCATATTGTTTTTTCTACATTCATATGCCAAATGCTCAAATCTTTTACAATAATGACATTGGATGTTGGTTTTATCATACCTTTCTCCTTGATGATGGCTACGAAAATTGTTGATGGCTCTTCCTCTTGATCATGTGAAAGACATATGTGGTCTTGATGTTGGTTTTATTTCAAACTGAATAGATTATCTTCCACCTCTTGGTGAAAAATGACCTTTACCTTTGTTGTAATTTGATCTCCCTATTGTTCTATTCACCAAAAGTTGAGTTTTGAATGCATTTTCCAATGAAGATACCCATGAATGGTTTTGCCTTTGCTCATGTGATAGAATTGAACCCATTAATTTATGAACTGATAGTTGAGTTAAATCTTTATATTTTTTAATGGCCACTACTACTGAATCAAACCTTGCAGACAATCTTCTAAGTGCTTTTTATACAACCTTATCATATTCTATACTCTCACCATGAGTTGTGTACAAACTGATTCTATATTCTCTAATTCTTTCATATCAAGATTGTTAAAATCCCTTTTAAGTATTTGCAATTTGGAAATTTTAATTTTTCTTTTGTAACTTCGTATATTGTTTGTAGGCTTTCCCGTGTTTGCTTTGACCTTGTAGCAGCTGCAACATGTGGAAATATTGATTCCTCCGTGGTTTATTGAATGAAAAACAATTTTTTGGTGTCCTTCTTATTCTCCTTGATTATCTATTTCTCTATTTGTGACAGTGCCTGTTCTGCTTGTCGATTTGCTGGTTCAAGGAATCCATTTTTGACTAGGTTCCAAATATCTTGTGAATAGAACAGGGTTTTCAATTTTATATACCAAAAATCATAATTTTTTCCATTAAATAATTGTATGTGGGGTTGAGAAATGCTACCACTTATTCCTACCATGGCTTGTCCAAAAATTAATTCTCCTTCTATTTACTTTCTGCTATTAGAGTTTATCTTTCGCTTTTATAAATATCTGCCTCACCTCTAGTTTTTTTGTGAGTAGCTTTTTCTGGAATGATATGGACAGCTATAGCGTCTCCTTTGAATGATGATAGATGTTTCTGCGTTGAAAGAAAACCATTTACAAAAATATTTGATCTGCTCAGGATCTCTACAATGCTCGGATACCAGTTTGTAGGTTTTAACCTTGAGAAAAATAGAGTATGTGAACAGAACAACAATTTTATAGACAACAAAAACAAATAGAGAATAATAAACTTATATTAATTTTCTGCCAATTTGAATCAAACAACTTCATATATTCATATTATGCCAAATGTGGTATAGATTTTCAAACTACCATGCCAACGCCTAGCAGAACTCCGCTACTCTCTTCAATAAATTCATTTCTCTAAAAAATAGAGCATATGAAAATGACAGATATAACAAAAATAATGCATTTGGTTGCCTGTGCTGGAAACTCTCTGAGCAACTTGACAGAAAGAGAGAAAGCATTTAATATATATTAAAGGCGTATCAAATAACAGATGGGTAAAAGAGATATTCGGCAGAGATTTCTTTGTTGTCAATTACTACGACCATTCAATGAAGATTGGTGGAGGCACAACTCTAGAGTAAAATGATGTGACAGGGGAGATTAATATTTATTGCTCTAGAGTCCATGCCCACTGACATACACTAAATAAACATTCCCGAGGAAAAAGATAACAAATTTTCAATGTAGTTGTAATCTCCCTTTTGATTCAATGTAGTTGTAATCTCCCTTTTGAGTAACATTATAAATATTCCTGTCATTACAAATAATGGAATAAGAATTACGTTCCTTATTGTAAAACTGATATATTGAACCTCCATAACCCAATCAAACATTTCATTTTGGAATCAAATGTCATTTTGTATCACGTTATCTCATGTCAATTTGTCCAAAAATATATTTATAATTATATATCTAAAATAAAGAATCAATGAAAAATATTTCAACATATGTTATCAAATATTTTATAAAATAAAAACTTAAATGAGCCATCTTCGCATAATTGTAATAAAATTTAAATATACATTGTATTTTAATATCTACATAAGGATGAAATGATTTACTTGATGTGTTAATAATCAATGCAAATATCTTTTAAATGTTTCACATAAACAATACATCAAAAGAAAATGCAATGTTATCCAATTTTCTGTTTGTTTGAGTTCTTTTTGCATAGACTCAGTTGATCCATTAGTCCTTCGGTGTGATTCTTTTGATTTCCAGTCTTTCGGTCTAATTGTTTTGGTTTCCTTTGGGTCGAATAAAACTGTAGTTATAATTTTTCATTTCGTGAAAATCTTTGTGTGTATAGATTAGTGTTGTGTATTAGTTTGCATATTAGAAAAACATCCTAATATGACTATTTATTTATTTTTCATGCCTTAAAAAGTTTAATTTATGTTTGGTTTATGAATTTTATTTATAAAGAAAAATTTAATGTCTATCTAATTTTTAGAATTTGCATCTTAAATATCCGTATTCTTTTAGTTAAATAAGGTTTATTTTTATATATTTTTTAATTAATTATATTGTGTTTTGCAAATGAGGACCTTAGTAGTAAGAATGATTTTTTTTATTTTTTAATAGTTGTGATAAATTTGGATATAATCAATTACTATAAATTCATGAAATTATTTCTCTAAATTACAATTTGAGTAGACGTTCATTTGTTTAATCTAAAAATGAGTTTGTGTGATGGAATTATTTCTAATGATAAATTTTAAATTAGATGGTAAATTATTATGAAATAAGGATTTATAAGTTAACTACTAAGGAGATCATGCTTGTAAACTTATCTTGTTGATTGTAACAACATTCAATTTTATTAAATATATTAAATAAATAAGTTTTCAATGAATATTTTAATAGATGTATTATTTATTTTTTAGTTCAAATAATTATTTTGCATATATTTAATATAGTCTTAAAATTTAATTCTAAAACAATATTCAATGTTTCTTTATCTCCATCAATTAAAATCAGTTATTTGAGTTTGAGAATTAAATATACATAACATTTTTATTTAATGAATTGATAATTAATATTTTTTAAATTTTTGTAATACATTTGAGACTACATTTATCATATTTAAATAGAAACATTGATTTTGATAATATTTTAACTAATAATGATTTCCAAAATTTGGAAATATATAAAAACGTTCATTTGACCATTCCATCATTGTAGAGAAAAATTAAGAAAACAAAATATTTAAAAACAAACAACATAGATAATATTTACATCTCAAGGAATATAAACAAAGGGCATGAAAATTTAAATTAATAATTTAATTTATTTGACCACAACTAATATTATTCCATTGGGAAAATTTTATACCTATGAATTGACAAAGGATTTTACATCAAACAACAAAGAATTTTTTTATAATACTATAATCATTTCATCACCAAAACAGAACATATGTACGAAAAAATATCATAGAAATCAAGGACTTTGTTATCCTATTGAAAAGAATAAAAACCGAACTTTTATTTCTGGGAAATAATAATAGATTTTGAAAAACATCCTAAGTAATGACAAAAGAAAATAAATTTCATGAATTATATTTATAGACATGTCAACTTTCCATTTATGTTACATGGTCACTAACATGTAGAAAACTATTTAAATCTACTTTTTCAATCATATTAAATTATAAAAAAGTAGTTCTAATGTTTATGTTGGTCACTTATAAAAATTGATATTTTATTCCACAATGACACAAATAATTATAGAAAAATATTTTATGTTAAAAATGTTATTTAAAAATGTTCTAACAATAATAATATATTTAAAATATGATATTTGTATGTTCAGCTAATAAAAATACCCAATATTTCAAACCTGCAAATATATTAAAGAAATTATTTTATTTTAATTATTATTTTAATTTTTATCTTATAAAAATAATATTATTTTTTATTATTACATATATAATCAATCTTTAAAAATAAATGAATACTAAATTTTATCTTTGTATATTTTATTTATTTATTATATGTCTAGTTTATTAAAAATATGTTAATCTATTAAATATAATATATATTAAAATTTTTCAATTATTTAAATAATTTACAAGTAAAAAACATTAATTTTATTTGAAACTAAATCATTATTAATAATATTTATTTCCTTTAAATCTTCTTTTTCTATTTTTTTTTGGGTTTGTTTATAATCACCATACTAAGCATAAAGATGTGCATGATCATTACATATCTGATTTTTTTAGTCTTGTTTTTTAAAAGGAGACACTAAAATGTAACTTTTTTTTTCAAATTTTAGATATAAGTCCTATGCAAACAATTTTATTGATGGATATAGGCCACTGTGCTCATTTCCTATTAGTTTAGGATCAAAAACATGTATTTTGTAAATGAAAGCCGTGTTGTTTTTGAATTTGACTATATTTAACAAAGATATATTGTGAATAATATAAAATTATAAAGTATAATAGTTGAAGATGAAATGTGATTTTTTTGGTATTTTTCTTCCTTTTTGAATGCATGTGACATTTATCTATTTTAATATTTCCTTCCAAATAATCATGTATTTTCTTTTAAAATAGGGCTATTGTCATGCTAGACATATAAAATATCATTTTCGATCACACTGGTATAAGGAACATAGTACATATATAGAATACATATATGAAAAAATTGGAAACAAATAACTTTGTATTAATTGATATTATGGTTTTTTTTTGAAATTGTGTCTTTTCATTTATGAAAAGTTAGATGTGTCAGATGTAGTTCAATTATTATGTTTAAATTAAGGTAATATCACTTTTAATTGGTGTAGGTTCTAGTCTCGGATATATGAGGAGGCTCAGGGTTAGTTTTAATTGGAAACTTTTGACCCGGATAACAAAAAGGAACCTCCAAAAAGATACATCAGGGAACTGGACCTCCTCCTGGTTGGAAATAGCTAACCGAGAGTATAATGAGGAATAGTAAAAAAATGTAATAATAATGAAGGAACAAGAGAATCTTAAAAAGGAGCGAACAATAACAACCGCTTTTGAATGGAATGGGAACAAGCAACAACATAATATCATAAGAACCTAGTTACAATCAAAGTAGCAATCTCATAAATAACTGGTGCGGAAACTAACCTAGCCAAAAAAAAAAAAAGCCCATGAATTAAAAGATTAGACTAAGAACCAAATCAACCCTGTAAATAAATAATACAAAAACCATTGTAATCAAAAATAGTAGAGGTCCACAAATAATATACATTTTATTTTAAATGAATAAAATACAAAACAATAAAATCCCCTGAAACCCAAACTCAAAAATCATCCAAACTAAAACTTTCTTAAATAAACGAAGGCCAAGTCCCCAAACAAAACCATCAATTGATGAAGATCCATGATACAAGAGAAAAGTCCAAATAAAATTCCAACTGATGAAAAAAGAAAAGGCATAATAAGTCCCCAAAAGGTCCACACCCAAGAAGGCCATGAGAATATTATACCAAAGTGAGATGAGCGACTCTCTGAAGAAGTCAAGCAGATCCATCACACGTGGCACCACTCAACCCAACTAAAGAAAAAGTTCTATAAAAAAAACAGTCCAATGGTCAAGTTCCCAAAATAGTGGTGATTGTTCAAATTTCAAAATTGGAAGCCAACGATCCGGATATGCATTTCTTGCAAACGTAATCATCCCCATCATCATTATTTTGAAATCCACTGACCGGAGGCATACAAGGCGGATGTGACAGCAATCAATTCTAAAGAGGCGTGCGAGATTAGAGTATGAATTCAAAGAGCCTCTATCCATCAAGAAAGTCAAATCGTCATTAAAACTTATTGAAAAATGCCTCTCGAAGGCCATCTAATTGACAGCCGAAAGAAATATCTAAATGTCCAAAACTCAAGAGACTAGCCATAATTCATGCTAACATTCCATTTCAAATAACTACGAAAAATCTAATCCCATTGGTATACGTCAGGCATGCGCCAAGACCTGGGAGGTTACAGGATCGAACCGGCGATCATGCCTGCAGCGAAAAACTAGTGAAAACCTTCAATAAACTGAGCCGAAGAAAAATTAGGTCGCCAACCACCAAGATCTATACTGACGTCTTTGTTTCCCATCCAAACGAGGTTTCAGGTTCTGGTAATATGAAAGCAAAATGGAAGAAAGATATCAAGCATACCATCATCAGGACAATGTCCTGTCTTCCTAACAGGGAGTGCCTGGTTCAAAATCAGACTGCTACAATCATTAAGCACAACACCTCCGGGACCTAGTCTGATTGCAGGGGTGGTATATTCCATTTTAGATTCATTTATTATGTTGTGTAAAATGTAATTAAATATAGTCAATTATTCTCTTCGCTATGATTTTTCATGAATAGAATATACAATTAATTATAATAAATGGAATTTAATATGAGTGATTGCATAATTATATGCGTCATTCACTATCCTTAGAGGAACTATAGCCATCAAATTTCTTTAACTTATTATTATTTCCAAAAAATTGACCACTCAAAAACTCTCTTTTTACGTGCACTGAAATTTATAAAACTTTCGAGAAGGCAAGATGCAGGGTTTTTAAAAGATTGAATATAATATTGTATTTGTTGAACTGTGATTGTATAAATTTTTTTGATGTTATGAGCTGCTTTACATAGTTTTAGGCAAATTGAAGCGGTTGCTTCTTTTTTATCTTTCAGGCTGCTCGGTCATCACAACTTGGTATTAATGTTCCCAGTGGCAGTGCCAAGATTCTAAGCAATCTATATGCATTCCAGCTGGATCAGTTATCGCTTATATCTGCAAGTTCACACCGGATGATTTATGCTTACCCTTTACTCTTACTGGCCTATGCTGCTTCACTAGTCCATTCCACATACTAGCGCAGGGGAAGATCCTGGATCTTCATGTGACCTTACAGCATACGACTCACGGTGCTAGACTTGGGCTTCATTCTGGCCTCCTCTTATAAACACCAAAGCAACACCGCCACCACTTTTTGCACTTCCTTCACCACTATTCCATCCCTTCCGTGCACCTCCACCAGACAAGGACCTACAATTTCCATAATTTCCGTTGTTGGAACCTCCGTATCAGCGCTGCCGGAAGGTAACTATCTTCTACTGGTGCCGTCAAATCCACGCACTAGTTTCCCGATAGCATCTCCAGCAGCATAATGTTGAAGCTGTAAACGTCACTCTTGCCAATGACACTCGTTTCCATCAGCCACTCGGGCGCCCGGTAGCCTGACATGCCTCTCATTCTGGTTAAAACTCGGCTCTGTTGGGTCCTATCCATTAGTTTTGATAACCCGAAGGCGGACAACTTGGTTCTAAATTCATCATTGAGGAGGATGTTTTCAGGGTTATTTTTATTGTCATGTAGCTTATTATTGTGTATGGTGTAAATAACTTGTCAGAGTGTTTTTAGGTGCTCCTCACTAATTTTAATAAATTTATGTATTCTATGTAAAAAACACAAAATAATCAATAAATTTTAGTAAAATATTCTTCTATCATATACATAACATTACATGTTGATTGGTCCATTTCAAGATTATAAGTAAAAATTTAAAAAATATATCTATATTTCATTCTAACATTATTTTTTAAAGGTAAGATTGCTCAATGCATACTTTTTGCTACCGTGACTTCATATCAATATTTATTTATATTTCTCAAAATATTCTATAATTTATTCAGTGCTTGATAATGTTACCTATCATTTATGGTGATCTTGTTAAAGAACTTTTAATTAATATACAATCTCAATTTTTTGAGCTTACATGATTGAAATTCCATAAACTCATGTGCATGTCTAAACAAAGGATGTCTATATTATATGCTTGGTATAACATTTGTTCTCCTTAATTTCCAACTTTTATCGCCAATATATTTGTCCATATGGAAATATTTTCTAGGGATTGATCAATGATATGTCACATGGAATCATAGGAGCACATTAATGAGTGTAGTGAAGATACACGTCTAATATATTAATATCACATCCATTTTTATTTAGTTTTTATTAGTATATTTATTTATATTGCATTGCATGGTTTTAATGACCTTTCATATTATCTTTGTCCTAAAATTAAGTGAACAATAAAATACTTGAATTACTTTCAAATAGTCAATCCCATTTTATTTTTAAGGGTGAGTTCATCCATCATAGAAGATTGTATTTCAAATGTGATGATGACATTATGGATTTTGAATTAATAAATTACATATTATTTAAATTCATTTAAGATTGTAAAATAAAAAATTTAAAAAGCTCTTTAAGTGTCACATCATATAATATAACATATTTAAATGGATTAACTACATATAAATGAAGAACTTTTTAATAAAAGGTTAGTTCAAATATTTAATAAAGTGCCTTTATGGATGATATGTTAATTGCAGACACATCTTTCACATAGTTTTTGTAGCGATTGTTTTTTTCACTTCAACCATTTATGTTAAATTTTAGTGCTTTTTACTAACTCAACATTTTTCAATAAAAAAAATTGATCTTTATAATAAAATGATAGCATTAAAATATGTGTTGCATAAATATTGAAGTAGGATTCACAACTCATAATTTTATTCCATAAGTTAATAGGATGAAATAAATTCTCATGATATCAATATGTTGGTATCTACTCAGATTCATGGGCTTTGATTAAAAAACACATTTTTATATTACATTATTTTTTTTTATGATTTATTATCATATGAGTTTTCAAAACATTATCCAACCTCATTTATAGTATGTTTTCTATCTTAATAGTTAGAGTTGCCTCTATACTTTATTTACTTGGATTAAGATGAACCCACCTTTGAATGATATGAAATCTAGATCGAGTACAAATGAAAGTCTAGATTTCTCTTTTAGCAAGCACTGAGAACTAATAAAAAAACAATAAGACAGAACAAAAGTAAACAAAAACTCAAAAAGAACCAACTAAAAAAATAACCAAACAAATACCTAGACAAAAGGAAAACAGCCAATAGAATCTCTGAATGACCCAAAACTAAATAAGTAGAGAAAGAAACCAAGCTACCAACAAACCATTGCAGAACTAGGTTGATTACGTAGAACGAAATAAAGGTAGAGAAAACCCATGAGAGTCCAAACGGAACCTGAAATTCTAACCGAAGGACATTCCGTAAAATCACTAGAACCAACAGAACCATTTCAAGACACCAAAGGGCAGCAACCCAAAATTCATAAATTAAATCCTCATCTGATGTCATTTAGCCCCTTAGCAACAGTGAAGTCAGTATCAAAGCCCAGTAATGGCGTGACAAATGGAAAGTCTCCAGGTGATATAGATCTAAGTCTAGGGATCGAGCCTTCCGTAGAGTAGGATAAACCTTCATTGCGATCTATCGTCTTGAGATTTATAAAGGGCTGCCTTCCCAACTTTCTTATCCTGCTTCTGTTATTTTTACCAGTTGTGTAGAAACGCAAAGAATTATTCATTTCTAAGTGCCCTGGATTTTTTTAGCATACGCACTTTCCAATATTTCTTTACACTCTTTGAATCGATAATTCTCAATCAAAGTCCCCTTCTAAACTTGAGGGTTAGGTGTTACAATAGAAAAAGCTTCCAAATTCCTTAAAACTTACTTGATTTCACCATGTAGGACTGCCATCCTAATCTCTTCGGATAGCTACCCTTCCATTAAATTGACGTCGTACAGAAGCTTCTCAACCTCCTCTGTACGGTCATTCATCCATTATTATGTTTAAACTAGTATATATAATAAATCTATGCAAATGATGTTAAGATATATTATTATTGAGGCATGGGATGAGGAGTTGTTAATAAATATCATTACTTTGGGTTTTTTACATTCTAACTTTGTTTTCTATTAGTAAAGATTTTAATAAGTGTAATGTATAATAAATCATCCTTATACCACAATTATAATATTTAAATATAATTTTATAAGTCTACCATTTATATAATATTTTATTATAATTAAGAAATAATAAAAAGAAAGAAAAATATACTCATACATATATTTTAGAATCTTTGATATTGTTTTTTTAATAAAATAGTTTAAATAGAATTTATATACACTTTTATATGTTTGAAAATTTTCTAATGTATTATTCTACAAGGATATTGGTCACTTTTTAATGAAAAATTTGACCCATGTAAATAATTAAAAATATAAATCCACTATA
Source organism: Torreya grandis (assembly GCA_037957365.1). Taxonomy (NCBI): domain Eukaryota; kingdom Viridiplantae; phylum Streptophyta; class Pinopsida; order Cupressales; family Taxaceae; genus Torreya; species Torreya grandis. The sequence goes on along the minus strand of JARHVA010002915.1, from coordinate 715,708 downwards.
TGGGTGAAAATACCAACCCTAACTTTCTCGTTCTTGAATAAAAAATAAATCACAAATATATTTTAAAACATTCATCTATAATGTAAATATATATGAAATATATTAGAATATATATCTTAGATAAATCTATGTAAAATACATTGACATATACTATTTTAGATGTATTTATTCCACTTATATCACAAATCTAATATAATATAGTCACCTCGAGAATCATATATCTTGGAATGTTTTACATAAATTTATTAACCTATGTATCGTAATTATATAATAAATATGTAATTATTTAGGTTATATATTTTAAAAATTAAAAATTATATTTATTAATTAATTAATTAATATGTTTTTATGGGGTTTTATTTGTACTTCATTTGAGTTAATTCATTGTTTTTAATGACCAGTTTCTTTTTTAATTTTATATCACATTGATATAGATAATGTGTATGTTTTAAAAGGATGAAAGGTTTTTAATAATATATATATTTTTAAATTTTTTCTTTTTATTTTAATTTATTAGTTTAAAATATCTTAGATGTATTTTGTTTTATTATGGATATTTGTTTGTTAAGAAAAATATAACATTAGATATTGAGTATAAGTTTAATATATCTTATTTGAATACACTTTATTGTATAGGTATTTTATGCATGTTTGTGTAATAACCTAATTCTTTTTAAACACTAAGATGAAGCAACTATGGTGCAAATATTCTAAAGAGAGATACCATGAAAATGTAATGAGACCGATAACTGTTGTGTAGACAACATAGGAGATAGATCAAGTTATAATTCACTAATGACATCATTAAGAAGTAATTATCAATGTATTACTCAGATAGAGGCAAGTCAACATATTAATAATACACTCAAACACTCCTCCATGCACTTCCTATATGGAATTCCTAGTAGAACCATTACTAACTTATAATCTCACCTAAGCACCTATACAAACCATAAATCATATACACCTCATAGGTTAAATAAAAAATAGTTCAAAAAACAAATGGAAAAGGAATAAATAATTTTAGTAAAAGAATCAGCATACTAATCTTGAATAGATAGGATATACAAAACATAATACAATAACCACTGGTTGTTTTGAGGACTATTTCCAAAAGTAATAGAATATAAAGTATTTAAAAAAATATTTTTGCCCTTTTTAAATTATAATAAAGACCATATGAATGTGTTATCCATATGATCATTTTACGATGATAATTATAATAATCACTACACTTATATCTTCATACTAGATACATGACATAGATTTTATTTTTAGATTATATTCACATGTTAATTCTTAGAGTTTAGTCAAGACCTATTTAGTTTTAAAATGATGGATGAAACCACATAATTAGTCTTCACATCACCATCATGTTCAAATAAAGTTCATTCATATATATCATAAACCACATTTTAATCATTGGTTTAAAGATTAAATGTTCACATGAAAATCTTACATGTCACTTGGTCAATATGAGTGAAACACTAACAATCATTTTCATATCAGTATGCAATTCACTTTATCTTAATGCTTCAACAACCATGTTTATGTTTTGCATGTGAACATAGATAAAATTCATCCCACCCAATAAAACATTTAGATTTAGTTACCAATTTCATAATGAGAAGATAACCTAATATTTTGGACTGATTTTAGTTCCTTAAACCAATTAAATAATTTTACAACTGGTCCATAGGACCATTAATTTTACTTAATTCATATTGGTTATCTAGAAATAAGAATGATATCACCATTAATCTTAATAATCAATCTTGTTAATAATTTAAAACAATTGAATTAATTTATTTTTTGGTTAATTATTAAGACATCAAGATAAACATGCTAATTTAGACCCGAAATACATAATTATTCATGAGTAAATATCAATGGAACTGGTTTTCAATTAATTTAAATTTCAAAATAAGTCACTTTGGATACAAAGGACTCTTACAAAAAATCAATAACATTGCACATATTTTTCTTTGTTAATTTTATTGATAGATTCAGTCATGATTAATCAACATTAAGATCCAATAGTCCATAAGTAATATTAGTTTTGTTATAATAACTACTAAATTTACTAGGCATTAGTAGCCAACTGAGTATGTGAAATAATTTAATATTTTAACTTTGTAAATAATTAACCACATTATGACAAATAAAAACATACATAAAGTTTGATATTTTATAATACCTTTATTGAACAACTTAAACATAATAATGTAAATTCTTGAAGATAATAAAATAAAGATATGATTACAAAATCTTTAAAAAAGTCATATATTTGAATAATCTGAATCCCAACATCATCTAAAGTTTAAAACTGAACCTAACTTTATAGATTAATTAGCTATAAAATAACTAATCAAGTATGCATTATTCTTTTTTTTTTCATTTACGTTTCTAATAGAAAATATCATCCATAAATAAAATAATGATAGCCAATAAAATGAATAAATAGTAAGCCCATAAGTCCTTATGTTATATCTTAACTTAATACAAGTTAATCTATTATATAAATAAAGAAGAATAACTTGGGTAAAAGAAACAAAAAACCAATAAAACAAACTATATTTTCCTCGATGGATAAACAAATTCATATAACAAGAATAAAATATGTATGTTACATAATAGTTGTTCTTCCAACTGAACCTAAAGAATACAATCACAATCTTCTACCTTACTAAAAATATTAAATTAGAACATCAAATCACATTATATCCAAGAGAGAGAGATCAATACAAGAATCAAAGGTAAAGATTGTTATTACATAAAAGTTATCATCAAATGTTCAACTGAATACAACCTTAAATAAAATCAAACATATTGTAAATACTCTACTTTCAAGATCAATCAACACCCACCTCTCTAGTCTCAATGAGACCAAGCATAAGTGGCCCTAGACCACCCCAACCATTAGTTATTTATATATCTAGGAAATATAGTAGGTGAAAATAATGGATGATTTTAAAAGGATTATGATCTTGACATGAAAAATACATCAACTTATATAAAATACCAAATGAAAAGTCCTAACTATCAAGTATTAATCTCAAAACCAAAATCATTGCATAATGATAAAATAAACAACACTTTTATGTCAAAATCCTCATTATACATTTTACCATTTTCTTAAATAATGACTACAAACATATTTGAAAAATGTGTATCCTTGAATTGATAGGATAAATAAATCATTTAACCATGTAATCAAATTAAATGGTGGCCAATCCCATTCAATAATAAACCCAGACTAAAACCATTATAATCAAATGGAAGAAAAAACCTCAAGATGTTATTCTAGGGTCAACCCTAAAGTTATACTACAATCATAAGTAAAACCCCCCAATGATAAAAGACAAACACAATCATTATTTGTGATGGCTTCATAGATATTACAAAATCCATCATAAAATCTAAGACATATATAGTTTCAAACCTATATCATAATCAGTTAGGGTTTTTATAAAAGTAAACAACATAGAACCAACATGAAATTGAAAAATTATATATATATATATATATATCCAAAGACTTACATGTGTTAAAATAAGATGATAAAACTTACTTGGGAGAGTGAAACAAAAATGCAAGAAGCATGAATCATCTTTTTCCCCTCTTTTCATTTTTATATGCCAAATAAATGAGCTCACTATCTGTTTTCTAACTCACCATTACAAGATGGAAATCCTCCAAGAAAACTTCACATAAATCTCCCCTCATGCATGTAAAATAGATCCATGACTGTAAATGAAATCTCCATGAAAACCACTAGGCCACAATGGCCATTAATTCTATACTAACCCCTCAGTATTAGCCATAAGAAAATTTAGACAATTCCACCCCCCCCCCCCCTCTCAAAATTATGGTTTTCAAATGACATCAAACATCCAAAATAAATAATATAACCTAGCTAAACTCTCTTGACCCACTTCATGGAATTACTACTCAATACTTTAGATAATAGTCCATGCCATAATAAAATAAAAATAAAAGCAAGTCCCATGGTAATTCAATGTCCTTTTATAGGTCCAAGATATATTCAAGTCTTGACTAATATTAAGTCACAAAAGACATACAACCAACACCATTAAATCATGATACAATCTAAATAATATAATCAAATGCATAAAATATTAGGTCAATAATCATGCATTGAACATTAGTTATCGACTGATAATAAAGACTTGATCCTCAAGAGTCTAGATCAATCAAGTAAAGAATAATTGAAACTAAGGAAATCAAGACTACTCAATACAGAGGGAAATATCATCACAATAGGCAAGAACTAATAACTAACACAAGATGACGAACATCAACCATTTCTAAACAATAATCAAGAAAAACCACATGAATACTCACAAGTGAAATAACTGATCTCAATGAGCAAAATAATAAAAATAGAAGCTCAAAATTGTATTTAAACATCATGATGTTATCTCTCATACATATACCATTCCCCGACTATCGATATCCATAAACATCCTACCTTACCTATCCCTATAGTCACCAACTAGATCACCAATAATATATTAGATAAGATATGAATAATAAATGTACTAAGTAATATAATTGAATCAATAAAAAATTCATATTATACTAAATACATGAAACAAAATTCATAATAAAATTTAATAATCAAGTGTCATTTTAGAATCTCATAATAACATCAATAAAAAAATAAATAGCAATCTCTCCATAGACAACTGAATCACATATCATATATTTGAATCACCTAACAAACCTCATCAATATGCCACACATAAAATCTTCTGAATTAAAGTAGTACAAGCAATCAAATAATCCATAAAAAATCATTAGTTGAGTTATTAAACATTATAACAAAAAAAAATTAAGTGAAAAGTATCTAGAGTCATGACAACTTAGTAAATAATGATAGTGGTTTTTATCATGTTCTCTTATGTATTTGATTTATATATTGTTATATATACATACGTATGTATTTACATATCACATTGGTAGATATAAACTTTAAGTATTTTATTTTAAATTTTTAATATATTATATTGATTAATAATTTTATTATTTTTATGTCAAAATTACATTTTATGGGTATGGTCAAGATATTATGACTTTTCAATTGACTTATCAAATCAAAATGAAAAACATCCTAGTAACTATCAAATATAGACAAAATTTAAGGTTAAAATTACACTATTAAAACATTTTTATTGAGTTCTCAAATAAAAAAGAAAAAAATTAAGTGATAATTAAATGGACAAAGAATTTAAGGCTAGAATTTTCCTATAAAATTGAAATGAACATAAAGAACATAAGTGTGAAAAACTCAATCCATTACACATTCTTTTATAATTGAAAACTACCTATGGACATCATTAATATGCATACTACTTAAAAAAAAATTACAATAAAATATATTTTCATTTAATTTTAATATTAAAAATAATGAATTATTTATATAATTCAAAATTATTCTATATTTTATAATATGTGATCTCATTAAAAACATAAAAAATACATAATGAATCTTAGGGACTATCTACTTTTTAATTATATGTTCTAAATTATAATAGGTCATAATGTTTTCAGGTTTATAATTAAGGATAATACATATTTTTAAAATTTTAGTTTTTTAACAGTATTATTAATAATTGAGTGTTCACTAAGATTTATAAATCAACTAATTGAATATTTTACAAGCAAGAGATAAGCACAAGGATAAGCACTATTTTGAGCAAGAAATGAAATAGAAATATTTGAAAAAATAGAATTAATCCATGCTAGTTTATGAAGTCATCAATATATTATATGTACAAATTGGGAGTGAAATGCATAGGTCTATCATGAAATTATGTCAATTGTGATAAGAATAAAATGTAACTCCCATACCTAGAATAGCTAGCTAAGAGTAACTCTATCTAACTAACTAACTAATAATAATAATAATAATAATAATAATAATAATAATAATAATAATAATAATAATAATAATAATAATAATAATAATAATAATAATAATAATTTAAATCTTATGGCAATGCACACCTAAGCTAGCATATCCCACAAGTGTAGGTAAAATCCAAGTGAGGTAGAATAAAATATGTGTCATGTGTAAGAAATAAACCATAATATGATAAATATGAGGGAAAAAATACTTTACACTAATACCCATAGAAACATGGCTTTGGCAGGTAAAATAAATGTTTCTTAATAACATGCCTTGATGAAGTACCCATGTAAAAATAAACTCTCACAAAGTAGAAAAAATTAGAGCACAAATGGGAAAAAATTCTCCCCAAAAAAGAGAAAAGAAGAAGAATGGACTAGAAAGCCCCTCTTGAAGCTATAACTAGCTGTAGTCAATCTTTATCCTACATAAAAGTATAGATATATTCCTCCGCAAAAAACAGAGAGAATGTAAACATAGAATGCCACATGTAAAATATTGAAGGAGGTCCTTCTGCAAAAAATAGTATCTCATCCTTTAGGAAGAAAGAGACCCTAAGCTATAAAATTGTTGAATTCAAAATCTCTTTAGAATACTCAAATTCTCCAAGATCATGTTAGAATGTGCCAAATTGTAATGGCGTGACAAATGGAAAGTCTCCAGGTGATATAGATCAAAGTCTAGTGGTCGAGCCTTCCGTGGAAGAGGAAAATCCCTCATTGGGATCTATCGTCTTGAGATTTATAAAGGGGTGCCTTCCCAGCTTTCTTATCCTGCTTCCGTTATTTTTACCAGTTTTGTAGAAACGCAAAGAATTATTCATGTCTACGTGCCCTGGTTTTTTTAGCATCACATAAGCACTTTTCAATATTTCTTTACACTCTTTGAATCGATCATTCTCAGTCAAAGTCCCCTTCTAAACTTGAGGGTTAGGTGTTACAATAGAAAAAGCTTCCAAATTCCTTAAAACTTCCTTGATTTCACCATGTAGGACTGCCATCCTATTCTCTTCGGATAGCTAGCCTTCCATTATTTTGACGTCATACAGAAGCTTCTCAATCTCCTCTCTAGGGTCGGTCATCCATTTGTTCAGTTAAGGTGTACCAATTAAAATAGGGCAAGGGGCAGCCATAGAAGATTGGCTATGATCACACGTGTATTTGGCCTCACCCCAAATACCATTATTCTCCAAATGCACCATTCTACAAACATCTATCTTTCCTTTCATTGACATTTTCTCAGACTTGGATCCTCTAAGCTACATATGATAATATTGGACACCTCCTTTTTATTGTTTTGCTGCTGCTCAACAATTTTTTCTATGCATTTGCGCCCAGAAAAACACCCGGGGTAGATTTCCTTAGCTCGTTCATACATTACTTTTTTTTTTGGATCCAAACACAAAATTTGGATTTCAACCGAATGAAACTTGGAGGAGCTTTATCAACAACCACATTGACGTACATTCTATAAAATGTGAGTCTGCTTCTTGATCTAGTAATAGAATCAATGGTCGCAGGTGTCCCTATGGATTTCTCTATCCCCATCAAGATATTGATTTTCAAGAGTTCCAACGAAAGAACAGGGAGTTTGATCCACATGGGAACTACTTACCAGGACTCCTTAAAAAAATTAAAACCATACAAGATTAGACTGGACTTTCCCAAGGTCCAGGGACTTCCTTGAAGAATGCAATGGAGTTCCTCATGGCTCGTGAAGGTAAACAAGAGGAAACCATTGGCCATGACCAAATTCTCCACCTGTCCCTTCAGTCTCCCCATTCTTCGATTCCAAGCCCGCACCATGTCTGTATTATCCCTACATCCTACAAATTTCCCAATGAGGTGGTTCTAGTACTACTTTTATGCACTATCAATTACTTCATCTGGGATTTCTAATACCACGTCATTACCCAAAGTAGAGGTTAGGAGTTCCTTGCTTCGTCCTTCAGAGAAGGGCGTTCCCCTGATTAGTACAGCCTAGGAAAAACCAGACTTTCGCACTCCCCCTTCATCATCCTCTTCATCACTACCTTCTTCTTCTGTTTTCGCTCCTCCCCTATTTCCAACCATTGTAGTCATCACTCTCCTTTCACAAATGAATTGTTGTTTCTATCATTTAATTGTTCCTCCTTTCCTATAGGATACATTTTTTAAATTTCTCAATGGCTTTTTAAAAATATTGGGATTTAGCTCTATCGATTTAACCATCAGCCATACCATATCTCTTTTGATATATGGACACAGACTACTTTTATATTTGAGTAGTCCGTTCCTTTCATAATTACCGAGTCTAGGTTTTAGTGATAGAAAATGGAAGAACTGTATTTATACTTAAGAAAAATATATTTATTATATCACTAAAATTTCTACGAGATTACTTATCTTTTTAGGGATTTTTTTGGACAATACTTATTTCTAACAACATTAATAAAATCACTCCAAGATGGATCTTTGATGACCCTATATTCAGTGTCTGCATTTTCTATAACATGAACTTGGTGAACTTTCGATCACTGATGGACATGGGTTTCAAGTTCCTTTAACAAAGATACATTATATTCTCTAAACATAAGAATGTATGTAAATAAAATTACAAATCTAATTTCCTATCAAAATTTCGAGGGCATCATATTATAGTTTGCATTCAAACGTCAAGATATAAAAACTAACTTGTAATTTAAAGGTTGTGGATCGTTCGAAGGTCCTCTTTTAGGAGATATTGACCTGATTCTGAGTGTTTAGGGGATAATTAGAGTGAATACAGTTATGATTTCACCCCTTTTCTTTCTCAAAAACTCTTCAATCATTCTTATTAATGGATCTGATGATTTTTTGTCCTCCGCCCACATTTGTGTTTCATCACTTGCATCTATTAGGAAGATAGTTAGATGGATGTATGGTCTCCAATCTAAAATTTTGAGTGCATGGTGCCATTTTTGGGACACTTTTGTTTTAACTTGATTTTATAATACTAATTCAAATTAATGATATTTTTCTTGAAATTATATGATAGATTGTGAATAAAAAGGAATAATTATCCACTCTGAATTACAATAGATAAAACATGTCATATTATAATTATATAAAATTAATAGTCATTCTTGAATTTGCATTGAGATTGGTCATTTGTCGAGAGATTTTAGCAACTCAAAAACATAGAATGAATCAACTTGGTGGAAGAATTTCATTACCAACCATATTACTATGAAAAGTGCTGAAAATGTAGGTGATGGCTCAGATGTGAATGAGATTGAAGTCTCAAGTGCGGACATTGAAGTTAGACCAAATAAAGTAGAGGAAGATATCAAGGTAACCTCAAGCCCCCCATCTAGAGGTAAAAATGATTATATTTTAAGAGGAAGTTGTCAGGGAATTAGTTTAATTGAAATTGCTATACTGGTAATTATTTTTTTGGATCTAGATGAAAACAAGGACGATACTTCAATCATGGGAATAGAAAAGATAGATTCAACCAAGGATCTACTTCAAAGTTCATATATATCATAGGGTCCCAAGAAGTGAAAGATAATGTGGATTCCCAATTAAACTGAAGAAGTGAAAAACTGTGTCTATGGCTAGCTTTTGGCTAGGTTATGGGTTGTTTCTATCTTTTTGTTATTTTAAAGATGTTTCTTGATGGAACTTAACTGGTTACCTCTAGGGTTAATTTTAGTGAGCTATACTAAAAAATCCTTGGAGTTTCTTAGGTGAATTGGATTCATAATGGTGATGAATCAATTTTAAAGGTGATTAATTATACATGTGAATCAAGTGATGGAGTTCGTGAATCAAGATTTTATAAATATAAAACTTATATAAACATAAGTATTACTACATATTTATATTTATCTTGAAAAATTATGCATTTTTAAACAAATAATCCTCATAATTTCAATCTGTATGCAAAAGTTATAGCCTCAAGAAGTTGGCTAGTTGACACTTGACAGTGTACTCACCAACAGACGTCCACATGATGTTGATGGCTATCCACATGACGTTGACAGCCATCCACATGATGTTGACGGCCATTGACAAGTGTTGATGGCTATTGTCATTATGTGGATGGCCTTCAAAATCATGTGGACGTCTGTCGACAAGTGCACTATAACCTAGCGAGCTTCCTCAGAGTGTAACTTTTACATACAGACTCAGATTGCGATGATTTTTTTTGAAATTGCATATTTTTTCAAAAAGAATCTAAATATTTAATAATATTTCTATTTTCTATTTTTTAAGTCATTTTAGGTTATAGATAGATTTTAGCATATGCAGATGGTCATCAGCATATGTGTATGATAGTCAGCATATGTCAATATGCAGATGACCGTCAACATATAAAGACGACAATCTACATGTTTAATATGAGATGAATGTACCTAAACTACCTTTTGAGAAACGGGTGAAAAATATTTATATGAATGCATTTATTTTAAATAGTAGGCAATCTGACCCTAAAAGTGAATTTGCATCCGGAAAATTTAGGCGATTCCAAGCTCTTCAATACCCTAAAATTCGCCAAATTCAGATTTATAAAACTATAATATTCGTGAATTAATGAAAATTCGTCACTAAATTTTTCTCTAAATGCCTCCTTATATGAGCGGTTTTGGAGCAATAATTATTTCTGGTTTATTTTATTATTGTCTCATGTTGCCACTCGGAGAGGCATTTTATATATACATTAAAATTTTCTATTTTTCTTCCTTTATACAAAGTTACAAGTCTTTTCAAAACCTGTTTTTTAAAATTAAACAACTATTTTAAAGTTAAACAAAGCTAGCTTCAACTACTCAACATGTATAGCCATGCCAATGGAAATTATGTTTAAAGGTAATGAGTACTCAAAAATCAAACTATACAAAAGTTTAATGAATTCTAAACAATCAAAGTATACACGTGAGATGTATCGGGTAGTTGTAAAGTGGTAGCATATTTCAAATCACATCAATAAAGAACAAATGGATTCACTCGGCATACAAGTGTATCAAAAGCACGAAGGATGTTAGAATCCCAAATTAGATTTATGGCATGCATTAATTTATTATTTCTTTCTGGTTTACTTTTCATCGAAGATTTCTCAAGCTTTTAAAGATTCGTGGTTGCGGAATCTTATTCCTCGTGTCTGTTTGAGAATTCATCATGTGGCTTCCATGGAGTCGTATAAATGAGACTTATTATGCTTTCGAGTACTCTACTACAGATTCTGACTAGTTTATTACACAACCCAATCTCCCCTTTATTTATAAGGATACTCCTCAACTGCAGAGCCTCAAAACACATTACTCCGTTCCCTTGTACCCAAGTGTTCATCTTTTGCATTTCACTAAGGTATGATTTTTAAATCATGTTAATAGAAAGTTGCTATGGAATTGGTACTTCCTTTTCCGATTTGTTTTTTTCCTCTGGCTTTCGAAGCAGTTGGATATAATTTTTAAGTCGCTGATTGGAGTCGTTGCATTTGAAAAAAAAAAAATTATATTTTCTACACTTTGTTCGATTCTACTTCTGACTGTATTGCAGTTTTCTTTTGAATTGCATGTTGCTGACTTCCAATCGATTTAATTTTTAAGAATTATAATGAAGTCTCAACCCGCTTTGTATATGCTCCTGATACTATTTTAAAAATTGGGTGCTTCAATATTTTCTTAAATTGTATTGAGTCTTATCCACTATGTTAAGAGTATTTGGGCGATTTGATTATGGTATATATCTTAGAGTGAGTTTATTATTCTTTTAGTTTAGGCCGGTTGGATAACTGGAGTCTTCCGTCTTAATTTAAAAGTTCTATTACATAAATTGTTACTGGAAAGTTTGAAGAACATATCGTAAGTGCAATATGGTGTCTCTCTAATTTCCGCCAGAATTAGTTTGCCTGCAAGATTGAGTTGGTAACATGGTTAGTTCATCTGGAATAAATGCTGCATCAACCTGGACAGCTAAGCAAAATAAATTGTTTGAAAAGGCCATAGCCAAGTATGACAGACACTTCTGGCCGTTGGTTAAATGTAGCTGCCATGGTTGGTGGGAAATCCGCAGAGGAAGTCAGAAGGCATTATAAGATTCTATTAGATGACTTGAATTCGATTGAGATTGGCGAAGTGCCTTCCTCTAAGTACAAAATGTCATGTTTACAAACTTAATTTGCAACGATGTTATACTATTTCGCTAGTGAACATCATCAACCTCCATACTCCGAGCTTAGATGTAATTATAATATATGCTCAAAAAGCTAAATATGTTTCAAAGCTTTTTTTGGTTTGTTTTGAAATAACGTGGACCTGATTTCCTGCTAAATAATCTGTAACCTCACATTTTACATAGTTCAATTTAACAAATTGTTTGTACTTCGGCTTCTAGTCTGAATTTCGAGGTCTCAATAAACCTTTCCTTTCTCGCATGTTTTTTTAATGAGGGTGACATTACTGTGCATATCTTGTCCGAAAGACCTAAGTGTTTTTTTTTAACTAATTAATAGCGTCAAAGAAAAATGAAGCTGTGGGCTATAAAATCTGTTTTATAAAAGTCAGCTCATCAGATTTTTGCTGCCTAACCATTCAAGTCAGCATTATACTCCTGTCCTCTTATTTACTGTAGGCTCATTAAGCACAACGACCGCAATTCAAGTAATTCATTTGATTGCGGCCGTTTTGATGCTATGAGGCTCTGCGCTTAATCAATGGTTATTCCTTTTGGTGTTTCGTACTTTAATCATATTCCATAAATCAACAATGGATAAACAATTTTTTGGATCGCAATTTTTAACCTATAGTCTATAGTGTTATGGTGCAGGGGCATCCGGTGTACATTTTCTTTAGTTTTCACTTTTGCTTGATTTCATATTTTGGTAAGCAGTTGATGATTTTGGCAACAAGGGGCATACCTGAAAATTTGACCATTCGAGGCTTCTCTTAGCATCCATCTTGAATTCAAAGGGAGCAACGGTTATGGCCCTTCAAAATTAAAAATTTCATCCAACCCTCTATATTGTTCAACTACCTCTACCACCAATTCAAACTGCAAATGGAGTGGGATTTGGGAATTTTGAAATTGTTTTTAAGTTGTTTATGCAACCCATGGGTTCGTGGAATTGGAGGGGTCGCTCACACCTTGGGAAAGCACTATAAAACTCATTGTAGAATAGGGGCATTAAAGACAGAATCCACTCCAAGTAGATAAGAACCACTAATTCTATTTCACGGGAGATAGCATTTTGAGACATTTTTTTGCATCCAATATAACCAATGTAGACATGAGATCTCGTTAATCCCATGATGGATGCAAAAAGAAAATCTATTTTATGCTTGTACAGATGATCTGATATAAATTGTTCCATGTAGTTATAACATGACAATATTTTTGTCTTGATTTGAAAATTACATGATTGAAATAGATTGCCGTTCACTATACATGGTTGTAATGAGTTTGCAGGTAGTGTGATATATTGTACATGGCCTCAGAATAACCTTAAGCTTATTGGTCTTGAGTTTGGATTACGAATAGGTTATGTGTGCAAACCTTTGTTCATTTGGAGCCCAACCTAATTTACACTAGTGTGGTATCAAAGCCAAGGGTAAACTCCTAGTAATAGACTAGGTAAAGTGTCAAGGTAGAAAAGGGAAAAAAAGGTCTATATAAGTTGTGGGAAGACAAAAATCTAGACTTTGATCCTTCAAACAAGAGGAAAGACTGAGAGGAGAGCATAAGTATTGACCGGAGGATCATGGGAGTCCATAAACTAGAATAAGAACAATAGATCAAAATATGACTAAAATAAAGCATAATATATGAATAAATGATGAGCCACTTTTATAACAAGTTTGATGAAAGGCTCTGCAGGCTCTCTCCCACCAAAGCCCAATTTAAAATTTCTAAGTGATTCGAATGTCCTCGATGGTGTTCAACTAGATCTAATGCTTCCAACGTTGTTGATGCTTATTGTCTCCCCCCATAAAGGGTATGTAGAATATGCATGATAGATAAATTTTGGGTTTGGTCTTTCTAATGGTATGACAAACAGTGTCTTAAGTTCTCTCTATAATCTACAAAAAGGGTTCATTAGCTCTCTCATTACCCACGTTCAGTCCGGGAGTGGCATCTGTAATCACTTGTCCTCTAGTGGCTGGGATGTAATGGTGGTGGAGAATAATACTGGGGAGCTGTATATATGCAAATGAAGATCTTTTACCAATGTTGTCTCCTATAGCCCAACTTTTAGAGTGGACCCCAAACCCCTTATTCTTGCATCTCCTAAACCATTGGTGATTTTTAATAAGGAGGAATCTAGATTAGTTCTTAAATCAGAGAAATACTTTTATACCAAAGGAGTCATCTACATATTTGTGGATCACTAAACAAAAATTTATGATATCCACACCTAGATCTTGAATCATTGGAAACCCCTTCTTTTAGCTAGAATTCAAATTTATCGTTTTGAAAAAAGTTTGTTTACTATTGTTTTCATAGTATTGGACAGGGAAAAAGTTTAAAAACAATCATGGAACTTGAAACACCACCCCTTGGTTTGAAAATAATGGTCCTTGGAGTTCAATCCCCTCACTAATCCTCTACTTTTTAAATCGATCTAGGTTCATTTGCCCCATCTCCCACTATAATTTTAGACTAAATCGAGTCTAAAGGCTTTTGGTAAATCACTGGGTGGTTTTTTACAAATGCACCCAGATGTCCACCAGTTCTTTGTCATTAATTTTGCTATGATTTTGGTGAATATAGCTACCTCCAAGAATCTTCTCAAAAATTATCTTTACATGTAGGAGACTAAACCTAATCTCAATCCCTCAATTATGAAGGCTATTATTTTACTATCATATATGCTATGGTACTGGACATTTGACCAAAAACTATAGTCTTATAATAAAAATGGTCTCTTTTTGATGTAAATACTTCATTCCCATAAATCTTATAGTGTAGGATCCGAATGAAAAGTGGATTGCTTATGACAATGAGGATTTTGCCTCTTCTTCTAAAGATCCTTTTACAAATTAGGATCTTAAACATCATCCTCATTACGAAGAGGAACTACTGGCTAATTCAATGTCTCCAAGGAAGGTTCCAATCTCACTTGTTGTTCCCTATTAGAGGGATATCATAGAAATTGACTTTCCCTGGGGTGAAACTATCAATATTAAATCAACACAAGATAAATCACAACCATGTGTTCTAATTATAAACTCTTCACTAGTCCAACTAGCTAAAAAACTAGGAAGAGTGGTCTGAGGTCTAAAAAGGGAAAAAAAGAAGAAATATAATCCGTCAACAGTCCTATATGTCCCTCTACTCAAGGTGACCAAATGATGAAATTCAAAAGACAAGTGAAAAGGGTGTTAGGCCTAGTAGGTATGTGTGGCGAAAGATTCACAAAAGATTTCGGGGAAAGTCAGATAGGATTTTTTGTTGACTTTTGGTGAATGTTTTATGTGTGTTAATTATTTCTGCACATTTTTTTACCACTATAACATGCATCCCATTCTAACATTAATGTTTCATCTTTCACTCATTTTTAAAAGGCTTCGAAGCCTTTGAAAATATGTTTTAATGTTAGAAAGTAAAAAGTAAAGATCCACTTATATTATGAAACCTCCACTTTCATATAATTAATATAGAGCTCGTGATATGATAGTAAAATATTAAACACTAGCTTGTATTTGTAGCCTACATATGCTACAGACACATGCAATGTTGACTCTACTACCCATATAATACTATAGAAATGATCATATGCCTTATTTAAGGGTTATGTTGAACACAAGTCAACAAAACCTATCCTTATAAACACTAAAGGTTAAGATTATAACATGCCCCTCTCCTTCAAACCAATGTTGTCTCAAAGGTTTAAAATATCTTGATGCTACTATAATAATGCTTCATTCTTACATGTCACATGTTTTCTATGTGTATTCTTTAATTTGATCTGATGCTTCATAATTACCCTTATCATCAACCTCTTAGTATTTGTTCAAATTATTTAATCAGGTTTCAACATGAATATACACTCTCCATCAAGCTCTATTAGCTTTACTTAGGTTAAAAACTTATGTCCAATGACCTTATTCAAGTAGAAACATGGAATTTTGGATACGACTTACTTACTAAGGTAATATCATATTTTATGTTACACTACTAATCTTATTCAACACTTGATGATGGACATAATACTTAGGTAAAATTTTCCTATATTTCTTATGTCATTTCCTATACATTATCTTTTATTTTTTTAATTACTTAAAATCCTAATCTATGACATCAAATATCATTCACTATGTTATTGAGCATCTTTCTATTTCATGTAGTTTTGCATTGTGATATGTATTCTATGATACTATAAGTTAAATCTTATTTGTGTTGAAGTCTTATTCAACTACTTAAACCTTTATAAGGACCCTCAAGACTGAGGTAATGGATGGTGGATGGTTACTAAATAATTTTAAAAATGGAGACATTTTGGATTAGGTATGAAAGTGATATACCACCATTTTAGGAGTAATAGCCATTGGAAATATATCTCTTATTTATTTGAAGAAAATTAATGGAGATAAATCTTTAAACACTTGTTTACAACCTCATTTTTCCCATAATTTTTTGGATGATATGATGAGCTACATTCTAGTTCGATACCCAAAGATGAGAATAAATCAATTGAGAAATCATTGGTAAATATAGGATCTTGATCACTTACTATAATCTTTAGTACCCCGTATAAGTTTTAAATTTTACCCATAGAATTTGTTTCTTCTATAATTTATATAAATTTATATGACAAGGCAAAAAATTAAACTTATTTTTTAATTCTATCCACAACCACCATGATTACATTTTCACATTTAGGTTTAGACAATACTTTGATGAAATCCATCAAAACCTCCTCCCACAACTCACCTGGTATATATATAGGTTTTAAAATACCTTGAGTCTTACTTCTCTTTCCATTATTTTGATGATAGACCATGTATCCTGCCAAAAGAAATTTAATATTTTATTTTATCCCTTCCCAAAAGAAATTTAACTTGACAACATGGTAAGTATTGAAGAAGCTAGAATCCCCATCTGCTTCAAATGAACCTTAATATTAAGTTTTGATTTATTCCATAGGTAAAACTTATACTTATACCATAAAACATATCATTTTCATAATAAAAAACATAACATACTCAAATATTTTTAGAGTTTCTAAAAGAGATTTTCTGTATTTGTGTCACTCTTCAATTATGATCTTACAACATAACTACAAATTGAATTTAATATGGATATGGTACTCAATAATGAATCTATGGATTCATCTTTTATTATTAGGTAATTAGACACTATGTTCTGTTTCCACTTATTCTAAATTATCTCAAAGTCATAACCCAACATATTTTTTACCCATTTATGTTGTTCCTTCAGTGATAACAATTATTCAATAATGTAACTCAGAGTATCATGACCTCATTTAAAATAGATGTGTCTTCTTATTATGTAAGGTATCCTTTGTTTTATTTCACTAAATATATTAATCTTTTAATTCATGTAAACGGGATTCAATATATTATTACCTTTGAGTTTGTGACTCTAAAACTAAATCAAATGTCCCTCTTGCTTGAGTACTACATCCATACAATACTCTGATGCATCACATTCAACAATGAAGGTTTTAGGAAAATATGGCATAGCTAAAACATGATTTTTTCACATTGATTCCTTCAAATTCACAAATTATCTATTGGCTAAATAATTAAAATGGAAAATTTCCTTCGTAAATAAAATTATGAGTGGTTTTATTATATTACCATAATTTTTTACGAATCTACAATAGTAGCCTATAATAAGTAATAATCCCCATAGGTTCTTGAGGGTGCTAATTAATTTCCATTCAACCATGGCATTGATATTTTAAGGATCCACTTTCACACCTTCTTTAGATATAATATGAGCCAGGTAATTAGCCTATTTTAATCCATAAACACACTTGGAATGTTTTCCATTAGAATTACATTTCTCAACTTTATTTCGAAACCTTATTCAAAACATGCAGGTTCTACACCCATGTTGTTTTCATAGATTAATATATCATTAAATAACATGAAGAAAAAATTCCACCCCAATCACCTAAAGGTAAAATATATTAATATTTAAAACGTATATGGTACACATGTGAGGCAAAAATATATCATTATAAATTCATATTAGTTTTCACGCGTCCTAAATGAGGTGCTATTATTGTCATCTTCTTTGATTTTTATTTGATGATATCGTAGATGACTGTATAGTTTTGAAAAATTAACAGCATGATGTAACTCATATATATAATCGTCAATTTAAAGAATAGGAAACATTTATTACATGGTTTGGTTGTTGAGTTTTATGGTTGGGAAACATGTTCCATGTTTCATCCTTCTTGTTCACCATCATTACTACAAAATAATTATAAATCTAAATATGATGAAAAATACAGGCTTTGAATATTTCATATGCCATTCATGTGATCTCATTATTTTTCACATCTAGTTACCTTTAAAGTATAATATTTTATGCTTGCCTCCCTAGTACTAGTTGAGTATCATGATCATGATATGTTTTGAGATGAAATATTTTTTGTCAAATAATCCAAAACTGAATGCTAGTTTATAACAGGTATAACAGGTTAAACATCCAGGAAAGTAGACATCTTTTAACTTATATGGCTCTAATGAAAATGTTTTTTACACAAAGTCATCTACACCCTTGTTAAACATATTTTACATCTGATGAGATTTCACCAACTATAGATGTTTTTCACACAACCCACATAGTTAAAAAAATATACCCATCTAAATGAAAGTGTATGAAAAAATCTTACAATTTGATTTCAATAGTTCATAAGGTAGTGAGTCATCACACTCCCAATATAATATTCGCTCCACCTATGAAAATGGAAAGCATTGGGAAATTTAATAGGTAGTCTCCCGTGGTGATTTGGTGGTTGGCGACCTAATTTTTCTTCGGCTCAGTTTATTTAAGGTTTTCACTAGTTTTTTGCTGCAGGCATGATCCCCGGTTCGATCCTGTCAACTCACAGGTCTTTTCGCATGCATGACGTATACCAGTGAGATTTGAGTTTTCATAGCTATTTTAAATGGAATGTTACATTAATTATGGCTGGTCTCTTTATTTTTGGACATTTAGATATTTCTTTCGGCTGTCAGTTACATGGCCTTCGACAGGCATTTTTCAATATGTTTTAATGACGATTTGACTTTCTTGATGGACCCAGGCTCTTTGAATTCATACTCTAATCTTGTACGCCTCTTTAGAATTGATTGCTGTCACATCCGCCTTGTATGCCTCCGGTCAAAGGATTTCAAACTAATTATGATGGGGATGATTATGTTGGCAAGAAGTGCATATCCGGATCGTTGGCTTCCGATTTTGAAATTTGAACAACTACCACTATTTTGGGAACTTTACCATTGGACTGTTTTTTGATAGAACTTTTTCTTTAGTTGGGTTGAGTGGTGCCACGTGCGATGGATCTGCTTGACTTCATCTCACTTTGGTATAATATTATTGACATTGATAAACTTAAATAACATATTTGAGACATATATGGTAATTATTTTGGATTACATTACACATTGTACATTATATTTATCAAACTTTTATGCTTGACATACTAATAGGGTTTCTTTTACACACAACCATATGAATTATAAGAATAGAGACTCTCTATCCTATAATGTATGATTTTATATTAAAAACCGTTTAGAACATGATTTCTTCTTCAAGTTAATTTTAGTAATCCATTGTCATTAGTGTGGATTAAAAAAAAATGGGGTGTTATTATTCTTCATAGTTGAAAATGAATAATACATACTTTTAAAACTTTATATAAAAAATAAAATTAGCCTTTTTCAAGAGGAAAAATTGAATTAAGATAAACTGGCAATTGCATGAAGGTGTAATGCAAATCAGTATAGGGTAAAATAAGTGTATTAGTAATCATTAGAAATAGAAAGGTGACAAAAATTTGAACAACATATTCTGGAAAGGTGTTGACATAATTTTTAACAAAACAAAAATATTAACGAAAGTTATTTATAAGTGTATTATTTTTTGAAAATGATTAGGAGATGTCAAGTGATAAGCATTCCTAACAATGATAATTAATGCATACATAAAACTATGCAATCACTCATATTAAATTGCATTTTTTATAATCAATTTTGTATTTCATTCATGAAAGATTGTAGCAAATTGAAAATTTATAATTACATTCTATACAACATAATAAATGAACTATATTGGACACATCTATACATTCTTAAATTAAAGGGCATAATAACCCCAAAAAGACAAAGAATCAATTAATGTGATTTTTTCCCTAGTTTTCTCATTTACATGTTTAGTATATATACCATTTTTAATATCTTAGTGTGTTTGAATGTGATCTTTTAAGTCTAGTATGTTAATGGTCTTTTCTTTTTAAAAGTAGATGATTATTTTGGTAAAATATTAAAATAGATAAATGTCATGTGCATGCAAAAAGGAAGTAAAATATAAATAACTCACATTTCATCTTCAAATGTCTTATAGTGCAATTTGGTATTATACACAGTATATATTTTTTCAAGTTGATCGAATGCAATAGAAACATTGGATTCATTTCCAAAATACATGTTTGTAATTTTAAACTAATAAAAAATGGAGAACAATGGCGTATATTCACCATTAAGAATGTTTGGATAGGACTTTTATCTAATATTTGAAAAAAAAATCATATCAATGTCTAGTTGAACAAATAAGACGAAAAAAATAGGATAAAGGTGAAACAATCATTCACGACTTTATGATTATTATGATAATATTGATGCTCTAACATGAGACACTAAAAAAACAAAACAAAACATATAAGAAAAGAAAATTTAAATAAAAGTTTTTTTTTTAATATAACTTAATTTCAAAAAAAATTAATGTTTTTGAGTTGTGAATTATTCAAATCAATTAATGGAAACATCAATATATATAATACTACATTTAATTTTTTTTAACATATTTTCAATAATAATAGAGACATAATAGATAAATAAAACATGCAATTGATAAATAAACCACAAAATATAGTATTCATTTATTTTTTTAGGATTGATTATAAACTTAAACAAATAAATTATTATTATTATTTTTAATAAAAATATTCATTTAAAATTCATTGCATTCTATATAATACAAAAACATCACAAAAAATTGTAATTCAAAAGTTACATTGTCATTTAAATACAAACATAATTCATTTTTATAAGAAAAAAATTAAAATAAAAATGAAAAATTTTAAAATTAAATAATTTATTCCATTTTGTTGTGGGTTTGAATCATTATGTATTTTTATTAGCTCGACATGCACATATCATACTTTCAACATATAGTCATTTCTAGGTCATTTTTTAATAATATTTGTAGCTTAAAATATCTATGTAAAACATTTTGTTTCAATATGAAAGTGTCAAATTTTTTATTTGACCACCATAATTCTTGATATTAATTATTTATTATTTAATATGACAATGAGCATATAAAAATCATCTTAGATAGTTTTCTATCTGTTGGTGACTAGGTAACATATATGCAAAGTTGACAAGTTAATAACTATAATTAATGAGAACTATTTTGTTTTGTCATTGTTGTGAATGACATTTTTAAAAATATATTAATATCTCCCATAAATAAATATTTATTTATTTATTTATTTTAATAGGATAACAAAGTCCTTAAAGTTTTTGATAATGTTTTATACATACACCATATTTTGGCAATGAAATGGTTGTAAAAATATAATAAAAGTTATTTTTGTTTGATGCAAAATCCTTGGGTAATTCATAGGTTTCATATTTTCCAAATGAAGTCACCTCATAATAGTCACATCATACTATTTATAATTTTATCCATGATATTATTACACATATTTATTGGGGAGTATCCATTTATTTGGACACAATTGAAGCGTTGAAATGACCAAACCTCATCCCTAAGTTTGAAACGCTAAGATTGTTTTTTATCCTCTTTAACGTCACCTATGTTTGAAAAGATAAGATTGTGTGTTGGCCTCTTTGCCATCATCTTATGGGTTTGGTGGTTGATGAGGGACTGAGATAAATGATGACATAATATATATTGTAGGAGAATACTACTCATTCCACCTATTATACCATAGTTGAGTGGATTTATATTTGTATATAAAATAAAATAACTTTCAAATTTATGTTATTTTTTATATTTTAGAGATAAATTTCAGATTTATGTTTTTTCTTATATTGTATAAATTATTTATGGAACAGTTGGATGTCAAAGGAAGAACTGGTTCTTGAAAAAATTAAATTCTACATGTTTTTCGTAATTAGTGGATGGGTCTATGTAATTTTATTATGTTGTGATAAACAAGGGATTGTGTTATTGTAATGATTTTATAAATTTACTATTTTTTTTTTTAGTTTTATCAAATTATCGTATATATGTATGTATGTATGTATGTATGTATGTATGTATGTATGTATTTATCTATGTATGTATATAATGTGTTGCTTAAGTGAAAATATTAATGCTGTGAGTGAAAAAAATCATGTCAGCTCCTATGTGATTTGTTGTTGAAAATGGGAATAAGTCCTTGTCTAGATCACTTAGATCAATTAGTGTTTGATGTTACTATCACTAAATGTGCATTAATATAATGTGTGTGTGTCTAAGTAAACATTTTATTAATAAATTTTCACCTTAAATATATCTTATTTAGTCCTTAGAGGCAAGCCTTGCTGAATTTAAGACAACATCCACATAATGTGCATAAAATATAGATTGTATAAGAAACTTGTATATTCCACATATAAGAAGGGACACCTTTTCATAGCTTAGCCTTATACATATCAAAGGAAACTTTTTACAAACCTTAGTTTTATATATATATATATATATATATATATATATATATATATATATATATATATATATATATATAATGAAAAAGGAGAAACATTGAGCTTAGGAATAATTTACATATTCTTACCCAATTGATAATTATTTATTGTGTGAAAATATTTTAATCAAGAAAAAAATTATATATACAAGCATTTAGATTCAATCCCATATATATATAATATATATATATATATATATAAATTATAAAATTGAGATTTTAAATCTTATTAAAAGTTAAAAGTATACTAAAGTAATGTGTATATATTAAAATAAGAAATAAAAGAAACTAAAATTGAAATTTTTGAAAGTAATTATATTAATAAAAAATAGAATAAATTTAAATAATACATTTTATTTTTCGGTGGGTGTTTATGTTGGAATACCTTGCAACTCAAGCAATTATTGTTATTTAAAATGGAAATTTGATAGGGTATGTGGTAGTGCCATGCCTCCTAACCTCCCTTCCCTTATATTTCTAAGCTATGAATTATTTAACCTCTGTTTTGATTAATATGAAACACAATAAGATATATTAGAATGATTATTAAAAGTTGTGTGTTTCTGTGTGGGGACACACACACACACAAATACAAGATATACTAGAATGATTAATAAAAGTTGTGTGTTTGTGTGTTTAAGAATATCAAGATACATAGATTTAATATTTGTTCTATTGACTATTTTTTTTTTTAATAATTGAAATAGGGTAGAATCAATCTTGTGATTCATCTATATGTATATTTTTTTCTCTATGTACATAGGTTATCTATTGTCAAGACTAGAGATAAAAATTGACCTTATTGACTAAAGATAATGTTACTATTATGGTTAAATTTTTTTCTATGTGACCATACATTGTCATATTCATATTTCATATGTCTCTATATGTACTATATATGATCCTTAACCACGTGAAAAATCATTAAATCTACTCCTCCTTGAAGCCCTATATTTTATTATAAAGGATAAATTCCCATAAAAAATGTGAGAAAGTTTATTTTAGATTATCTAACCCCAATCACCCATGTTTATGATTGATCATTAAATATGTATCCAATACTCTAAAGAGGAAAATCATGAAAAACATAGTTATTCCCATTTGTGTGAATGCTCAATTATATTCCTTCACTATATGAATGCAACTATAAATCTAGATTTGACCCAGATAATGTTACAACTTGGTCTTGGTTCATATGTTTTAGACATGGCTAATGATTGCTCCTAGTGAAGTGATTTAAAATTTAAGAAGAATATTGTAGATTTTTTCAATGTGCAATAGTATACTCAATAGGTACATGATAATACCATGTTATAAATAAGTTAGACCATGATTTCTATTTATATTTGTCTAATTATGTATAAAATCCTATGCCACAACCATGCTAGGTGAATGGGGTGACCTATGTGAATAATTTTATTTTTATAAATAGTTGGTTATATAAAAAGGAAAGTCACATCAATACCAAGATAGTATATTTAATGTTAGCATTTGAGTATCGTGTTACTATTTGGGAGACACAAAGGAGATCCTATATTTTTGGAATATCTAGGTATGATATTTTACTAAATTACCATTTAAAAGAATGTTCCTTTAGGTGAATGTAAGCAACCTATAACGTGTATATAAATCATAATTATTATATAGGCGTGCCAGGATTTATATTGACACATATTTGGAGACACACAAGTCATGTAGCATAAGTGTAAGTGAATATTGGCATTACGAACTATCAGATATGAAATTTTAGTGTTAACAAATGCCCCTCTTTTATTATAGTATTATAATGTAATGAAAATACTAAAGTAAAAGTTTGAAGATATACCTCATTTTGTACAAAACATTTTCTCTTTGGGAGGAGTGTTACAATGTGAAATATACTCCAACAAAAAACTATAATGAAAATGTAATAATCAATTTCCTTACAATGAAACTTGAAATATGAATAAAGCTAGAAACACCAAAAGGAAAACACCTATATATGATTAAATTGTGTTGTCTTGATATTTTTTCGGTATGATGTTTCCTTGTCAAAACATTAGAGAATTATGATTCATTGGCGAAGTAGATGTAGAAAATAGAAAAAAATGGTGTTGAATCCCTAAATGGAAATTTTAACTAAGGAAAGGGACATGGATTCAAAGACAAATGTCACAAACCCATATGTAACTAATATAACACTGATATTTTAACTCCAACATGATAAGGATGGAACCACAAAGAGGGTATGGTATGAGTAATGTCTTTTTTTTGTGAGTTTTTATGAACCTAAATGTACATTACCTCAAAATCATCAATCAACCATTCAATACGGCCTTAAAAAATTCATTAAAATACATCTAAATAGTGAAAATGTAAAAATGGGCACAAACATACATCATTCCCCATTAAATTGATGTCAAATCTAATCCTATCATAATGTGCATGAACTAACATCATGCATAAATATAATTTAAAATAATTTTTATGTGAACATGAATCAATGCCATGTCGAACTGAGATTATCCTAAAAAATAGAGTACACATGACATGTACACATAATTAAATGTATATGATTATTCATGACTATGAAATCCATCACTCATGAAGTGTAATATTAATTACATATAGCTTTAAAATACCAAAATAATTGCCTTAATATTAAAAATAATGATGTTAGTATGATAAATAGATTATGTTTGAACTCTAAAATTTAGAGTTGTACTTTAATATACCATAAAGACTTTAGATTAATTGTATTCCCTGATAGATAATCCCTGTAAACTTTCATCTATCTTTTACAACATGTATTTAAAACCTAAAAATTTTCAACAGAACTTTGGACACATTTTGCAATTTAGTCAAACATGCATTTTAAGTTCAAAATTCTACCATTCTACGCCTCACATCCCCCAAGCATTAAGAAATTCTGACTTGGTTTTATTTCTTACCCTTCCCACATGGAACTCACCAATTGGCATGGGTTTTTTTATAATATGTGTCTCCCTCAGGTGCCACGAGGGCAATAGGACCTCCACGTGGTATCCCTTTCCCAATGAGGACCGCTTTCCTAAGTGGCCAACGTATTTGGGCACCAACACTCAGGAAGGTGAGTTTCATACTACAAACATGCTTGTAATTAAAGTATGTGATGAGGACCTTAGTTTGTTGAAATAAAAGAGGAAGGCAGCCCTCATGGAGTCTCTATTCACAAATGAGCATCCAAAATATAGTTGTTTCTAATATTTTCTATTCTTCCCTCCATTCTTTCATTCCTTATTATTTGTAGGCAAAGAAGTGACTAGATATTTAGTTATAAGGTCATCCAATAATTTCTAGTTGGGCAAATGATTAGTTAGAAACAACTCAGAATAATTTTACATGAAGACAAAATTAGTTTGCACTCAGGGAGAATATTCTCTATCAAGCTCAACTACATCAAATCAACAAATGGGCATATCAAACTTCATCATAACATGGACACTTTAGTTAGCAGAATGATCACTTTACAGAACAATAGCTTCCAGGCATGTTTAAAAGCAACTTATAGGTGGAGCATATTTTAGGACTATTCAAATTTATATTCAAGTCTTGTCCTCTTTACTTGATGTATAAGTAAAGAGGTCTTGCCATGTTTAAAGGGGGTTTTATTATCTTTTTAATTTTAAAATTTATATTATGTGTTTTTGACTCTGTTGCTATGGTGATTGCACCTATATAATGATTAGCAAACTCTAAGAGCATTAAACATATGGCTCCCCTATTTTAGAGCAAATCAATCCTTATTTTTACAATTTTTGTGCATTCTAAACATTATGTACGTTGATCTACTATTAGGATTAATTGAAAAAATATGGCATTTCTTCCCTTTCTTGTCAATGAAGTAAAATAGCAAATTATTCATTCATTATTGATTGGGTATCTAGTTTTATGCCTATTAATGGTAGTCATTTTGGGCATAGACTTAGATTATAAATTCATTTTTGCATTTTGATTTTGAAATCTTTTGCTGATAATATTTTAAGGACACCCTAAATTTATGGAGTTGATAGGAGAAGGTGCCTAAGTCTTTACTTGTAGTGTATGTTTTAGAAATTTTAGGGATCATTTGAATGTTTGCATTAGATTGGCATCAATGCATGCAAGCCATTCTTGATAGTTTTCTTTACCTTATTTACTAGTCCTTCACATACTATAATGAATAATAATATGGCATCCTAAGGAATTCCCTATGTTGAAAGCCACCACAACTTTCTCAAATATACCTAACTCATCCTACCTGTCCTACCCCTACAATTAATACTAGTTGTTGAGTATATTAAGTGTTATGTGCCTAAAGATGCATAAATGGTATATATATGGAATGTGTCTATGATTGGTCTTTAAATAAAAGAATTATAATATTCCTTTTGGTTCTTAGTTATTAACAATATCTTTAGGAATGAAGATTGTAATCAGTCTCCTATCTATCATTAGTAGCTTCTGTCCGATTTAAAAGCATTTGCTTAGTCCGTGTGAAAACTCTTCCTGAGTGGATTGACAATTTGGTTATGCTTTGGTTAGATTTGTGTGTGTACCAATAATTATTTAGAGAATGAACTATAGCATCCCTCCTCATGACCAAGCTGCCTTATAGGTGTTTTCACCTCATTTTTAGTAGATCCAAAAGTAACAACAAACTAAGAATATGATTTTTCATGGTATTCAAGTGATTGTCTTCATTCAATCCATCAAGATGTTAAACCCTTCCCCAATTATAATGGTAAAATTCAGTTTTATCATCTATGTTTTCCATCTTTTCAAGTGTGGAAGGATGAATTCTAGAGGTTTTCAACTAAGAAACAATAGAGCCTATCACATTTAGTGATTTTTTATTGATAATAGTTTTGTTTTTTTCCATGACATAAAGTGATCATTAAAAAAAACACATGATTCCTGACTAACAAGGATCTAATAATGACACATAATTAGAAAAAATGATAACTTGGACTAACTTCATCAATGAAAAAAAGCTATATTTGATTAAAAATTAATCATGAAAACTATAAATACATTATCTTAATAACCATTAATGGGATGAACTAATTATTATAAAAATGATACTATTTATTTAGCTGGAAAACCTAATATGTATTCAACTATGACTAATAATGCAAAATTATTTATACTAGATCATTATACAGTAAATCTAAAACATTAAATTAAATAATAACATTAAAATCACATATAACGAGAAAAATACTAAATAAAATAACAAACTAAATATAAAATTATAATGTTGCATAATATTAATTTGATAAAAATGACACAAAATATGATATTAAAAATATAAAATAAAATGACACATATCCCATAATACTAGATACTAAATACGTATCTAAGGTTCTAAATAGAAAAAAGAATTTAATCTTGTATATTTGTTTTTGACTTAAAGTGTAGGATGACTGATTGAATTGATGACACTATATATAAAGCTACAATATAAATTCAAAGGGAATAACCAACCATGAATGAATACAAATTATTAAATGGTGATGTTGGATGGAAAACAATGTGGAACATGAACATATACATCAATTGACAAATATAATAGTGTAAAGTGTAGGTAGTTTTTCTTAAAGTGGTGATAAATAGAAATGCAACTTCACATCAAATATGAATGTAGATAGGTGTTTTAGAATAACTACATAAATAATTCACAATTCATGTATATAATATCAATGATTCACAATTGGGAAAATGCATTTAATTAATGTAACTGTAGGTGCACATGAGTATATCGTTAGTACTATGATTATAACATAATTGAATATAATTATTAACTAATAGAATGTAAATTTAGAGAATAAAATTTAGATGACAAGCATGAATTACACATGTATGAAGAGAAAAAATAAGAATTATTATTAGTATGGGAGATATATAATGTCTACATGTATACATTCAATTTTTACCAAGAACTAAATGATATACTTAATGGTAAATGTGAAGACAATTAAAATTCCCCATTTCTCTTAATAATTATGAAATAATATTAAACCTCCCACAAAAAATTCACTAAGGTAAAAACTAATGATAATTGTGAAACTATCGATAAATTTTTTATTAGAAAATAAATTACCTAAATATGGACAACATAAAACTATGGAACTTTCCTTGGAAACAAATTATTATTCCATCTAAAAAATATGCACTTTGATACCAAAAATCAAATACTATTTTAAATTACATAACAAAATCTTGCATTTCTTTATTAAACAAAAAAAATGGTTACATATATGCAATGAACTAATACAAATTATAAATCAAGACATATCATAAATAATATGTAAAATACATATTGTATATGGGTGAGTTCTTCTCATAACTCACGTAAAAATAACAACACTAACAATAAAATCAATGTGATGTGATAGCGAAATAATATTTCTGAAACAATTTCAACTACATCTGTCTCTTATCTAGCATATTAATTTTATTTTCCCAATACTTAAACCCTTTATTTGTCCTAAGTATCACTATCATCACTCCACTTGTATGATCTAATAATAATTTTTTTCAATGGATTATATCCTTGATTGCATATCTCTAATAACATTAAGTACTCCATCTAATATCATAGAAATATTAGTTTTTAAAACTTATCCTAATACTATCTTTGTAGGTATTTTGTCTCTATATTGACACTCTTTCCCTATTCTTGTTACTCTCCATCAAAATTTTATGTCGGAAATGACTCAATCAAAATCATACAACTATAACCTTTAGCATGTATGTGGATATGGGTTTCCACTTTATGGCTAGCACAACCCTTCGATAATTCATATAATCATTTATTTTAATTCATATTGGTAGTAGGGTTAGAATGGGATGTGTCCACAACATATTTAGGCTATATATTGGAGATAGTAGTTAGTAGTTGATCACCATATTTAAAATTTTGTTCTTATTGTATAATTGTATAGGGATCCCCATTAAAGTACTAAATTTTGTCATATGTGATCTATTGTTGTGACTATAATTTATTTTCAAAAACATTTAATTACAATAAGTATAATATTTTTGGTTTAGTTAATAACGTGAACATAACATATTTATAGAGAATGTCTTATATCTTCCAATTCATCCTTACTTTTTGTATAATTATTTTAATAAACTTGTAGAATAATTATAAAATATGTAGTAACAAATTTAAAGGATAAAAATATATAGTGGGGGTTTATTCTTTAATTTTATCAACTACTGGTGAACATAGGCCAAATCCAACTTATTCAAATTTTAGTTAAAGGAAAAAATAGAAGTCATTTTTTTCAAGTTTTGGTATGAAATAATTACAAATTAAGAGTTGCCAGAAGGGTTTGAAAATTCAATTTAAAACTCATACAAAAAAATATTTGGATTTATAAACATGAATTAGTCATAAATATGTTCTGGATTTTAGTTTGATAGATCACAAAGTGATAAATATTGAGTATTGTGTTCAAAACATACAATCTAATGTGGGCACAATCAAATGACAGTTATCAAATATAATTATCCATTTAAAAATAAATTAAAAAATAATTACTACTACATATCCCAACCAAGGTGGATCATTTATCCATCTCAATCCAAATATGAGTACATCGTAATAAAAAAAAATGATGCCAAAAATGGAAACGCCTAAGTTTTATGGGAAGGATTGGATCACATGGATCAACCAAATGGAGTAATTTTTAAAAGTACATCATATTTAATGTAGAAATAAGGTGGTAATGGAATACTGATATCCATAAAATTAATAATTATTTTGGTCTCAATGGTTATGCACTTAAAACAAACAAAAATCTCTCAATGTCACATTATTTTTTACATAGGAATTGAAAACACACTATAGAATTAATGTTGTGGAAAAATATTTAATTAAATTTTTAAATTTACATAAAATAGGATTGGTTAAGTATTATATTCATTAATTCCAAATACTATCCCTAAATTTATAGATTATTACAAATTATATCCTCTATGAATTATTTCTTGGTGGTATCTAGAACTAAGTTCAACATGAGATAGACATGTGTAATACATTTATTGTTTTTTATTATATTTCGATTGATCATAAGGAAAATAAAAAAATATTCTCAATAAAATATAGATATTAACTAATATTAAATACTCTGTCATATTAACACCATCATTCTATTATCACACCATGTTGACACCTCAATAAATTGAATAAAAATGGAGAAAAGAATTATGTTTGAAATTTCATGTGAAATAAAGTCATGAACATTAATGTGTTGAAACTAAGTTTTTATACATTGAGGATCAAAATGAAGAAGATGAGAATGGATAAGGTGCACTAGGGGTTGGTGATCATCTAGGGAACTAGGTAAGAGATCCACAACAACAAAATGTTTACAATGCACTTTTAGGTATTGACACTCAGAAAACATTTAATGTAGTAGGTTTATTTAAAGGTTAAAAATGAAAATATTTATTGACTTAAGAAATAATCATAACTTTTTCAACCATAAGTAAAAGGTGTGTACTTTACTAAATGTTTATCCTATGATAAATTGGCAATAAGTTTTTTTTAAATAATTTGACAAAATATATTTCCTCCCAAAATATATTGTGATCATGCTATTCAACTACTATTAGGGAGGTAACCATCAAATGTTAGACTTTATAGGTAACTAGATGTGCAAAAGCATGAGATCGAAAGAATGGTATTAGAAATATTCAAAGCATATATTTTGAATCATATTCACATTTATTATTATTTTTTTGAATGATAGTGTGTAAGAAGGATGAAACTTGACACAAGTCTTTAAACCATAAATAAATCAACAATTAAACCAAGTAATATATGTTTCCTATTTTTACAATTGATGATTTTCTAGAAGAGTTACATTGTGATATTAATTTTTCAAAACTATATTTTTATCTAAGATATCATCAAATCAAAATCAGGGATGAGGATATACATAGGACCTAATTTGGGAAACAAGAGGGTGAATATGAATTTTTGATGATGTCTTTTGGCCTCACAAATGAAACATATACATTTTATATTTTTATGAATCCTACCTCTAGGCAATTTGTGAAGATGTTTATGTTGGTGTTATTTAACGATATCTTAATATACAAAAAAATATGTGTGGAAAATTAACATCATGTCAATCAAGTTTTGGAAATTCCTGAACACATCATTATAATGTAAATACTTCCAAGTGTGCTTATGGATCAATGCCATGGTTAAATCAAAAGTACCAAGAACCCACCAGAGCCTATGGGGAATCTTAGGTATTACATGATACTATTATATATTTTTAAATAATTATTGTAGCATAGTAAAACCACTCACAATGTTATTCAAGAAGGATTGTCTCCTTTTTTTATTATTTATCCAATAGATTATTTAAGAATTTGAAGGAAACCATGTGCAGAAAGAAAGCTTTAGACACCCCTTATTTTTCAAAAACCTTAATTCTTGAATGTGATGCATTAAGGTATTATATGGGTGTAGTACTCACGTAAGAGGGATGTCTTGTTTAATTTTAGAGTCACAAACTCAAAGGTAAGAATATATTAAATCCCATTTATGATAAGTAAATGATGGATATCATTCATGTGTTTAAAAACAAAATAACTTATATAATAGGAAGGAACTTCAACATGAAAAAAGATCGTGACACTCTGAAATACTTATTGGAGTAATGGTTATCATCATAGGAATAACATAGATGAGGCAAACATATTTTTGGTTATCACTTTGAGATAATTACAACAAATAGAAGGCATATTTTGTGACCAATGCCCTATCAAGAAGGGATAATTCCATAGAGGCACTATTGTGTACCATGTAGATGTTACATGTATATTGGGTTGATGTTGTACGATCATAATTAAGGAGTGACATAAATACACAAAATATCTTTTAGAAATGCTAACAAGATTCAAGTATGTTATAATTTTTATTATTAAAATAAGATGTTATATGGTATAAAAATAGGTTGTACATATGGAATAACTCAACCCTTATATTTTATGTTCTTTTCAAGCTCTATGCATCTCCAGTGAGTGGGGATTTTGGCTTCTTGAAGACTTATCATACAGTCAAGTAAGATTTCTTTTGAGAAGGGATAAAAATGGATATATAATCTCCTTGGGTAGGATGCATGGTCTATGATCAAAACAAGTGAAAGACAAGACCCAAGGTATTTTTAAACCTCTATATATTCCAAGTGAGACATGGGAGGAGGGTTTCATGGTTTTCATCAAAGGATTGCCTAAACCTAAAGTAAAAAATGTAATCATGGTGGTTGTGGATTGAATAACAAAGTAAGCCCAATTTGTCACCTTATCACATCAATTTGTATAAATTATAGTAGAAACATTTTTTATGAATAAAACTCAGAAGTTATATGTAAGCCCAATTTGTCACCTTATCACATCAATTTGTATAAATTATAGTAGAAACATTTTTTATGAATAAAACTCAGAAGTTATATGGGACACCAAATATTATAGTAAGTGATCGTTATCCTATATTTATTAGTGATTTAAAGATCGATTTATTCTCATGTTTAGGTATTGAACTTGTGCATAGATCATCATATCATACCAAATATGATGGACAAAATGAGGTGATAAACAAGTGTTTGAAGAGATATTTCCATTAATTTTATTTAGATAAATAAGAGAGATGGGTCCAATGGCTACTACTTGTAGAATGGTGGTATAACATTTATTTCTATATCTCATCCAATATGTGTGTGTGTGTGTGTGTGTGTGTGTGTGTGTGTGTGTGTGTGTGTGTGTGTGTGTGTGTGTGTGTGTGTGTGTGTATTACATAATGTGGGTAAAATCCACCATCCATCAACTCATTTTTGAGGGTCCCTCAAAGGGTTAAAGTAGTTGAATAATACATTTGACACATATAAGATTTACCCTATAGTCTCATAGAGAACATGACATCAACACAAAAGGTCATGTAGTATAAAGTTCAGCGACATCATATTGAATAGATTTTTAAAGTTGTAGACTAGGATTTTAAGTAATTACAATCATATTTAAGCCAATAAAATTGAAACAACATAATAAAGATGAAAAACTTTCACCCAAGTATTATTGTCATCATCAAGTGTTGTAGAAGATTAATAGTATAACATAAAATTAGATGTTACCTTAGTAAGTAACTCATCTACAGACTTCCATGTTTCTACGTGAATAATGTAATTGGACATAAGTTTTTCACCTAGGTAGAATTACCAGATCTTGATGAGGAGGGAAGATTCATGTTCATACTTGAATAAATCTTTCAGACACATACTAAGACATTGAGGATGAGGCTAATTACTAAGCATATAATCAAGTGGAAGAAAACATATAGTGAAGACATGACATGAGAGAATGAAGCATTTTTACAGTAGCATCAAGATATCTTTGATGATTGGGACAACATTGGTTTGAATGGGATGTGCATGTTATACTCTTAACCTTTAGTGTGTATGGGTATATTTTTTTCTGACTCTTGTCCAACATAACACTTCAATAAGACATGATCATTTCGATACTTTTATATTGGTAGTAGGGTCAGCATCACAGATGTCCATAGCATATCTAGGCTTCCCATAGGAGCTCGTCTTTAATATTTATCATCATATTTCAAATTATTTTATAATTATATAATTGAAGAGGTTTTGTACATAGAATAGCTCATCATTTATTCATATATTATGCTCTATTTTAACCATATTGTGATCTATCATTCTAATTCTATTTTATTTGTGAATAACTTTCATTACACAAACTATCTGGGATCCCATGATCCTATAGTCAATACTTGTGCACTCCTCTCATTCTTTCCTCTTATTTGAAGGCTCAAAGTCTAGTGCTTTTTCTACCCACAACTTATATAAACCTTTCTTTCCCTCTTGCACCTTCAAACTTTTCCTAATATGTTACTAGGAGCTTAACCTCTTTTACGATACCACATTAGTACAGAACTGGGGAGAGCTGCAAGTGAGCAAACGTCTGCCCACATAGCCTAGTCCTAATCCACACTCATGACCAGCAAGCATAGGCTTATTGTGAGGCCAAATATATTATATCGCACTACCTGCAAACACATTAGAACAATTTATAGTGAATGACAATTTCGTTCAATAATATAAATGCCAAATCAAGAAAAAAATAATGTCATGTTATAGCTACACAAAAAAAAATTATATCAGATCATCTGCTCAGGCATGAAATAGTTTTTCTGTTTGCATCCATCATGGATTAACGAGCTCTCAAGTTTACAATGATTATATTGGATGCAAAAATGTCTCAAACTGTTATCACCTCTCAAATGGAATTTTTTGTTGTTATCTACTTGGAGTGATGCTCTTTTTAATGCCTTTATTCTACGTACATTTTTATAGTGCTTTCAATGTGGGAGACCCTTTCAATTCCATTAACTCATGGGTTACATAAATAACTCAAAACAATTACAAAATTCTCAAATCCCGCTCCATTTGTATTCTGAATGGATGGTAGAGGTAATTGACCAATATAGAGTGGTGGATTCGATTTTATTTTTTAAGGCCCAGAACCAGTGCCCTTTTTGAATTCAACATTAATGCTAACAGAAGCGTCGAATGGTCAATTTTTAAAATATGCCCCTCTTCGCCAGAATCTGCACCTAGATACCAAAATATGAAATCGAGCAAAAGTGAAAACTAAAGTAAATGTCCACACGATGGCCCTGCATCCTAAGACTATAGGTAAAAAACTGTGATCCGTAAAATTATATATGCCCCCAATACATTTGTACCAGAATCTCTAAGCTCTCGGAATATGTTGTTGATTTATGGAATATGATTTAAGTAGAAAACACCGAAAGGAATAACCATTGACTAAGCACAATCCAATGAATTACTTGAAGTAGTAGCTAGTTTAAACTCACTCGGTCTGCTTAATGGGCCTACAGTAAATAAGAGGACAGAAATATAATGCTGACTTGAATGGTTTGGTAGGAAACATGTGATGAACTGATTGTTATAAAATAGATTTCATAGTCCAAAGCTTCATTTTTCTGCGACGCTATTAATTAGTTAAAAACAATACCTACGTTTTTCTGCTAGTTAAATCTCAAGCCCTTTGACAAGATATGGACAGTAATGTCACCCTCGTTCAAAAATATGCGAGAAAGAAAAGGTGTATTGAGACGTCAAAATTTAAACTCGAAGCCGAAGTACAAATATAATGTTAAATTGAACTAACAAGCATACGAGGTTGCAGAGTATTTTGGAGGAAATCAGGTACATATTAATTCAAAATAAACCAAAAAAAGCTTGGAAACAGTTTTAGCTTTTTGAGCATATATTATAATTACATCAAAGCTCTGAGTATGTAGGTTGATGATGTTCACTAGTGAAACAGTATAACATGGTTGCAAATAAATAAGTTTGTAAACATGACCATTTACCCTGTCTCCCTAGTTGCTAGAATTGCCACCTTCAGAATCCTTCCCATTGCTAGTTGTCTAGAAGTTAGATCCAGAGGATTTGTACTTGGGGGAAGGTACTTCGCCAGTTTCAATGGAATTCAAGTCATCTAACAAAATCTCGTAATGTCTTTTGACATCCTCCGCGGATTTTCCACCAACCATGGCAGCTACATTTAACCAACGATCAGGAGTGTCTTTGTCATATTTGGCTATGGCTTTTTCAAACAATTTATTTTGCTTGGTTGTCCAGGTTGATGCAGCAGTTGTTCCAGACGAACTAGCCATGTTACTAACGCAATCCTGCAGCAAAACTAATTCATGCGGAAATTAGAGTGACACCATATTGCACTTACGATATATTCTTCCAACCTTCCTGTAGCAATTTTTGTAATACAACTTCTTAAAGACGGAAGATTCCGGTTATCCAACCAGCCTAAACTAAAAGAATAATAAACTCGTTCTAAGATATATACCAGAATCAAATCACCCAAATAATCTTAACATTGAGGATAAGACTCAAAACAATTTTATAAATTTTGAAGAACCCAATTCTTTAAAATAGTATCGGTAGCACATACAGAGCTGGTTGAGAATTCAGTATAACTCTACACCCAGTTAGGACACTATTTTGAAAATAATAAATCAATTAGAAGTTAGCTACATGCAATTCAAAAGAAAACTGCAATACACACAGAAGTCGCATCAAACAAAGTGTAGAAAATCAAGTTTATTTTTGTCGAATGAAACGACTACAATCAGCGACTTAAAAATTACATCCAACTCCTTCGAATGCCAACGGAAAATATATATATATATATATGAAAAGGAAGAACTAACTCAATAGAAACTTGCTATTAACATGACTTTAAAATCGTACCTAATTAAACAGAAACCACGGACACACTTAATGAAAGACAAAAGATGAACACTTCGGTGCAGCGAAGCGGAGTAATGTGTTTTGAGGCTTTGCACTTCAGCAGTGTCCTTATAAATAGAGGGGAGATTGGGTTGTGTAGTAAACTCTTGTCAGACTCTGTAGTAGAGTACTGGAAAGAATAACAAGTCTCTTATCTCTATGACTCCGTGGAAGTCACATGATGGATTCTCAAATAGACAGGAGGAATAAGATTCCACAACCAGGAATCTTGTAAAGTTTGCTAAATCCTCGTTGAAAAGTAAACTAGAAAGAAATATAAAAGTTAATGCAAGTCATACATGCGATTTGTGATTCTAGCATCCTAGTTCGTTCTTTTGACACACTTGCATTCCAAGTGAATCCATTTGCGCTTTCTTGATGTGATTTGAAATATGCTTTCCCTTTACAACTGCCCGATGCATCTCACCTGAATACTTTGATTGTTTAGTATTCGTTGATCTTTTGTATTCTCTGATTTTTTAGTACTCATTACCTTTAAACAAAATATCCATTGGCATGGCTATCCATGTTGAGTGGCTGATGTTAACTTTATTTAACTTTCTATATATATTTGAATGATGACGCTAAAAAAGGGGTTTTGAAATGTCTCCCAGCCTTCTACAAAACAGAAAATGATAAAACTTTGAAGCATACATAAAACGTCTATCCCAATGGTAATTATGGGACAACAACAAAATAAATCAAAATTAATTATTTCTTCAAAACCACCCAAATAAGGAGTCAGCCAGTTATCTTCCATTGAGAACCAGGCTTAAAACAACTTAATTCTAGAAACCAATAGCATTTTGCCCAAAAGAATGCAACCTGCCACAACGCAGCCAAAATCTAGCCATAGACACAATGTTTCATTTCCTGGGTTCAGTTGGGAATCAACATTACATTTCATGTCTTGTGACCCTATGATAGATATGACCAACATTACCTTTCATGTCTTGTGACCCTACGATATATATGACCTTAGAAGTATGGTCTTTGTTGAATCTATCTTTTCTATTCTTTTTGACTAAAGTACAATCCTTTTCATCGAGATCTGAAACATGAAATACCAGTATAGCAATTTAAATAAAACTAATTTCCTTAAAGCTTCCTCTTAAAACAAAATCATTTTTACATATGGATGGCAATCTTGCGACTGCCTTGATAGCTTCATTTTCTTCATTCACTTGTCTTATATCTCTACCACATCTGAGCCATCACCCTCATTTTTAGCACCTTTCTTATTTCATAATAAGATAGTTGGCAACGGAATTCTTCCACAAAGTGGCTTCCTTATTTAGTTCTAATCTTCTACAGTCCTTGGACAAATGCCCAATCTCAAATCAACTGATATAATAACTATTAATTTTATTATCTATAATATGAAGTGGTTTCTCTATTGTATTTCAGAACTGATAATTATTTCTATTTATTCACAAACTCTCTTATTTTTTTCCCATAATTTTTTATTTTTATTTTTATTTTTATTTTTATTTTTATTTTTATTTTTATTTTTATTTATTTTTATTTTTATTTTTATAACTATATGTCAATTTAATATAGACAAATTTGACTTATTTTAATAGAATAACAAAGTCCTTGATGTTTTTGATAATGTTTTATAAATACACCATATTTTGGCAATGAAATGTATATAGTAATAAAAACCCCAAGTTTCCAAAGTATTTTTATATTGGATTTATATAAAATTTATTTAATTAATTTAAAACTATCAACTTATAAAATGTTGTACTCATTTATTTATTATTTTTTCTATCTAATTGTAATTTTATTTTGATGTGTTCAAATAACATGAAAAAAATTATGTCCAACTTTATTTTTTGATTGAATTATTGAATGAAAATGGAACACCATATATGTACCAATAAAATGGATGTCAAATTTAAGGTTGGAGATAAAATTGAACATACACATTCAATTATAGGAACACCCTTAGATGCCACATTAAAAAGCTTATTGACTATCTAAACCATCTAAATAAAATTAGAATGCTTAAAAACAAAATTAAGATAAGGTTTATAACCATCTAAACCCAAAATTGTGTATAGTGTAGGGACTTAAAAATGGTGTCAAATTTAAATAATTATTATTAATTTTATTAATCTAAAATGCTAGTTACAATGGCATGTATTCTACATTTGCATTCAGGGGATGATGGGTTATATTGGAGTAACTATGTTTAATTATAATTGTCATTTTAAATTTGATGTCTATTTTATTGTTCCACAATAAAATGCATTGAAAAAATTTCCAAGTGGCAGTAATATAACACCCATCATTAATTTTCTCTTCTTTCATAGCAGGGGATAATTTTCTAATATGGTGCCCAAAAATATTGGCTGACATTAAAGTAAAATTTATTTTAACTACACATAAAGATGAATTAATTTTGTACAATACTACCTATATATTTTATAACCACTAATACAAATGTAAAAAAAATGGACTGCTATTCTATGTTGATTAAAAATTATACTCTATACATTCATTAAATTTCATGAAATGTCAATAGTTGACATATCTTATCTTGGAAAATGTCATTTTTATTTTTATAATATTTACATGCAAGGGATTTCAAAGATCAAATTTTCCTCTGCACAATAACATATGCCTTCATGAGATAATTAGATACAATTAATCATTAACAATGTTAAGGATATATCTAATTTTTAATTCATGGATTGACAAATTTGTCTCTCTATATGACCTCCTTCAACATTCCTTGATTCTTAAAATTATAGAGGAATTTGGACTCAAAGTTTTTGATAGAAATATTTTTTTAATTTATTTTTTATTGTATGTTTTCTATTATAAATACATTTGAAATTGTAATGATGCAGAAAAAATAGGCCAACCTTCTAGAGGCCATAACTTTAGACCCGTATCTCTGTTTGAGCTCTTCTATGCATCAAAATGAGCGTATCAAAAAATTTGATTCTAAAATAAGTATGTGTATACACTTAT
Source organism: Torreya grandis (assembly GCA_037957365.1). NCBI lineage: Eukaryota > Viridiplantae > Streptophyta > Pinopsida > Cupressales > Taxaceae > Torreya > Torreya grandis. Next base: position 675,481 of record JARHVA010002915.1, on the reverse strand, counting down.
ATTTTATTTAATTATTTTTAGGAAGCCAAATGTGATCATTTGAGGGTCCTAATAAAGGTTTAATTATTTTTTTAGGAATTTTCTATTTTTAAAAATTGTATATTTTTTAGAACTAGATGTCAACTTCAGTTGAATTGTATCTCATAGGATAATTTTAGTATTTAGGTTGTTTCAAAAAAAAATTATACGCAAAAATGCTTGCATGAAAAACTTACTATAAATATTGGATGCTAAAAATAGACTTTTTTTTTATAGATTTTAGATTTTTCAAATTTTTGTATGTCAACTATAAATTCTCAGTTGAGACTTATTTAAGCATGGTTTGGGTTTCTAATTATTTAATTTAATTCAATTCAAATAAATTCTATGTTATTATTTCATATATTGGCCTATTTGTAATTTTATTATCTTTATAGTTTTCAGGTTCATTATCTACTATCAGAGTAAGTTAAAATCTTAGAGGAGTAAATAACGAAAAGAGGATGAGGAGGTGTTGCACAGGTGAAATGGAATATACAAGATCTATATATACATTTTCAATAATTAGCTAATGTTATCACCAACCAATACAGAAGATAAGGTGGTGATGAAGAAGACACAGAGCATGATGAAGAAGTTCAACAAGAACGAGAATAACAAGAGTAGCCACCATCGATGGAAGAGAGGATGGTTCAAGATTTAGAATGAATAAATGACAGAATCAAGGTTGATGGCCCAGATTATGGAGGTAGTTTTAAAACTAGAGGAAGTGATAGATTAGATGAATAGCATGGATAAATTCTTCTAGTGGAAGGTTATGAGAGAAGACAAGAAGGTAAAATTTTCATGCAGGAAATTGAAAGGTCATGCAATCATTTGGTGGGATCACCTATAGAAAGAGAGATATAAAAAAGGTAAAGAGAATATTAACTCATGGAAAAATATGGAGAATAATCTAAGTGAGAAATTTATTATTATGGATTATGCATAAACTCTATACAAAATATTTTCAAATTTGAGGCAAAGAGATCATAGTATACAAGAGTATATAGATGAATTTTATAAGCTTTCCATATGAGTGGAGCATGAAGAAATATAAAAGTACATGGTTGAAAGGTATGCAAATGGTTTAAAATTTTCTATTCAAGATGAATCAAGCACACATAGAATACTTATCATGGAGGAGGATTATCAATTAGCTTTAAAGGTACAAGAAAAATAAAATAGATATAAAAGTAGAAGAACATCTCTTAGTCGAAGAAGAGGTGGGATTAATATCACTAGAGGTTCATTTAATTCCAATGGAGGTGAATCATAATGTGGTACATAAATTCCAAATGATAATATATAAGATTTTCAATACCAACAAAGATGATGAGGCTTTTAGAGAGAGTGAGGTTATGATGGTGCTAGAGGATTATTTTTTAATCAACGTAGATATTATATCTATTATATATGTGGAGAAGAAGGTCATAGAGAATTTGAGTTTCCAAACTATAAAGATCAAGAAAGGAGGCAAGAAGATTGCCTAAGAGTAAATATTGTTGAGGTTGAAATAGAAGGGAAGAATACTAGAGTTGTACCAACAAATGTTGGAGAGAATCTCATAATGAGAAGAACCATGATCACTCCAAAAAAAGAACACGTGTAGAATAAAGAAGGTGGTGATGCATGATTGTGATCAAATATTTTTTTAATAATATTTACTTCGGTTGGAAAGGTATTAAAATTAATTAAAGATGGTGTTAATTGTGAAAATATGGTTTCTAAAGAAATGATAGAGAAACTAAATTTGCAATGTGATAATCATCGTAATCCTTATTGATTTTCATGGTTTAAGAAAGGGAATAAAATTACAGTAGATAAAAGGTACTTAATCATGTTTTTTATAGGAAAAAGTTATAATGATGAAATATGTTATGATTTTATTTTGATGGATGCATGCCATGTGTTATTGGGGAGGCCATGGTAAATTGATAGGAAAGCAGCTCATTATAGATCAAAGAACACATACACTTTATAGAAAGGTGGTAAAAAGGTAGTTTTGTTACCTCTTAAAGAGGAAAAGAAGACATAAAGCATGCTCTCTACTAAATAATTTATCCAATATATGAAGGTGGCAGGTTATTGTTATATATTAGTAATAAATAATGAAGAGATAAAAATGTTGTCAATACCAATAGAAGTAGCAAGAGTGTTGAAATAATATACAAATGTTATGAATGATGAGATACCAGATGGTTTATCACTAAGGAGAGATATTCAGCATCACATTGATTTGATTCTAAGATTATCTCTACCCAATCATTGATTGATTAGGTTATAGTGGTTGATAACACACCATGGGTTTATATGTACATTTGAGGTTTTGCACTTCAGCAGTGTCCTTATAAATAGAAGGGAGATTGGGCTGTGTACTAAACTCTTGTCAGACTCTGTAGTAGAGTACTGGGAAGAATAACAAGTCTCTTATCTCTATGACTCCGTGGAAGTCACATGATGGATTCTCAAACAGACAGGAGGAATAAGATTCCACAACCAGGAATCTCGTAAAGATTGCTAAATCCTCGTTGAAAAGTAAACTAGAAAGAAATATAAAAAGTTAATGCAAGCCATACATTCTATTTGGGATTCTAGCATCCTAGTTCGCTCTTTTGACACACTTGCATTCCAAGTGAATCCATTTGCACTTTCTTGATGTGATTTGAAATATGCTTTCCCTTTACAACTGCCCGATGCATCTCACCTGAATACTTTGATTGTTTAGTATTCGATGATCTTTTGTATTCTCTAATTTTTTTAGCACTCATTACCTTTAAACAAAATATCCATTGGCATGACTATCCATGTTGAGTGGCTGATGTTAACTTTATTTAACTTTATATATATATTTGAATGATGATGCTAAAAAAGGGGTTTTGAAATGTCTCCCAGCCTTCTACACACACACACACACACACACACACACACACACACACACACACACACACACACACACACACACACATATATATATATATATATTTATTTATTTTTTTATTTATTTTTTTTTAATTTTTTTTTTATTTTTATTTGTTTTATAACTATATGTCAGTTTAATATAGACAAATTTGACTTATTTTAATAGAATAACAAATTCCTTGATGTTTTTGATAATGTTTTATAAATACACCATATTTTGGCAATGAAATGGTTGTAAAAATATAATAAAAGGTTTTTTTGTTTGATGCAAAATTCCTTTGGTAATTCATAGGTTTCATATTTTTCAAATGAAGTCACCTCATAATATTCACATCATACTATTTATAATTTTATCCATGATACTATTACACATATTTATTGGGGAGTATCCATTTATTTGGACACAATTGAAGCATTGAAATGACCAAACCTCATCCCTATGCTTAAAAAACTAAGATTGTTTGTTATCCTCTTTAACGTCACCTATGTTTGAAAAGATAAGATTGTGTGTTGGTCTCCTTGGCATCATCTTATGGGTTTGGTGGTTGATGAGGAACTGAGATAAATGATGACATAATATATATTGTAGGAGATTACTACTCATTCCACCTATTATACTATAGTTGAGTAGATTTATATTTGTATTTAAAATAAAATAACTTTCAAATAAAATAACATAAATTTGAATCACTGATGGAATCGGGTTTCATATTTTAGTAAAGAGACATTATTTTATCTAAACTTGAGAATGCATGTACATAAATTACAACTCTAATTTGTTGAGCAAGATTTCAAGGGCATCATATTTTATTTTACCTTCATAAATCAAGACATAGCAACTAACTTGTGATTTAAAGGTTGTGGACCTTTGGAATGTCCTCTTTTATCAAGATATTGACATGTTTTCAAGTGTTTGATGGAGATTTATCTCAAATCAAGTCATCCCTTTACTTTCTCAGAGAATCTTCGATCATTCTCTTTAATGGGTCTAATTAATTTCTTTCTCCATCCACATCTATGTTTGATCACTTGCATCTACTAGGATTATAGTCATATGGATTTATTGTCTCCAATCTAAATATTTTATAGCATGATGTCATTTTTTTACACTGACATTTTAACTTGATTTGATACTACTAATTCGAATTAATGATAATTTTTTTGTGATAACACGCAAACTATTAAAACTAACATATTATAATAAGTCAAATTTGTCTATATTAAATTGACATATAGTTATAAAAAAAATAAAAATAAAAATAAAAATAAAAAATTATGGGAAATAAATAAGAGAGTTTGTGAATAAATAGAAATAATTATCAGTTTCGAAATACAATAGAGAAACCACTTCATATTATAGATAATAAAATTAATAGTTATTATATCAGTTGATTTGAGATTGGGCATTTGTCCAAGGACTGTAGAAGATTAAAACTAAATAAGGAAGCCACTTTGTGGAAGAATTTCGTTGCCAACTATCTTATTATGAAATAAGAAAGGTGCTAAAAATGAGAGTGATGGCTCAGATGTGGTAGAGATATAAGACAAGTGAATGAAGAAAATGAAGCTATCAAGACAGTCACAAGATTGCCATCCATATGTAAAAATGATTTTATTTTAAGAGGAAGCTTTAATGAAATTAGTTTTATTGAAATTGCTATACTTGTATTTCATGTTTCAGATCTAGATGAAAAGGATTGTACTTTAGTCAAAAAGAATAGAAAAGATAGATTCAACAAAGACCATACTTCTAAGGTCATATATATCGTAGGGTCACAGGACATGAAAGGTAATGTTGGTCATATCTACAATAGGGTCACAAGACATGAAATGTAATGTTGATTCCCAACTGAACCCAGGAAATGAAACATTGTGTCTATGGCTAGATTTTCGCTACGTTGTGGCAGGTTGCATTCTTTTGGGCAAAATGCTATTGGTTTCTAGAATTAAGTTGTTTTAAGCCTGGTTCTCAATGGAAGTTAACTGGCTGACTCCTTATTTGTGTGCTTTTGAAGAAATAATTAATTTTGATTTATTTTGTTGTTGTCCCATAATTACCAATGGGATAGATGTTTTATGTATGCTTCAAAGTTTTATCATTTTCTATTTTGTAGAAGGTTGGGAGACATTTCAAAACCCCCTTTTTAGCGTCATCATTCAAATATATATAGAAAGTTAAATAAAGTTAACATCAGCCACTCAACATGGATAGCCATGCCAATGGATATTTTGTTTAAAGGTAATGAGTGCTAAAAAAATCAGAGAATACAAAAGATCATCGAATACTAAACAATCAAAGTATTCAGGTGAGATGTATTGGGCAGTTGTAAAGGGAAAGCATATTTCAAATCACATCAAGAAAGTGCAAATGGATTCACTTGGAATGCAAGTGTGTCAAAAGAACGAACTACGATACTAGAATCCCAAATAGCATGTATGACTTGCATTAACTTTTTATATTTCTTTCTAGTTTACTTTTCAACGAGGATTTAGCAATCTTTACAAGATTCCTGGTTGTGGAATCTTATTCCTCCTGTCTGTTTGAGAATCCATCATGTGGCTTCCACAGAGTCATAGAGATAAGAGACTTATTATTCTTTCTAGTACTCTACTACAGTGTCTGACAAGAGTTCACTACACAACCCAATCTCCCTTCTATTTATAAGGACACTACTGAAGTGCAAAACCTCAAATAGACATATAAACCCATGGTGTGTTATCAACCACTATAACCTAATCAATCAATATCGATATAAACTATGCTTTTTAATTTTTCATTGAAATCCTCCTTTTCAAACATTGCAAGGCATTTTTCCATTTCTAATGCACTACTTTCAGACCAATGTGACTATGTAATGTTATTAAATACATTTTGATGATACAAAATCTTATAGTCTAAAAGGTTAGAGATTGGTCTTCCTCTTTTTAGAATGTGATATATAGTGGAGACCTATATAGTTTTGATGAAAAATGTGTTTTTAATCTGAAAGAGGTGACATTGATGTTGTTGATGACTTTAATAATTTGACGCATAGAATTTATTCTTACAATCCTCTTTATTTTCCATCTCATTATTTCTATATCTTGTTCATCTTTTTCAACTGAAAGCTGTATTTTATCACAATGTTTCTCAATTGTGTCCAACTTCAATTGCATTTTTACATCATTTCCTTGTTTCTAACTGCATATTGTACATTTATATTTTGTTGGTATATCATTACTATTTCATGGGATCCTAAGTTTAATGAATGGATACTTAGATTCCCAATCAAATTTAAATGACCTTCAAATTTCCCATGTAGTTTTTTTCTTGGGCGCATTTTTTTTAATCTTGTTTTCAAGTGGAGTTTATGTTTACTGAGTAGAAATATACATCTATTTCCTTTTCCTTAAATTATTTTATTTAGGTTTCTTTTATACAAATGTTTATGCTTAATGAAAACCAAACAATGGTTTTAAAATTTAAACTTCAACTAAATTATAATTGTTCTTTGCCAAGGGCAATTCATACTAGATATAGCTTCCATTGGAGGCATTTATTCCAAACTATCATCAAATGTTTTTAATTACAAAATTTTCATATCATAGAAATTGTAGTTATTGTTTAAAATTTATATGAAATTGTAAATAAATAAAATATAATAAATAATTTTTTATTTAGTACTAGTGTTGAGTATTTGGGTAAAGTGAATGTATTAAAATGGTGTCATATATTCAAAATAGTTCAAAATAGGTTCTACATGGCATACTATACATATAAATATTATCAAATCTTAACATAGAGAACACTATGAACATCTAGAAACATCCCAAGTAAATGCCTACACCCTTAGGATGATCTATTAGAACACCTAAATTAATGGTAACAATGTTGGTAACTGAAAACTATTTTTTTGGATGACATCATTGCTATCATGCAATAAAATGTCATCAAACAACAAAAATGCTATGAAATGGAAGTTATATTGTTAAAAAAAAAAAACATGTTGGTGAATCATAACAATGTTTCTATTTGACAACATATTTGCCACTCACTAGTAGTGTTTTTATTTGACAACATGCTATCAAATAACAACAATAATGTTATTTAATAGTTGATATTGAATGACAAAAATGTTGGTAAGTGATATTCATGTTGTCAAATGATATATTTATTTTTTATCAATAACATATATCATTCATTAGCAACACTATAAAATGGTATCTATGCTATTGTTTGATTTCATAGCTATAATTTAACATCTGAAGGACAGCATAATCACTGAGTTTTATTCCAAATGATCATCTAGAGAACTCTGATGATCATTTAAAATATCTATAAAATCATCTAAAATATAAAAATGATCATATCTAGGACTCATATGTACACCTGGATATATCTAAATGATCATATAAAATTATAGATGATCATATGCATGCTTCAAAAATCAATTGGAGTTTTTGTATAATGAATGGGTATGTCTATAGAACCTTTAACATAATTATAAATAATTAATGAGGGTGAAATGAACTATTAAATATGTTACACATGTATCTAATGTCTAGATGAGATAAACAGATACATTAATTTTTTTATTTGATTTTCCTATCCCCTTATTACTTCTAGTATAAGCCACTGAACCATGGCTAAATAATAGACATGATTGACATGAGATAATAAATAGTGGAAAAGTTCATGGGATATAGTGGCACATATTTTATTAGTATGAAATTCCTATATATATGGAAATTTGCCTTAAAAATGGGGAAATACAACCTTGAAAACTAAATTTTCATGTAAAATAAAGGTGATTTGTCCATGTTTCTAACCCTCACCAAATCACCAAAATCAGATTCGTAAAACTAAAATAATCATGATCAAGGAAAATTCACCACTAAGATTTTCCCTAACCCTAATGATCCTCTACCTTTTACCCCATTTATTTTTGTTACTCCCTTTGCTTAATGTTCCTTCTATTATGTGATTTCCTTTATATAGCTCTAGGTGACTGTATTTTTTTCCTTTTTGGTGGAATTTTTTTTCTTATATTAAGCTAACTTGTTATAGTTTCTTGACATTAACCAATGTGACTAATTTGGAGTAAGATCCTTCCACTCATTATTTGTATGATTATCTATGTAGCATAGTGTCTAATTATAAATTGGATAATATTTTCAATAAAAAATTATAGATAATACACATTTATTAATGACATGTAGGTCAACATGAAGACCCACATTACTGAATTTAAACTAATTTAACATGAATAAAACTAGCATACATATCTTAGATAAATCTATGTAAAAGACAATACAAGATATCATTCTTGTGGTGCTTATACCACTTATGTAAAAATTAAAATTTGATATAAGGATGTTAAATATGATATTTCTCAACATTTTCTACATAGATCTATCTAATATATGTATGCTAGTTATAGCTAAAGGTATACTTAATGAACCCAAAAACTATCAAGATAATAAAATTACCAATAGGTCAAGATCTAAAATAATAACTCAAAATTAATTTGTATTGAAATAATTATAAATGCAAAACATGATTAAATAAGCCTTAACTCTGAATTTAGATTTGACATGCAAAAATTTAAAAAAAAAACTAAAATCTAAAAAAAAATAAAAAAATGAGCAGTTGATAATTATATTAAGTTTTGCTCGTAATTGTGTGAAAATATAATTTTTTTCTAAAATAACCTAAATACTAAAATTATCCTATGGGATGAAATTCAACTGAGGTTGACATGTATTTCTAAAATTTACAATTGCTAAAAATAAAAAATTCTTGACAAAATCATTACATGTTAATTTTAGACCCTCATATGATCACATTTGGCCTCTAAAAAATGTTAAAATCATCTCTAAAAAGATAGAGACACTTAGGGAACAATCAAAAATCTATATGCAAATTTTGATGCATATAATAGCTCGAATGGAGTTATGGGTCAAAAGTTATGGCCTCCAAAGGGTTGGCCCATTTTTTCTGCATCATTCTCCTCTGGTTGAAAATAATTTAGCTCCTATGAGTTCACCTAATTATACTACTACCATTTATCTTTATCAATCTTCTTTAGCTCTTATTATATAATACATGTGTTTTCTTCTTGTTTCAATCCTTCCAACTACACTAAATACCTTTTATAACTTCCTTGCTTTGTGCTCACTATCTTCATTTCTAAAACATGCACTATTTTTTATTTCTTTCTATTTAGAACTTGATACTCCCAATTTACTTCTATGGTATAAATTTTAAACATTAAATACTAGAGATATATCAAAATTCTATGGTAAACTCATCTCATAAGCATTTGCATTGATTTTCTTCACAATTTTGTATCATCCAATTTTCTTGTACTTCAATTTCTTGTATGTGAATTTTGGAAATTTTTCTTTCCTCAAGTAAACCATTAAAAAATCTCCTTAAAATACCTTTTTTCTTCTTCTAACATCCACTTCTACTTTATATTTCTTGTTACTTTCCTATAACATTCTTCTTACATCTTCTTGTAATTGTTACATATGCTCAGCAAACACTTCTACATCATCAGTAATTAAAATTTCAATTGAAAATTGTACCAAATATAAAATATTCATAGGATTTATCCCATAAATAATTTTAAATGATGACTTTTCTATTAATCTATTCACTAAATTGTTATATGCTTACTCAGCTTGTGGTAAAGTGAAGTCCCATTAGTTTGGCTTCTCTCCCACTATACATCTCAATAAATTTCCCAAGATCCTATTCACAAATTCTATCTATCAATCTATTTATGGTTGATATGCCTTATTGAATTTTAGCTTAGTACCCACCTTATTCCACAAATTCCTCCAAAAATGATTTAGAAATTTTGTGTTCCTATATGAAGTAATAGTTTTTGGAAGACCATGCAATCTCACAATATCCATAAAAAATAATTCTATAACTCTAATGGCATCATTTGTTTTCTTACATGAAATGAAATAAATCATTTAAAAAAAATCTATCTAAAACAACAAAAATTGAATCGTTACCTCTCTGTGTGTTTGACAATCTCAACACAAAATCCATACTCAAATATGTCCGTGTCCCTCTTGGAATTAGTAATAGCATTTAAAGTACAGTATTTTGTGTATGTCCTTTATCCACCTAACATATTTTTCACCTTGAAACATACCTCTTCACATCTCTCTTCATTTTTGGCCAAAAATATTTTTCCTCCACAAAGATATTGTCTTTGTCTTACCAAAATGTCTAGCCAAACCACCACTATGTAATTCTCTTATTATATTATCTCTTAAAGACCCAACTAGAATACATAATTCTTTTTCCTTTGAATATATAACCTTCTTTTATAAGATACTCATCATGAATAGTATCTATCCCACAAGTTAATTGATTCCTACACCATTTAACTATCTTTCCAAAATATTGATCAGTATCATAATTTTTTGATAGTTTTAAATCCAATTACTTCACTAAATATAGTAGTTAATAATTGTAACCTCTAGATCAATGCATCAACTACCTAATTATACTTTCCTTCTTTATGTTTCAACAGAAAATTATACCCCTGCAAGAAAGAAACCCACTTTTCATGCTTACTATTTAACTTCATTTATGTATTCACGTACTTCAAAACCTCATGATCTGTAAGTAGTATAAACTCTTTAGGCAACAAATAATGCCTCCAATGTCTTAATGATTTTACAATTTCATAAAGTTCAACATCATAAGTGGAATAATTTGTTCTTATCTCATTCAATTTATCACTAAAATATGTTATTGGTTCTCCTTCTTGGCTAAACGCAACACCAATTCCCATAAATGAAGCATCACAATCAACCTCAAACACTTGTTTAAAATTTTGTAATTCTAATATTGGCCTTTCTGTAATCTTCTTCTTCAAAAATTCAAAGCTTTCTATGGCTGCTCTAGTCCATGTAAATGCCTTCCCTCTTATGCAATTTGTTATTCATGCCACAATACTAGTAAATTTTTTGGTAAATTTGAAGTAAAAAGTTGCTAAACCATGGAAAAATCTTACCTCTATAATGCTTTTGGAATAGGCCACTCAAAAATTTCCTTTATCTTTTCTTCATCCATTTTCACACCATCTACTGAAACAACAAATTCTAGAAATACTAAACTATTTTTCATAAACTTGTACTTCTTCAAATTTTCATAGTTTTCCTTAAAAAATCCATCACCATTCTCAAATGTTGTAAGTGTTATTCTTTAGTCTTACTAAATATCAAAATATCACCAAAATAAGTAACCACAAACTTACCAATATATTCTCATAGCACTATATACATCACCCTCATAAATGTGCTAGGTGCATTAGATAATTTGAATGGCATCAATATCCACTCATTTAAGCCATCCATAGTCTTGAATGTAATTTTCCACTCATCTCTTTCATGAATTCAAATCTGATAATAACCACTCCTTAGATCAATCTTAGTAAAATATTTTTCTCTTGCAAGCACATCCATCATATCATCTAAATGAGGTATAAGAAACCTATACTTTATTGTAATTTTATTAATTTCTCTATTATTGACACACATTCTCCATCCTCCATTTTTATTTTGAGTAGAAACATTAGTGTTGCACATGGATTCATTCTCTCCCTTATTACCTTCTCTCTTAGCAATTCAGTAACCTATTTACTTAATTCTAAAGGTTCTATTGGATTCATCTGATAAGCTAAATGATTGGGTAGAGATAATCCTAGAATCAAATCAATGTGATGCTGAATATCTCTCCTTAGTGATAAACCATCTGGTATCTCATCAATCATAACATTTTTATATTATTTCAACACTCTTGCTACTTCTATTGGTATTGAAAACATTTTTATGTCTTCATTATTTATTACTAATACATAACAATAACTTGCCACCTTCATATATTGGATAAATTATTTAGTAGAGAGCATGCTTATGTCTTCTTTTCCTCTTTAAGAGGTAACAAAACTACCTTTTTACCACCTTTCTATAAAGTGTATGTGTTCTTTGATCTATCATGAGTTGCTTTCTTATCAATTTACCATGGCCTCCCCAATAACACATGGCATGCATCCATCAAAATAAAATCATAACATATTTCATCATTATAACTTTTTCCTATAAAAAACATGATTAAGTACCTTTTATCTACTGTAATTTTATTCCCTTTCTTAAACCATGAAAATCAATAAGGATTACGATGATTATCACATTGCAAATTTAGTTTCTCTATCATTTCTTTAGAAACCATATTTTCCCAAATAACACCATCTTTAATTAATTTTCATACCTTTCCAACCGAAGTAAATATTATTAAAAAAATATTTGATCACAATCATGCATCACCACCTTCTTTATTCTACACATGTTCTTTTTCTAGAGTGATCATGGTTCTTCTCATTATGATATTCTCTCCAACATTTGTTGGTACAACTCTAGTATTCTTCCCTTCTATTTCAACCTCAAAAAGATTTACTCTTAGGCAATCTTCTTGCCTCCTTTCTTGATCTTTATAGTTTGGAAACTCAAATCCTCTATGACCTTATTCTCCACATATATAATAGATATAAGATCTACGTTGATTAAAAAATAATCCTCTAGCACCATCATAACCTCACTCTCTCTAAAAGCGTCATCATCTTTGTTGGTATTGAAAATCTTATATATTATCATTTAGAATTTATGTACCACATTATGATTCACCTCCATTGGAATTAAACCAACCTCTAGTTATATTAATCCCACCTCTTCTTGGACTAAGAGATGTTCTTCTACTTTTATATCTATTTTATTTTTCTTGTACCTTTAAAGCTAATTGATAATCCTCCTCCATGATAAGTATTCTACGTGTGCTTAATTCATCTTGAATAGAAAATTTTAAACCATTTGCATACCTTTCAACCATGTACTTTTATATTTATTCATGCTCCACTCATATGGAAAGCTTATAAAATTCATCTATATACTCTTGTATACTATGATCTCTTTGCCTCAAATTCGAAAATATTTTGTATAGAGTTTATGCATAATCCATAATAATAAATTTATCACTTAGCTTATTCTCCATATTTTTCCATGAGTTAATATTCTCTTTACCTTTTTTATATCTCTCTTTCTACAGGTGATCCCACCAAATGATTGCATGACCTTTCAATTTCCTGCATGAAAATTTTACCTTCTTGTCTTCTCTCATAACCTTCCACTAGAAGAATTTATCCATGCTATTCATCTAATCTATCACTTCCTCTAATTTTAAAACTACCTCCATAATCTAGGCCATCAACCTTGATTCTTTCATTTCTTCATTCTAAATCTTGAACCCTCCTCTCTTCCATCGATGGTGGCTACTCTTGTTATTCTCGTTCTTGTTAAACTTCTTCATCATGCTCTATGTCTTCCTCATCACCACCTTATCTTCTCTATTGGTTGGTGATAACATTAGCTAATTATTGAAAATGTATATATAGATCTTGTATATTCTATTTAACCTGTGCAACACCTCCTCATCCTCTTTTCGTTATTTACTCCTCTAAGATTTTAACTTACTCTGATAGTAGATAATGAACATGAAAACTATAAAGATAATAAAATTACAAATAGGCCAATATATGAAATAATAACATATAATTTAATTGAATTGAATTAAATAAAATAATTAGAAACCCAAACCATGCTTAAATAAGTCTCAACTGAGAATTTATAGTTGACATACAAAAATTTGAAAAATCTAAAATCTATAAAAAAAAGTTTATTTTTAGCATCCAATATTTATAGTAAGTTTTTCGTGCAAGCATTTGTGCGTATAATTTTTTTTTGAAACAACCTAAATACTAAAATTATCCTATGAGATACAATTCAACTGAAGTTGACGTCTAGTTCTAAAAATATACAATTTTTAAAAATAGAAAATTCCTAAAAAAATAATTAAACATTTTTTAGGACCCTCAAATGATCACATTTGGCTTCCTAAAAATACTTAAATAAAATATAAGTGTATACACATACTTATTTTAGAATCAAATTTTTTGATACGCTCATTTTGATGCATAGAAGAGCTCAAATAGAGGTACGGGTCTAAAGTTATGGCCTCTAAAAGGTTGGCCTATTTTTTCTGCATCATTACAATTTCAAATGTATTAATAATAGAAAACATACAATAAAAAATAAATTAAAAAAATATTTCTATCAAAAACTTTGAGTCCAAATTCCTCTATAATTTTAAGAATCAAGGAATGTTGAAGGAGGTCATATAGAGAGACAAATTTGTCAATCCATGAATTAAAAATTAGATATATCCTTAACATTGTTAATGAATAATTGTATCTAATTATCTCATGAAGGCATATGTTATTGTGTAGAGGAAAATTTGATCTTTGAAATCCCTTGCATGTAAATATTATAAAAATAAAAATGACATTTTCCAATATTAGGATATTATAATTATTGCCTATTGACATTTCATGAAATTTAATGAATGTATAGAGTATAATTTTTAATCAACATAGAATACCAGTCCATTTTTTTTACATTTGTATTAGTGGTTATAAAATATATAGGTATTATTGTACAAAATTAATTCATCTTTATGTGTAGTTAAAATAAATTTTACTTTAATGTCAGCCAATATTTTTGGGCACCATATTAGAAAATTATCCCCTACTATGAAAGAAGAGAAAATTAATGATGGGTGTTATATTAATGCCACTTGGAAATTTTTTCAATGCATTTTATTGTGGAACAATAAAATAGACATCAAATTTAAGATGAAAGTTATAATTAAACATAGTTACTCCAATATAACCCATCATCCCCTGAATGCAAATGTAGAATACATGCCATTGTAACTAGCATTTTAGATTAATAAAATTAATAATAATTATTTAAATTTGACACCATTTTTAAGTCCTTACACTATACACAATTTTGGGTTTAGATGGTTATAAACCTTATCTTAATTTTGTTTTTAAGCATTCTAATTTTATTTAGATGGTTTAGATAGTCAATAAGCTTTTTAATGTGGCATCTAAGGGTGTTCCTGTAATTGAATGTGTATGTTCAATTTTATTGGTACATAAATGGTGTTCCATTTTCATTCAATAATTCAATCAAAAAATAAAGTCGTACATAATTTTTTTCATGTTATTTGAACACATCAAAATAAAATTACAATTAGATAGAAAAAATAATAAATAAATGAGTACAACATTTTATAAGTTGATAGTTTTAAATTAATTAAATAAATTTTATATAAATCCAATATAAAAATACTTTGGAAACATGGGGTTTTTATACAAAACCAGCACCATTAAATCATGATGCAATCTAAATAATATAATCAAATGCCTAACCAAGTCAATAATCATGCATTTAACATTAGCTATCGACTAATAATAAAGACTTGACCCTCAAGAGTCTAGATCAATCAAGTAAAGAATCATTGAAACTAAGGAAATAAAGACTACTCAACACAAATTCAAATATCATCACAATAGGCAAGAACTAATAACTAACACAAGATTACCAACATCAACCATATCTAAATAATAATCAAGAA